>CM035165.1:49511379-49965226 GCA_020205615.1 Panax quinquefolius
ATCTCTTACTCTACATATTTTTAAGTTGTTTCACATATTAAAGAACCTTTAAGCTAGTTTTGACCCTTTATTAAAGTTATTCATATATTTCCATCTTTCAAAGTTAAAAGAGTTCATTACATAATTCAACTAGCCATAGTATTCATTATACTACATAATATTGTCAAACAACTTCTTTCTACACACGTTGCATAATTTATCACAATGTTTAACTAGATGCGTGAACATGTCGAATATCTCAGAGGCATATGCATCCTATTCTAATTGTTCCTAAGTTCACAATATAATTCATAGAGTTTGACATCTCAATTGGTTTTCAATTACTAAGATGTCATGACTATCAATCTATACATGCAAGGTACATTGAGTCCACACATCATATGTATTTATCAAACCAATTAAGCTATAAACATATGCTCACAAGGCTAGATTCAAAAAGGCATAAGGTTTTATAAACATGTTTTTCATCTTTTAACTTTTCTTTAAAAGGTTATGATTCAATTCAAATCTACTAAACACCTTGTAAAATACATTGATATATGTTTAGGGAGTATGTATGTTCTTGAAATGAAGTGGAGTGTAAGACTTCTTGCATCAAATAAGCAAACCAAACTCATTTCTGTTACAAAGACTTCGGAAAGGCGAAAGGTCCCTCTGCTAAAACACGAGCAGTGTCCTTGTTCGCCTGTTCAGATTTTGAGAAATTTTCGATCCAATTCTCATCTAAGCAACAATGTAATCATGTATAATTGTTATAAACTTGCTACATAACCTTCCTAGCATGCTTCTAACATTCCCACACATACAAACAATAAATTTCAAAGATCAATTCAAGGTTTTTTGGCCATTTTTCCAAAGTTTAGCACCCATAGCAATTTTCTTCCTTATTTAATTCGTTACTAGATCATTTTACTTCGTTTAACTTTCATTGGATTTGTTTTTGATCACATTAACAATATCTAGCATCAATTGATACATTCTAGCAAGTTTCAACTATAAACATTTCAACTCAACAAGTGTTTTTCTAAGAACTTTGCAAGGCTTGAGTGTATGAACATTTAGAGGAGTTTACCTTTTCTGAAGTTGAATTGCTACTATAGCTTCAATTTGCAGATTATATAAACTCTCAATACTCACACTCCTACTAGAAATCTCAGAGAATTTAGCAACATACTTATGAATGAGAAGGGCTCTATTTATAGGCAAGCTTGTGACCAATTTGATTTTGTGCAATGAATCAACCCATTGGAATGGAGAAGAAGCTCATGGTTATGAAGGATTTGGTAGAAGAGTACAATTTAGCCCACTCCCTTCTCCATGATTTGCTAGCTATGAAGTTGGTGTTGGATGGACTAGGCCAATGGCCTATAACGTGAGAAAAGAAGAGTGACTCTCATTTTGGGACACTAGCAATTCTCAGCACATTAGTAGTACCCTTAGGTCCATTTTGCCCTTGTTCTCAATAGAGCATACAATTACACCCACTCATATATTACACATAAAATCATATAATCCATGTACATTGATTTATTTCAAATAATATTTATCCTAGACTAGGATATAATTTGATTGTGTACCAATGCTACTTATTATTAATTTATTTATTTAATCAAGTTACTTTCGCTCATAGGTTTAAAATACCCATTTAATTATTCCCACACACGTCAATATGTCAAATAAGACTTTTTATACAACTTGGTCAATTACCTAAGTCAAGCTTACTTTTATCACATAGTGTTATATAATAATTATTTCCATTACAATGTCACCCCTCACTTTATATTAAATGAAAACCTTATAATATATGATTTCTCTTCACACACTACTATTTATGATAATTAACAAATAACAAATAAATCAACCTCCTTATGAAATTATTTACTTATTAGTAATACTAATTAATTCCATCATTAGTTAAATTAGTATTTTCTCAATTCATCATCTTGCCACACTAGGCATAACTCCACAAGTTTAAACTAAGCTTCTCATCGCTTTTGCTTCATTGTTTAATTATCACTTAGCTTAATCAATTAAAATTCTCATCACAACACATGTCGATGCTATATATATATTTATATTCAAATAAATATGCAAACAAATCTTTATTCTCAATATTATAATTTATTAAAATTCGTGGGTATTACATCTTCCCCCCCTTATAAAAATTCCGTCCTCGGAATTGTACAAAGTTACTCAAATAAATGGGGATAATCCCTACGCATCTTATCCTCTAATTCCCACGTGGCTTCTTCTGTATCATGGTTTCGCCAAACCAACTTTACAGAAGATATAACTTTATTCCTCAATGTTTGCTCCTTCTTATCTAGTATTTGAATAGGAGTTTCCTTATACGTTAAATTTTTCTCTACTTGAATAGGCTCATAGGAGATCACGTGTCTGTAGTCGGGCTTGTAGGGACGTAACACTAAAATGTGAAACACGTTGTGGATGTGTTCCAATTCAGGTGGTAATACAACTTTGTATGCCACTTCGCCCACTCGTTTCAAAATTTCGAGCGGTCCTATGAATCTCGAACTTAATTTACCTTTCTTTCCAAATCTGATCTTTCCTTTCCAGGGAGAGACCTTCAAAAACACAAAACTTTCGACTTCAAAATCTCAGCTCTGATGATGCAAATCGGTGTATTTCTTTTGGCAATCTTGAGCTGCTACCAATCTGGCCCTTATTGTTGTTACCACGTCAGCCATTTGTTGAACTAATTTCGGTCCCAAAAGTTGTCGTTCTACGACTTCGTCCCAACATAATGGTGTTCTACACTTTCTCCCGTAAAGAGCTTCATATGGCGGCATACCAATACTCGTATGATAACTATTATTGTAAGCGAATTCTACTAATGATAAATGGTCATCCCAATTCCCTTTGAAGTCCGTCACGCAAGCTCTAAGCATGTCCTCCAACGTTTGTATGGTTCGTTCAATTTGTCCGTCGGTTTGAGGGTGATAAGCAGTATTTAACCTCGACTGAGTTCCTATTCGCTCTTGCAAACTTTTCCAAAATTTTGACGTGAAAAGCAGATCTCGATCGGAGACAATCGACACTGGCACTCCATGTCGTGACACGATTTCCTTTACATATAAATTTGCTAATTGGTTCAAACTGAATCGAATCTTGATAGGTAGAAAATGAGCTGTCTTTGTTAGTCGGTCCACGATAACCAAAATGGCATCATAACCCTTCCGTGTGATCGAAAGTCCAACCACGAAGTCCATGGTAATATTCTCCCATTTCCATTCTGGTATTTCCAGTGGTTGAAGTAGTCCACTAGGCCTTTGATGTTCTACTTTGACCTTTTGATAAGTAAGACATCTACTAACACATTCTGCAACTTCTCTTTTCAAATTAGGCCACCAAAAGTGATGTCGAAGATCCCGGTACATCTTTGTGCCTCCTGGATGAACAGAGTAGGTAGTATTATGTGCTTCGTGCAAAATTTCCTCTCTTAGTTCGGTAATAGCTGGCACCCATATTCGACCCTCAAATCTTAATATACCATCCTTATCTACTTTGAACTTTTCCTCCTCATTTTCTACTATTTTCTTCCTTATCTTCTCACATTCTTCATCTTTCTCTTGTGCTTCTTTTACTCTATCCAGTAACGTCGGGTGAGCTTCCATCACGAATAATTTTCCTCCTGCTTCTTTTGGTCCTTTCACCTCTATTTCCAATTTTTCCATTTCTCTTATTAATTCTTCCTGAGTTGTCAGCTTGAACAACTTTTCCCTTCCTTTTCTACTTAAAGCGTCGGCTACTACGTTTGCTTTTCGGGTGATAAAAATTTTGATCATAATCCTTGATTAATTCCAACCACCTTCTTTGTCGCATATTCAACTCCCTCTGTGTGAAGATATATTTCAGAATCTTGTGATCTGTGTACATCTCACATTTTTCTCCATACAAATAATGCCTCCAAATCTTTAAAGCAAATACTACTGCTATTAACTCCAAGTCATGGGTAGGGTATCGCTTTTCAAAATCCTTCAACTGTCATGACGCATATGCAATGACCTTGCCATGTTGCATTAGCACACAACCAAGTCCTCTATGCGAAGCATCACTATACACTACAAATCCTCCTGTATCATCTGGTAATGTTAATACAGGCTCTTCACTCAACCTCCTCTTCAATTCTTGAAAACTCTCCTCGCATTTGTCCGTCCACACGAACTTCACCGTCTTCCTTGTTAGATTGGTCAGTGGGGTTGCTATCTTAGAAAAATCCTGGATAAATCTTCGATAGTACCCAGCTAAACCTAAGAAATTTCTTACTTCTGTTGGCGTCCTTGGTTGTTCCCAGTTACTTACCGCCTCCACTTTTGCAGGATCCACAGAAATTCCATTTTGATCTATTACGTGTCCTAAAAACTGAACCTTCTCCATCCAAAATACACATTTCAAAAATTTAGCGTACATCTTTTCCCATTGTAAGGCTTCCAATACCATCTCCAGGTGTTCGGCGTGGTCTTCCCTAGTTTTTGAATAAATTAAAATGTCATCAATAAACACTACTACAAACTTATCTAATTAAGGCTTAAAAACTCAGTTCATCAAGTCCATGAATGCTGCCGGAGCATTGGTTAACCCAAATGACATCACTAGAAATTCGTAATGTCTGCAACGTGTTCGAAACGCCGTCTTTGGTATGTCCTCCTCTCGTACTTTCAACTGATGATAACCCGTTCGTAAGTCTATCATGGAAAAACACTTCGCTCCCTTCAATTGATCGAAAAGGTCGTCTATCCTTGGCAATGGATATCTATTCTTAATCGTCACTCGGTTCAACTCCCGATACTCAATATAGAGCCTCATCGATCCATCCTTTTTCATTACAAATAACATCGGTGCTCCCCAAGGAGACACACTTGGCCGAATGTAACCCTTATCTAGCAATTCTTGCAGTTGTATCATCAAATCCTTCATTTCCACTGGCGCCATACGATATGGGGCTTTTTAAATTGGTGTCGTTCTTGGTGCTAAGTCTATTATAAATTCGATTTCTCTGTCTGGCGGAAGACCAGACAGATCGTCTAGAAACACGTCTTGAAAATCTTTGACTATCGATATATTCTTCATGTCTACCCCCTTTTTCTGAGTATCTACTATATAGGCCAAATAACCTACACATCCTTTCTTTAACAATTTCTTGGCCAACACCATCGTAAGGCAACACGATTGCTTGAGCGATGAGCTACCATAAAACACTACCTTAGATTGATTTGAAGTCTGAAGGTTCACACTCTTCTCTTGATAATTGATTACCACAGCGTGGCTGGATAACCAATCCATTCCTAATACGACATCAAATTCTCACAGTCTAATTAGAATTAAGTCTACCTTTAGTTCGTGTCCTCTAATGTTTGCATGACCGCTTCGGTAAACAAACTCTACGGGAATAATTTCCTTATTTGCAACCTCTATGTTCAACGAATTTTCTAAGCGTTCATGGGTTATGTTTAGTTGCCTAGCAAATTCTTCAGACATAAAGGAATAGATAGCTCCCGAATAAAATATGTTAGGTTTGTATTATTCGTGGGCGCAATCAAATTGCAAAAATAATGCAGAAGCGTGTAAAATCAGAGTTTAAAAAATTATTTACAAACCATAAAACCCGGATCATCCTTTATGCACAATTATTAATTAAACGAAAAGATAAAGAATAAATCATACCCTTGAAGATCGAGCTTCCTCAGGTACAAGTTCACCTCCAAATCCTTTCGCGTTCAATCTTAAATCCACCGGGTTTGGTTCCTTCCTTTGATCAACGTTAGCCACCCAAATGTTTGGCCTCTAGAGGTGATCCACCAAGGAAGAAGAAAATTCAAGAAGATGGGTATTTTGGCTAACCCTAGTTTTTCTATCTCTATAGAAAAGGTGTACTCCCAACAATTTGGAATTATTACGTACTTTGTTAAAGTCAACAACCCATATCACCCATAATAAGACTCCTCTTATTTATAGATGTGGGCAACCCACCTTAACAATTAAGGAATTTGGTTTTAATTAATTAAATTCTTTTAATTAATTAAGCTCCCAAATCTTATTAGGGATAATTAATTAAATTCCTTTAACTAATTTTCCTTCCTAATCCAATTAGGAATAAATGAGAGTACTTATATTAAATTAATTCCTAAACTCTTTTAGAAATTAAAATAATAATAATTGTAATAATATTAATAAGACTCCTCTTATTAATTTATATTTAATATTTCTAAAATATTAAATAATAAATATTAAGCTATTTAATTTATTCTATCACCATAGATTAAATTAAATATACTTAACATATTATTACGATTATGCCATTAACTTCTTAAATAATTATTCTCCCTTTTATGGTGTGACCCTTTAGGTTCTCCATATTAAACCGGTTGTGAATAAATCAATTAGAACAATTCTAATCTTATTTAAATAAATAAATTAAACAATTAATTTATTTAAATAATATTTATTCTCTGATAGGGATAAGCCTCCCTAGCGATTAACGACTTTCCGGATAATATAGATTTCAACATTAATCATTAAAGAACCTTTGAGTAAATAGTTACCGTACAATTCAATCCTTCCACCATACAATGTCCCAATTAAATATAAGACATGGAATTCTTTGTCAAGTCTTATTTTATTTAATTATATGTATTTCGATCCTTAAATGCACAACTCAAATAATGCAAATTAGAAACTCCTTTCTAATTTCATTTCGCCTTTGCCAAGGACTCTTTGGGTTGTCATTTATCGAATCACATAGGACATTTCTCTTCTTTTATTAGAAGTGGTAGATTCTTTATTGATCATACATTATCTCCATGTACAACTTATTATACCCAAGCATACCCTTTGATATACCCTAAGGGTCTTAAGGAATAAGTCAAAGTATAACTCATCATACATAAGATACTATGATGATCTCAAGTCCAAGGATTACTTGTACTACTATCACTCTGAGAATTCCTATTGACAGCAAATAAAACTCCATTAGGTATTCCTTAGCGAGCCAATGCCGTTCAATTGAACTTATTCTCTAATAAGCACCTACATACTTGCTTTAGTGTCTCCACACAAATGATCATGAGATCAATCATCCTCATCCAATGAGCAAGCAACGTATGTACCAATCTATCCGGATTCACTAATCCCCAATTTAGTAATCCAATGATTGGGAACTATTTTAGTTTTAAGCTTTCTAAGAATTTAGATCTCATTAGAATGATTATCATCATTATTCTAAAAGCATTGCTTAAAACTATGGGTTTGTCACATATTATAAAAACAAACATCATGTAGATAATTAAAAGCCTTTAATAAATTAATACTTTTTATTAATAAATGAATAAGATTGTTACAAAGTATATGCTTTATCATCAAACATGATTGGCTTGTGTGCATACTACTTTCAATCTCCCACTTGCACTAAAGCCAATCGTCATGGTAACTCATACTCTTCTTCTCTAAGTGGCGATTATCCCGTTGTTGGATAAACTTTAGTTAATGGATATGTAATGTTGTTCATGAGAGTCCACTATCTCTATAGTGATTTCCCATCTTTCAATGATTCTAATAATCAAATGAAAGTGCCACAACACATGTTTAGATCCAAGATGAGACTTAGGAACTATTCCTAGTTCTGTAATGAACTTTTAATCCAAACAATCAACTTGCGACTTCATTTATAGCTATATACTTTGTCTTTATCACTAAACCAAAGAACTCTTTCTTTGTTTGGAACCTTTCAATTCCTTTGCACCTTTGTTCAAGATAATGCTTTACCTTAAAGTGGATTTTACGTCATCTTGAGTGCATGCGAAAAACTTGAGTCTGTTAAGCCCTCTAGTTTTAATTTAGACCCACCATGAATATGATCACATCCTTAGTACCGGTTAAGAACTTTAAGATGTTTTTCACTGACTCACAGTGAACTTCTCCAGAATATGACTGATCAACATCAGGTCTCGTATATTTCATTGCATACATGATAGTTACTCATGTGATCTCTCTTTTGGAGTCTGTGGGGACTATTAAGAGAGATACACTCCATAGCTCATCGACATGAGACATCTCTTGGAGTTTGCCATGCTAAACGACTTTAGCATCAAATGAATATACGTTCCTTGGGTTAAGTCGAGCATCCTTTTAAATCTATCTGTATAGATTTGCATCCCCAATAATGATACTCTTCCCAAATCATTCATGGAGAATTGTTTAGATAACTTTATCTTTACTGATTGTAGCATTGGTATGTCATTCCTTATCCGTAGTATATCAACATATAATATTAGGAATGTCACGGCGCTCCCACTGACCCTTTTGTACACACTAGAAGTCTTACCTCATCGAATGTAACTCTGGATCATCATCTTCTATGATGTGTACCTCATCATCATCATCCAAGATGAATCCATACCTCCCAGGTATCTTGGTACTATTCGATTTACGATTCGATTTGAACAGGTACAATAGGTCTATCTACAGGTTCCTCTTATTTGACTTATAGTGTTTTGTGGTTCTTGAACTTTTCAAGATCTATTATCCTCCCACTAGCCCCTTCATTGATAAACACCTTTATCTTAGAAGGCAGCATGTTTCGCAATAAACACCTTTTGCTAAGCAGGATTATAGAACATATACCCTAAACTTACTTTAGCATGTCCCACTAATCGACACTTGTCAAATCTTATCCCAAGCTTATCCTTTGAAACATTTTCACATAAGTTGGACAACCCCTTATCTTAACATACTTAAGATTAGGAATCATCCCCATCCATAACTTTTATGGAGTCTTGGAAATTTGGATTTTGAGGTTACCTTTTCGTAGATGTCGCAGCCCATTTCTAGGACATTACCCTAGAAGGATCTTTGGAATGTCGGTAAAATCATTATGGACCGCACCATGTCCAACAAAGGTACGATTTTTCCTTTCGGATACATCAATCAATTATTACGTATCGGGATGTGTCCATTATGAGAAAACCATTTGAGACGATCTAGAAACTTATTGCACAAGTATTTATTCCTTGATCCGATCAAAGAATCTTAATACATTGTCAATTTGTTTCACTTACAATTCTTTGAACCTTTCAAATAATTCATACTTGTATTTCAAACAAATACACACATTCAACTCTTTGAATGATCATCTCCTTTTCTTATACTAGTTTGTTCAATTTGCAAAATATATTTTTTCATGTAAGTCAAGTATACAAAATTTATTAAGTAATATTCAGATTCTATACAAAACATTATTATTATAAATAGAACAACAATTGTTCTTAATTATAATACCAAAGTTTTCATTGTCCAACAATAAAATGGAAATAATATTTTTAACAAGAACTGGAATACAATAACAACTTATTGACTTAATAGATTTGCCCGTAAGCGATGCTAAACTATAAGTTTCTATAGCTAATGCAAGAACCTTTGCTTCATTTTTCCACACATAGGATTACTTATATTTGTATAGCTTTCTACTTACGCTTGGTCCCTTCATAAATCTATATTTATGATAACCAAAAGTCGGTATCCAATACCCAAGTAGAATCTTGACTTAAAGAAAAAATTATTTTAATCATGAACAAAAAGCGTATTATAATAGAAACTTCACTAAGCTTCTTTGGTTAGCCTCTCGCAAGATGCTTCTAGCGATTTCTTTCCGATTGTCCGGGCTTATTGCGATGGTAGCAAACTCCTTTGCTATCCGTATCGATTTTGTTCTTATTATCCTTTGTTTATGCCTTTCTATTTACCTTCTTTGAATTGTTCTTCTTTTCGGAAGATCCTTTGGCCCCTACCAAGTAAGACTTGATCTTTCTTGGTTGGAAAGTGACTCTCAACATTTTCAATATGTTAAGCAAATCGGTGAAGGCGATATCTAGCTTCGTTATATGAAAAATTCACAACAATTGTGAAAGGAGTCCGGAGTGAGTGCAAGATCAAATCTTGGCTCAACTCTCCATCCATGACAAAACCGGTTGTCCTAATTGATCAATCAAATTGATTATGTTAAGAACTTTTGTATGCGTACTATAGTGCCATTGGCCATTCTAGATCGGAAGAGCTCCTTAGATATCTCGATATCTATTAGTCCCTACTTTCCTCACCATCAACTACTTGATGTGCGGGAATATAGTAGAAGTATCCATAGTTTTCAGTCGACGTGAAGCTTGTTACTCATGGATACAAGCATGATGCATTGAGCCAATGCATCATCTTGCCACTTTCTAAAAGTAGCAATCTCTTCCTCGAGGCATTATGCGCAACCATTGCGAGGATAGGCGTATTAAGAACATAAGATAGCTTTTCGACTATGAGAACTATTCTCAAATTCCTTAACCAATCCGTTTAATTGATTAGGTTAATTTAGCATCTAATATGCTACTGTGATGATAGTAAATAAGACATTGTAAAATTACGTAAATGAATTTGTAATTAACAACATTTTAACATACATTCTTTTATTAATTACCAAAATAATTTAGGTCTTGTTTTAAATTGGTATCTCCACTATTTTCTTCAAACTATATTACCCTCACTTATATAGTTGGCAAAATCTAATTAAAGATTTGCTAGTGAGAATAAGGATCCCATTTCAAATGTATATAGCCTTGTGGTGACACAACAAACTATATATAAATAAATAGGTAGACAACTTTTGTCAATTACATCAACTATGTAACTCCTTGTATTTTGCCTCTTAGATTATTTTGATCAAGTGGTGGCACATCCGAATCAAAATTATCAAGTTAAGTCCGACCTAGCACTCCATATATTCAAAAAGAAAATATCATCCTTGTGGTGACACAACAAAATAATATTGTTCAATTTTCTTTATAAGCATCAAATGTGATAAATTAACATCTTAAATACTTAATACTTGCCTTGTGGTGACACAACAAACTCATATTAAATATTTAATACTCTATTAATTTTATCATGCTAGAAAGGCGACGTTCGATATTCCAAATATCTTTGAACGCTTAGGACTTAATATAAAAATTGAGGGGTTTGTTATTAATTTGTCTCATCTTGTTTAGCGCGCATGCACATATATATATAAAATACGCGTCATATTAATGAACATGCGAAGCATGTTTGCATAATATATAATATATATATAGTATAAACATGCACATATAGAATACTATATTCTACCCGGATTGATTATGGACTTTTATTCTAGTTTGGTTCACTAGAGCCACCAAGTGAACCAAAAGGTCAAACCCTAGGGGTACAAGAAATAATATTTAAATATAACTATTACATTTAAACCCGGGCTCCATTACAAATGGGTCTTCAAGCGCTCCTTGCTTATTGATCTCCAATTTTTCAAAATAATTCTAACTATTCCTATTATAAAACTATTTAAAATAAATAGAAACCTTGATCAGCAGTCAAGGGGAAGTACATAGGAGAGAGATAGAATTTACATTAAGAAAAAATTAGAAGGCAGTCTGTGACGCAGACCCCATTTAATAAAACCCATACATTCATGCATCCAACTAAAATAAAATCCAATCATATTGGTGATAGTCCATAATCAATCCCATTTATTATCATACACATCACCATATGCATCAATAAATAACATTCATCTCATGAATAATAAACATTTAATATATATATTGATATCATTTAATGGGCAAATTTAGTTAGTATAAAATCTAATTTTGAATCAAAATAAACTCCTTTATTTTAATCCAAATTTAAATCAAAATAAAACTATTTTATTTTAATTTATCCAATTTTGAATAAAATAAACTATTTTATTTTAATCAAAATCTTTAATCAAAATAAACTCCTTTATTTTAATTAATTATGGAATCCAATTCCATGTAAAAAAAAATATTAAAGGAAACACGGATATTCTTTTCCTATTCACAAATAAACTCCTTTATTTTGAATAATATGAAATCTTATTCCATATTTAAATAAACTCATTTATTTAAGGAAATTAGGATTCTCTTTTCCTATTCACAAATAAACTCCTTTATTTTGAATAATATGAAATCTATTTCATATCTAAACAAACTCCTTTATTTAAGGAAAGATCAATTTCAACTCCAATTAGTTATCATGGAATCCAATTCCAACTCTAATTAGTTAGCATGAAATTTAATTTTAAAATTAAAATAAACTTTATATTTTAATATTAAAATAAACTTTTTATTTTAAAATTAAAATAAACTTTTATTTTAATTATATATAATAATTAAGAATAATATATTATATATATATATATATATATATAACTATTATATATATATATAATAACCGTACTTTATTACTACTGTTAGGTTTGTATTATTCGTGGACGCAATCAAATTGCAAAAATAATGCGGAAGCGTGTAAAATCAGAGTTTAAAAAATTATTTACAAACCATAAAACCCGGATCATCCTTTATGCACAATTATTAATTAAACGAAAAGATAAAGAATAAATCATACCCTTGAAGATCGAGCTTCCTCAGGTACAAGTTCACCTCCAAATCCTTTCGCGTTCAATCTTGAATCCACCGGGTTTGGTTCCTTCCTTTGATGAACGTTAGCCACCCAAATGTTTGGCCTCTAGAGGTGATCCACCAAGGAAGAAGAAAATTCAAGAAGATGGGTATTTTGGCTAACCCTAGTTTTTCTATCTCTATAGAAAAGGTGTACTCCCAACAATTTGGAATTATTACGTACTTTGTTAAAGTCAACAACCCATATCACCCATAATAAGACTCCTCTTATTTATAGATGTGGGCAACCCACCTTAACAATTAAGGAATTTGGTTTTAATTAATTAAATTCTTTTAATTAATTAAGCTCCCAAATCTTATTAGGGATAATTAATTAAATTCCTTTAACTAATTTTCCTTCCTAATCCAATTAGGAATAAATGAGAGTACTTATATTAAATTAATTCCTAAACTCTTTTAGAAATTAAAATAATAATAATTGTAATAATATTAATAAGACTCCTCTTATTAATTTATATTTAATATTTCCAAAATATTAAATAATAAATATTAAGCTATTTAATTTATTCTATCACCATAGATTAAATTAAATATACTTAACTTTATATTATTACGATTATGCCATTAACTTCTTAAATAATTATTCTCCCTTTTATGGTGTGACCCTTTAGGTTCTCCATATTAAACCAGGTTGTGAATAAATCAATTAGAACAATTCTAATCTTATTTAAATAAATAAATTAAACAATTAATTTATTTAAATAATATTTATTCTACAATAGGATAAGCCTCCCTAGCGATTAACGACTTTCCGGATAATATAGATTTCAACATTAATCATTAAAGAACCTTTGAGTAAATAGTTACCGTACAATTCAATCCTTCCACCATACAATGTCCCAATTAAATATAAGACATGGAATTCTTGTCAAGTCTTATTTTATTTAATTATATGTATTTCGATCCTTAAATGCACAACTCAAATAATGCAAATTAGAAACTCCTTTCTAATTTCATTACGCCTTAAACCAAGGACTACTCTTGGGTTGTCATTTATCGAATCACACATAGGACATTTCTCTTCTTTTATTAGAAGTGGTAGATTCTTTATTGATCATACATTATCTCCATGTACAACTTATTATACCCAAGCATACCCTTTGATATACCCTAAGGGTCTTAAGGAATAAGTCAAAGTATAACTCATCATACATAAGATACTATGATGATCTCAAGTCCAAGGATTACTTGTACTACTATCACTCTGAGAATTCCTATTGACAGCAAATAAAACTCCATTAGGTATTCCTTAGCGAGCCATGCGTTCAAATGAACTTATTCTCTAATAAGCACCTACATACTTGCTTTAGTGTCTCCACACAAATGATCATGAGATCAATCATCCTCATCCAATGAGCAAAAGAACGTATGTACCAATCTATCCGGATTCACTAATCCCCAATTTAGTAATCCAATGATTGGGAACTATTTTAGTTTTAAGCTTTCTAAGAATTTAGATCTCATTAGAATGATTATCATCATTATTCTAAAAGCATTGCTTAAAACTATGGGTTTGTCACATATTATAAAACAGCATCATGTAGATAATTAAAAGCCTTTAATAAATTAATACTTTTTATTAATAAATGAATAAGATTGTTACAAAGTATATGCTTTATCATCAAACATGATTGGCTTGTGTGCATACTACTTTCAAAATAATACATATACATTTATATTATTGATTGGGAGAATACCTGACACCACATCCCTTGCGATCCGCTGCGTCACGAGATCGTGTTAAAGGTTCGGGTAGTTGGTCGGTTGGATTGCGTTGGTCCGCCGATCATCAACTTGCTGCCCCCTCCCTGTTGGCCACTTCCTCCGCTGCTCCCCTTCTTTGGCCAATCCTTGATTTGATGCTCAGTTGAGCCACACGTGAAACATCCCTTGATCTTTTTCAGTTTTGGGCAGTTAGGTGAAATGTGCCCTTCCTGGCCGCAGTTGTAGCAGCCGCTGCGTCCCTTCCAATACTCCCCTTGATGATTCCTCCCACATTTCGAACAAGATTCAGTTCTTTTCTTAAACCCTCCTTGATAACCCTCTGACTGACTGATGGTTCGATTGTTTGTATTGTTGTTGTTATTACGGTTATCCCATTTCCTCTTTCCCAGATGGCTTCCACCACTACTACTCCCTCCACGAGTTTCTTCTACTACATTCTTGTTTTTCTTCTCCTTGTTGTATTGGCTCAATGCCTCGCTACCACCCTCAGCAATTATCGCCTTCTCTAATAATGTGACGAACGAGTCAATTTGAAAGACCGACACCTTGTTGAACAACCAAGGTTTTAGTCCTAGTTTGAAGCGTCGAGCTTTCCTTTCTTCGGTGTCGACTTGATGTGTTGCAAATCGTGCGAGTTCATTGAACATGGTCGCGTACTGCGCCACCGTCAACTCTCCTTATTTTAGTTCCAAAACTTTTACCTCCATCCTATTTTCCATGCTCTTCGGGAAGTAATTCTCGAAGAACAACGTCTTAAACCTTTCCCAGGGTATAATTCCTTCTCTCGCTCTCTGTTGATTTGCTTCCCACCAGTAGTTTGCTTCACCCCTCATAATGTATGTAGCGAACACGGTTTTTTGGTCTTCACCCACACGAGCAACGGCGAAGGCTTTCTCCATTTCCTTGATCCACGTTTGCGCTACGATAGGATCGGTAGTACCCATGAATTCCGGAGGTCTTACGCTCTTAAAGTCTTTGAAGTTTGCGACCAGAGTTACTGAGGGATTGGGTGGTACTGGTTCGTTTCTTCCCCTAAGAGCTTCTCCTAACAAGTCAACAAGCCTCTGTATCGGGTCCACTGGTCCTCTCTCATCATTAACCGATTCTTCTGGTGCAGTTACTCTACGTCTGGGCGGCATGTTTCTGCATCATAAATTTTTCCATTTTATCATTTAGTTATATTACTTGGACATTTCCTAATTAGAAAAAAAAATTATAACACGTTTTAGAATTAAGATCATTTATATTCATATGCCAACTCATTACATCATATGGTTATCTCTAGCATACTTCTATAAATGACAACACTTATCCCCTAATATCACAAAAGACGGGGACGACACTAGCTTACTACCCCTCTAACATTTGTTTTTTTTTCAAAAGTTGGGGTTACCATCATTTTAAGTCTTACACAAAGACTAAGATCACAACAACATATTAATAACACATAATAAACTACTATACTACTGAGATTTCCCTCTAGACTCAATCTAACATCCCACGCTCCATGACGCTCTGATACTCCTTATGTGTAATGTGCGCCACCATATCCCGACTTATGGTATGTCGGGTCTGTCCTTGCTCAGTTGGGTAGTGATTTACCCCGTCAATCAACCTCTCCATAGTCATGCGTAGAGCATAGCCCATCTTGTTCATCTTCCTCCTCTTGCACCGCACCTCATCCTCTAGATCATCTACCCTATCATTGGAATCCTCCCACTTCTCCTCGAAGTGAATTCTATCCATCACCTCCATCTATAACTGAGTACGGAGAGCTTCTTTCTCTGTCTTCTCACTAAGTTCCCTCTGCTCAGACTCTTCTAGTTTACCAGCCAGCTCCACATTCCTAGCCACCGACCTATGAAACAAGGTTCCCAACTGGATCCCTACCTCCCTGCATTGAGCAATTTCCACCTCCATCTCCTGTATAGCTAACTTCCTTCGATGGTCCTCGTCCCTCAATTTTTGGAACTCAGACTCCCTCTACCTAGCCTCCGTCTCTAGCTCTTCCACTCTACATCCTAACTCAAGATTTTGCTCCTCATATTCTCCCAACATCCGATCCTCAAAAGTAGTCCCGTCGGAGTCCTCCATAGGCTCATCCCCCACAGGTTCCTCCTCCTCCGGATCAGACTCCTCGGGTAAAGACACCATCTCATCCTCCTCGTCATCATCATCGATAGGGGCCACTGCTAATACGGGCTCTGCTATCAATGGTGACTCAAATACCACGTGGATATCACGCGGCTCCTCTTCTATTACTCGACTAGGTCCTCCCATGTCAGTCATCCTACAATCACCAACATAAGACAAAACAAACAACAACTCCATTAGAATGTCAAATAACATAAGTTCATTGTATATAATGAAGTTATATTTTAAAACACACTAAGTTATTCTCTATGAAAACTCTATGTGAGTCTCATCCCTCTCTATCTTCCAAGTTCTCCTAAGTTATAATCTAAGGACTCTCATTCCTAAGGTTTATAACTATTGCTTTGATACCAACCTGTGACGCCCCCAAATTCAGACACTCGTATCTCGAATTTGGTTCGCCACGTGCTAATTCTAACATCACACTAAAATCATTAACAACGAAAATAATATAATAAATTACATTGATATAATATAAATATTCGCATCCCAAGGTTCCGTAACCATTACTACAACAATCCAGTGATTAAACTTAAACATAATTAATCATCCTTAGTACATCATAATACGCATAGAAATAATAATAGTAATACTCTTAAAAAACTAAGCTACTCCGTAGCCTTGCCCTTCCCCTCGTCCTTTCCCGAGGTACCGCCTTGCTCTGCCTTAACTGTAATGTTTTTAGGGAAGCAAGAATGAGCAACAAGTTTGCCCAACAAGTAATATAGCAAAGAGAATGAACAATTATAGCATTTGAATCTTTAAGGGTATAACAGTAAATGGTAGTTCAAGGATATCAAGAAATATCAAAAGTGTTTGATAAATGTCACTAAAGATTGAAGGATATCAATAATATTTCAAGGTTTAATTATTTCGAGGTTCAATAAGAATGAACACTGAGCAGTCATTAAAGACTATGAACTCTTACTAGAATCAACAATATTACACTGCAATCCAAGATATACGAGTACAACAGGTGATCAGCCTAAGGTACCCTACGTTATGCATAACATTTAATCATACTTGTGTGCGCACGTCGGTTCCCCGACAATATAGAATTTCCCCTTTTTAAGAGGGTTGTTCATCTCAGTAGATTTTCAAGAGTCCGCACCAAGTCAATTGGTTTGGATATCTTTCTAACATATGATGTGATCTAGCTTAGAATCAAAGGTTTAGACAACTTTTATAATGCACTTTAAGAACAATAAGTCTAATGCTTGCAATAATGTCAAAGTAATTGATTTTCATATAGTAATAGTCATTTGCTCAATATAAATATATCAATAATTCAGATTCATACAATATACAATGTAGGAATTTAGATAACTTGTATTCGATATGTGAATCAATGGAAGTTAGAGAACTCGCACAAAATCCAAAGTTGTGAGAGATAGGAGACTTGCCTTTAGCATTGATTACCACTTAAAGCGTAATACCACTTCAATGAACTACGTTATCCTATATATGTATGTATATGTATTCATTAGTCATATATACTTGATATGCATTTTCACATACTTCCATCACACATACCTAAATTTATGTAGGCTACACACATTCAAACTTATAGATGCGTAACTCACATTGATTTTACCTTTAAAGTCTTTTATACCATATTCTCATCCTTTGTATTTTAAAAATATCTCTTACTCTACATATTTTTAAGTTGTTTCACATATTAAAGAACCTTTAAGCTAGTTTTGACCCTTTATTAAAGTTATTCATATATTTCCATCTTTCAAAGTTAAAAGAGTTCATTACATAATTCAACTAGCCATAGTATTCATTATACTACATAATATTGTCAAACAACTTCTTTCTACACATGCTTGCATAATTTATCACAATGTTTAACTAGATGCGTGAACATGTCGAATATCTCTAGAGGCATATGCATCCTATTCTAATTGTTCCTAAGTTCACAATATAATTCATAGAGTTTGACATCTCAATTGGTTTTCAATTACTAAGATGTCATGACTATCAATCTATACATGCAAGGTACATTGAGTCCACACATCATATGTATTTATCAAACCAATTAAGCTATAAACATATGCTCACAAGGCTAGATTCAAAAAGGCGTAAGGTTTTATAAACATGTTTTTCGTCTTTTAACTTTTCTTTAAAAAGGTTATGATTCAATTCCAAATCTACTAAACACCTTGTAAAATACATTGATATATGTTTAGGGAGTATGTATGTTCTTGAAAGGAAGTGGAGTGTAAGACTTCTTGCATCAAATAAGCAAACCAAACTCATTTCATTTCACATTAAAGATTCCCCTCCCATGCAGTTGGCAGTCCCTAACTAAAACACGAGCAGGTGTCCCTTGTTCGCCCCTGTTCAGATTTTTGAGAAATTTTCGATCCAATTCTCATCTAAGCAACAATGTAATCATGTATAATTGTTATAAACTTGCTACATAACCTTCCTAGCATGCTTCTAACATTCCCACACATACAAACAATAAATTTCAAAGATCAATTCAAGGTTTTTTGGCCATTTTTCCAAAGTTTAGCACCCATAGCAATTTTCTTCCTTACGAATTCGTTACTAGATCATTTTACTTCGTTTAACTTTCATTGGATTTGTTTTTGATCACATTAACAATATCTAGCATCAATTGATACATTCTAGCAAGTTTCAACTATAAACATTTCAACTCAACAAGTGTTTTTCTAAGAACTTTGCAAGGCTTGAGTGTATGAACATTTAGAGGAGTTTACCTTTTCTGAAGTTGAATTGCTACTATAGCTTCAATTTGCAGATTATATAAACTCTCAATACTCACACTCCTACTAGAAATCTCAGAGAATTTAGCAACATACTTATGAATGAGAAGGGCTCTATTTATAGGCAAGCTTGTGACCAATTTGATTTTGTGCAATGAATCAACCCATTGGAATGGAGAAGAAGCTCATGGTTATGAAGGATTTGGTAGAAGAGTACAATTTAGCCCACTCCCTTCTCCATGATTTGCTAGCTATGAAGTTGGTGTTGGATGGACTAGGCCAATGGCCTATAACGTGAGAAAAGAAGAGTGACTCTCATTTTGGGACACTAGCAATTCTCAGCACATTAGTAGTACCCTTAGGTCCATTTTGCCCTTGTTCTCAATAGAGCATACAATTACACCCACTCATATATTACACATAAAATCATATAATCCATGTACATTGATTTATTTCAAATAATATTTATCCTAGACTAGGATATAATTTGATTGTGTACCAATGCTACTTATTATTAATTTATTTATTTAATCAAGTTACTTTCGCTCATAGGTTTAAAATACCCATTTAATTATTCCCACACACGTCAATATGTCAAATAAGACTTTTTATACAACTTGGTCAATTACCTAAGTCAAGCTTACTTTTATCACATAGTGTTATATAATAATTATTTCCATTACAATGTCACCCCTCACTTTATATTAAATGAAAAACCTTATAATATATGATTTCTCTTCACACACTACTATTTATGATAATTAACAAATAACAAATAAATCAACCTCCTTATGAAATTATTTACTTATTAGTAATACTAATTAATTCCATCATTAGTTAAATTAGTATTTTCTCAATTCATCATCTTGCCACACTAGGCATAACTCCACAAGTTTAAACTAAGCTTCTCATCGCTTTTGCTTCATTGTTTAATTATCACTTAGCTTAATCAATTCAAATGCTCATCACAACACATGTCGATGCTATATATATATATATATATATATATATATATATATATATATATATATATATATTCAAATAAATATGCAAATAAATCTTTATTCTCAATATTATAATTTATTAAAATTCACGGGTATTACATTTGTACCCACAAAAGCCCAGTGTTTACCCACTCTAAAGATATAGAAGCCTTTTTTAGCAGTCCGCTGTAAGCCTTCTCAAACACTTTAGAGTCTTTCTCTTCATCTTTGCACACACACTTCTACACGTTGAGAGTCGTGTTGCTTGCTTTTACCCGGACTTCGGTCCGTGGTTTCATTTTAGTTTGTATATATATATATTATATATATATATTTACATATATATTGACTAACATTATCGAGTTATGCCTCGATTGAGCCTAGACTTTGGTTTAGAGCTTTTACTGCTTTAATATATATATATATATATATATATATATATTAACTGTGTGTCGGACTTTGTTCGATGAGCCTAGACTTCGGTCTGGTGTGTTTACTCGCTTTTATATATATACTTATATATATCATTTGTGTTTGGACTTTGTTCGATTTGAGCCTGAACTTGATGCAAAATGCGTTTACTCGCTTATATATATATATATATATATATATATATATATATATATATATATATATATATATTTATATATATGAACTGTGGTGGGACTACATTCGATGAGCACAGATTTTATATCCTAAGTGCGTTTATTGCTTATATATATATATATATACATATTTTGTCCCACCTAGAGTTTACTTCGTGGTGGTTGATCGCTTTTATAGCTTTCTTTACATTTCGTCCTGCCTGGAGTTTACTTCATGGCAGTTGACCATATTTACAGCTTTATTTACATTTTGTCCCGCCTGGAGTTTCCTCCGTGGTGGTTGATAGCTTTTAACAGCTTTATTTCCATTTTTGATACCCCATGGAGGTGCTTCGTGGTTGGTGATCTTGTCTGTATATATATATATATATATATATATATTTACAGCTTTTATATATATACCTGCTTATTGCTTTTATACAAATTGCAACATTTTGTGCGCCTAGGAATCATGTGATCACAGATTCATCCCATTGGATCTAGATTCGGTTCCCGTGATGGACATTTTCAGCTGTAGGCAGCTTGTAAATTATTCTATGATGTTTGAATTTCCTCAGATGGTTTTCATACCCACGAGGGAGACGACATTATTTTTGTATATTATTTTCGTACGGATGCCTCGCATCCGTCAAATAAAATCAATTCAGCCACTCATTTAATAAAAATGGGAGTATAAAAGGTCTCAATTCCTATTGAGCATCAGGGGTTGAAAAACCTCTTTTATAAAACATCATTGTCGTATCTTGTTAAAAACTGAATTTTTACATAAATTCAAACCCTGTGTATATAAGTTCGAACGAGGCCTCGCACAACTTCCATATAACAGCACATTGACCCATACACACACACTCAGATAATAGTTTCTTGAAAAGAGGCGGTCACCATGGTAACACGGATGTCG
The DNA here is from genome assembly GCA_020205615.1 of Panax quinquefolius. NCBI lineage: Eukaryota > Viridiplantae > Streptophyta > Magnoliopsida > Apiales > Araliaceae > Panax > Panax quinquefolius. The sequence goes on from CM035165.1 coordinate 49,533,013, forward strand.
GGGGGTGCCTAACACCTTCCCCCCGCGTAACCAAGTCCCCGGACCCTAAATGAATCTCGATTTCACAGACCCGTATATCAGTGTCACATCACTGGGTCAATGTGCAAACCTTTTATCGGTTGTGTTGGTACAACCATTTAAAAAGCCAACAGGCGACTCTTAACAGTCCCATCGTCGACATCATACATGTCGGACTTTTTTCACTTGTTTTTTCAAACAAATCTCACCTAATATGAGAACACCAAAGAACAAGTAATGGAAAAGGACATCCAAAAATCCCGACGTCGACAGGTGGCGACTTTGTTGGGGACTCCAGTAACAGAACTTAAGCCGCTATTACAATCTTTTCAAAACTGTTATCTGGTTGTGTGTGGATGTTGCATTTACATTGGATGAATATGTACGGATGCATGTCTTGATTGAACTTAGTGCTTCGCATCATATCTGCGTGTGATGTTAGTGCTTCGCACTATAAATTGCTTATGATATTAGTGCTTCGCACATGTCATCATTTCATACGGTGAGACGCGATGTATGTGATTGTATGTTGTGCGGCCCCTCCACCAAGAGGCTATCCCGTCGGTGTTTGATTACTGGACTCGTGAGTAGACTAATTCTTCGAGGCTCAGGAAAGGCACCACCCAAATTCGCTCCGGTTGAAAGACCCGGATTAACTTCCCCTCAAGTAGATTGCGATGATTTGGGAACCTTCATGCCAAAAAGCATGACAAAGTAACCTAAGATAGGTTAGCCTCTGATAAACCCAAAACGAAGGAAAGTCTCTTCATGCTCTCATTTCAATTACTCGTAAACACAATTACTTGTAATTTCATTCCATATCTATCTCCATGTAATGAGAAATATGAAGAAATGTGTACACATACATATTAACATGCTACAAACAGCTGACACCCATTTTGCAGGATAAAATCCCTAAAATGGACACATCACATAGCATGTTATTATACACCTTCCCTAAAGACTAAACTATGCAAGTCTTTTGCAGGGAATCACTCGGACCTATCACCCGGTCAAAGTCCAAAAAGGCAACAGGCCTAAAGTCAATCATGTCGTCATCCGATCAGACTGAAATTAATCCAGTTTCTCGTAAAGAATTCGACGGATTAAGTAAACAGATTACATATTTGGCTGTTCTATTAAAAGTATTACACCAGTCTACGCAGGGTCAGAAAATACCCATACATACTGAGCCCTCCACACAAGGAGGAATCCAGGCCATTACCATACCTGAACCACAGTTGGATACTACCAACAAAACTCTTGATGCTACCCATCCCACTGGAGATCCAGACACTGGTGACATCAAAAAGAAAGTCCTCCAGATGGAAGAGACCCTTCGCGCTATCAAAGGAGTTGGAACACACGTGAGTATTTCATATGCTGATCTGTGTATTTTTCCAGGTGTTCATTATCCAGAAAAATTTAAAACTCCTGACTTTGAAAAGTATGATGGGTTAGGAGATCCTTACACACATTTAAAAGTGTTTATTGGAGAACTTGGATCTTATGCAGAGGATGAAAAGCTCAGAATGCAATTGTTCCAAAAAGAGTCTAACTGGAGAAGCCCGTTCGTGGTACACAAGATTAGACAACTCCAAAATCTATAGCTGGGAAGAGCTATCACATGCCTTCCTCACTCAATACAGTTTTCAAACTCGGATGGCTCTGATCAAGATCAAATTACCGGGATCAAGAAAGCAGATCCAACGAAGTCTTTCGGAGAGTATGCTCAAAAGTCGAGACGCTGGTTGCCTGAAGTTATTCTGCCGTGGCGGAATCAAAATGGTCATGACATTCATAGACATACAAGAAGCTCCCTTCTATGAGAGAGTTTTAACCGGCATCGGCAAACCGTTTTCTGAAATGGTTAAGAATGGGGAGATGGCTGAGATGCGATTGAAGTCAGGAAAGATTCAAGACCTAGCTGCACTAAAAGCTGTTGCAGATCACATCTAATCCGGAAATTATGGGAACAACCCCCGGAGGGTCTATAAAAAGAAAGAAGAAGATGTTTCCCTGATACTACAGGGGCAAAAAGGCAATCAAAGTATACCCATTCAAAGGAGAAACTACACTCCCTTTCCAGCACAGTCTGCAAACCCTCCAGTACCAAGAGGTGGAGAAGTCAAACGCCCTCGAGTGTTTACACCCTTAGGGGATAACCTCGAGAACATTTTAAATCTTCTGACAACCTTGAAGAAAATCACGCATCTTCTTCTACCAGCCAACCCTAATGGACAGTGTTTCAATGCTACTAGGAAATGTGCTTATCATGCCGGGGCACCTGGACATGATACTCAGGATTGTTGGGCCTTGAAACACAATATTCAAGACCTGATAGACAACGGGAGATCGTAGTCACCAAACCCGATCAGCCTCATGTTCAAGACAACCCTCTTCCTCAACACAAAGAAGAAGAGGTCAACATGATCAATTGGAGGAATGGACAAAATTCCAACTTCAGCTGTGAATCTTCCCAGAACATCAAAGACGGTGATAACAGATGGGATTATGCTAAGTTCCAGTTCATAATGGAACGAAAGATCAAAGCTCTCGACAAACAAATTAAGCAATTGGCTGAACTAGTAACTTATCAGCATCAAGTAACTCGCTAGTTAATCAGCCAGGAGCATGCCAGTCTCCTACCTATTGTCATGAATATTCACTCGTCACTTTTAAAAAATGAAGTGCTGAAAGACAAAGTGACGAAGAGGGCAAATGCCAAAGCCCATCGGGATTTCGCCAATAAAATGGAATTCACCTATCTGGGCCAACCTATGGAGGAAATTCTTCATATGTTAATCAATGAAGTAAGGATCAGTTCCCTTCTACCGCCAATCAACCCCCGTTCGGGACGGTACAACTCTGATGTAGTATGTCAATATCACTCCCACTCTCGTGGTCACATCACAGAAGAATGCTGCGCACTCCGCCACCTTATTCAAAATCTAATCGACAGTGGTGTACTGCGCTTGGCAGATAACGACACTGTGTTGCGTGCAAGTGAGAATACAGGCCCTACTAAGTGGAAAAGTATGGTAGCAGTTATATCCACTGAAGCTGAGGGGATTAATACCTTACTCACAACACCGACAATTCAGCTCAATGGAGGAAACGATCCTTTGAAAGTGGCCGCTCCCGAGCCAATCAACATGCCATACAGAGCACAATATCCTATTGTTAGCTTGCGCAAGGTTCCGTTGAATTATGGAGAAGGTGAAGGATCCACCTCACATACAACTGCTATAGTGTTGAAGGAAAATCCACTATATCTCCCCCATAGGGTGATGAAGCCCACCACCAAATCAAAGGGGAAAATACCCATGGAGAAGATTGAAAAATTCCTCCACGCTGTGGGTCATAACGAAGCCTCGGTGGTTTTAAGCTTGAAGGAAGCTCCACCATAAATATCAATTTTGGACTTGTTCCTAACTTTCGAGAATCACCGGAAGGTCTTGTAAACGGTTCTAGAAGAAGCCTATCTCCCGCCATCAGTGGATACGAAAAAATTTCAACATATGGTAGCTAGAGTCTTAATAGATGGAGGTTCTTCTCTGAATATCTGCCCATACGCTACCTTGGTGAAGATGAATATCAATCTCAACAGAATTCGGAGTAGCCATACTATCATCAAAGCTTTTGATGGAGCCCGCCGTAACTCGATCAGAGTAATTGAGCTGCCAATCGAAATTGGTCCTCTCACATTCTGTGTATCTTTCCACGTGCTCAAGATAGATTCAGGATACAACCTGCTATTGGGACGACCATGGATTCATATGGCTAGGGCAGTCCCCTCCACTCTTCATCAACAGTTGAAATACATCATCAACAATAGCCTGGTCACAGTCAACGCTGAACCAGAAATTCCTCAGCATGGGGACATGCCGTTCATCAATACCAATGAGGATGTTGAACTAGTCAGTTTTCATCCTTTGGAAATAAGCAACACTCAATACCATGCTATTGGATCACCATTGCCCGAACCCAAAATTTCTACCGAGGTAATGTCGGCTACTCAAGAAATGATGTCGTTGGGTCATAAATCGGGACAAGGGTTGGGTAAGATTGTCAGGGTATTAAATACCCTATTCACTTAACCAAGCAAAGTGGAACAGCTGGACTAGGCTATTCTGCCAGCTCTAGTTGCAGGAATCCTCATAAGCATCAGCAGATTCCTTCAGCCTGAACCATGTGGCGTTTATCTTCGCCTTCAGAATCTGAGTCCACACAACCTCCCGTGAAGGTGCCAGCCAATGTAATGGCTATGTTATGTCCCAAGCCGGTACCGGTGAAGGGGAAAGAAATCTTTTTTCCAAATCCCGCAGTGGAAGAAGAGGAACGAAGAGTCAAGAAAGACGTCATACGGATGATGTCCGGTATACGCATCATCGTTCATGATGAACATACCAACAAATACACCCCAGACGATGATTGCCCAGACGTAATGGCCATCATTCAGAACAGGGAGGATGATGACAATCCCTCCATCACTGCGGTCCACTCGGACTTTACCCTTGCCAATTGGGATAGCATTCCTTGCTTTGGTCGACGAGGTAAAGCAGGCGTAACTATTTCGCCTGTAGATATAATAACTCGCTTACTTTTACATCTTTGTACTAGCGGTTTATTTTTCCGATATATGCTAACACCGTGTATGATCAACGCATTTCATATATACTAAGTGAAAGCATATTTTGTTTCAGGACTCTGAATTTAGATGTGTCTGTACTTGCGGATATGATGCCTCTCCTATACAAGGATTGTACCTTTGATGTAGAGATGAATTCAGCCTTGATAAATATACCGGATGACATTCAGGTGCCTCTAGAAATTCAAGAATGGGTCAAAGATAAACCCAAAACCAACCTTGATCAAACCACTTCTTTCAATCTCGGAACCTTAGAAAGCCCTAAGTTAATCCAGATTGGTTCAGACCTTACCCCAAACCAACGGAATGACATGGTTACACTATTAACCCAGTTCCAGGATGTGTTTGCATGGTCTCATGAAGACATGGTGGTTTTGTCCACTGACATTGTCCTTCATCGCCTTCCCATCAAAGAGGGATTTAAGCCAGTCAAGCAGAAACTCAGGCGATTGAAACCGGAGTGGAGTTTAAAGGTGAAAGAAGAAATTATGAAATAATTTCAAGCTGGCATCATCATGGTGTCTACATATCATGAATGGATATCCAACATCGTGCCTGTACCTAAACCTGGAGGGAAGGTGCTAGTTTGCGTGGATTACCAGGACTTGAATAAAGCTTGCTTAAAAGACAGCTTTCTCGTGCCACTTATCCGCATTCTCATTGACAATATTGCGCAATACGACATGTACTCCTTTGCTGATTGCTTTGCGGGCTACCATCAGATCATGGTTGCCGAGGAAGATCATGAGAAGACTGCTTTCATTACTCCTTGGGGAACTTTTTGCTATAGACGGTTGTCATTCGGCCTCATCAATGCCGGAGCTACCTATCAACGAGCTATGATGACTTTTTTCCATGACTTAATGCATAAAGAGATTAAGATCTACATGGATGACATCATTGTCAAGTCCCATAAGGAGGATGACCATGTAGACCATCTTAGAAAGTTGTTCAACAAGTTGCGTAAGTACAACTTGAAGTTGAATCCAGCTAAGTGCGCCTTTGGCATTAAATCAGGCAAGTTGCTAGGATTTCTAGTCAGCCACAAAGGGATAGAGTTGGATCCTGCCAAAATCCAAGCCATCACTGAAATGCCCATTCCTCAAACAGAGAAGGAAATACGGGGATTTTTGGGAAGAATCAACTTCATCGGCGAAGTTTATCTCCCAACTCACAAAGAACTCGTGAGCCAATCTTCAAGCTATTAAGGAAGAACTCCTCCATGAAATGGAATGATGAGTGCCAGAATGCCTTCCTTACAATCAAGAAATAGCTAGTCAAAGCTCCTATCTTGGTACCACCCAGGGACGATATTCCCCTGTTCATGTATCTGTCCGTAAGTGACAATGTCATGGGTCGCATCTTTGAGACGAGAAAAGACGATAGAGGCCAAGAACGAGCTATCTATTACCTCAGTAAAAGGTTCAGCAGCAGTGAACACAAGTACACTCTGATCGAAAAGATGTGTTGTGCTTTAGTATGGGCTTCCATGAGGTTACAGCATTACCTCCATGGTCACATAACCCATCTCATATCCCGCTTGGATCCTCTCAAGTGCGTGTTCAACAGACCCATGTTAAATTGCTGGCTGTCCAGATGGCAGTTGATACTACAACAATTTGACATCGTATATGAGACTCAAAAGTCCATCAAAGGTCAAGGAATCGCGGATCAACCGGTCACCGCACCTTCAGGGGATTTCAAACCCTTGGAAACATATTTCCCTGATGAAGGAGTAATGACAGTGCAGCAACACCATCAGTACGATACGCGTCAATCATGGAAGATGAATTTTGATGGAGATGTTAATATGGAAGGTTCTGAGGCTGAGCGGTTCTAGTATCTCGCACGGGGAGCGATATCTCGTTGTTAGATTAAATTATAGTTTGTCAGCACCAACAATACGGCTGAGTATGAAGGCTGTCTCATGGGACTAAAACTTTCCCATTCAATGGGCATCAGTGTTAATCGTCCCTGGAGATTTGAGTTGGTAATCGTAATAATCCAATCAAATCTATCAAACCAAGGAACTACATTTGCTGCCTTACCATCGACAGGTTTTGAAGATGGCTTTGGAGTTCGAAGAAATCTCCTTTCTACATGTTCCTCGTAATAGGAATAATTTTGCAGATGCATTAGCAACTTTGGCCTCCTTGATTCAAATATCAGACAAGAAACACTTGCCAAGCGTCACAATTTCCCTGAACAAGGCCCCAGCCTATGGGAATTACATTGGAGAAGTATCGGATGAGCTACCTCCCATCCAACCTCCTTGGTATCAGCATATCAAGGAATATCTGCGAGATGGATCTACACCCGCTGAGGCGGATCCATCGACTTGCTATGAAGTTCTATCTGAGTGGAGATGCGCTCTACAAAAGAGATGCAAGAATAGGTCTCCTCAGGTGTCCAGACAAAGATCAAGCCCAAAGGCTTATGGATGAAATCCATGGTGGAGTCTGTGGCCCCCACATGAGTGGCCCCCTCCTTGTCAAGAAAATCCTCAAGACGGGACATTATTGGCTATCTCTCAAAGCTGATTGCAACGACCATGTTAAAAGATGCTATCAGTGTCAGATTCATGGGAATGCTATACACGCCCCTCCATGGGAACTCCACAATATGAGTTCGCCTTGGCCCTTCTCGATGTGGGGAATGGACGTTATCGGGCCCATTAAGCCTAAAGCCAGTAATGGTCATCGGTTTATCTTCACCATAATCGACTACTTTACCAAGTGGGTAGAAGCAGCCTCCTTCCCCAAGGTTACTAAAGAAGTCATCATTGTTTGCATCAGAAACAATGTCGTTTGTCAATATGGACAACCAGAGGTGATTGTGTCAGACAATGCCAAAAACCTCAACAACAAAATGATGGAGGAATTATGCAGTAAATTCCACATCAAACATCTTAACTTTGTCATCTATCGTAGAAGATGATGCGGTCGTTAAGCGATTTAACGGTAAAAAATATCAAGAAGATTATGCAAAAGATGTCCGCCAACCACAAAGATTGGCCTGACCTATTGCCTCTGACTCTGTTAGCCTACAGAACATCCATGCGCACTTCAACTATAATAATCCGGAAATTCAAATTGTAATATTAAATATTTATTGAATTATATAAATATTTATTTGATGTGTTTATTATTGAAATTGATGAAATAATTTTTTTTTTTATTGATGTGGTTATTATTATTAAATATTTATGAATTAGATTTATTAGATAATATTCTAAAATTAAATTAATTTATAATTTAGAGAGTTGTAATATAACATGAGATGTTATATTGTTGTTTTAATTTAATAATTATAGTGATATATTAATTTATTATATGAAATTATAATTTTGTGATATTTGGATTAAGTGGGAAATTTTGTTTAATATGTTGTAATTGATTATTTAACTAATGTTGAATATGGAGGTATAAATATGAGATTTTAAACTATAGTGAAAATAAAAATTAAAGTAATTTTTAATTGATTTAACCAAACAAGGCTTAAAATATTAAGTCTTTATTTTAAAGACTTTTGCCAAACAAGTCTTATGGCTTTTAGATTTCTAATTTTGAAATTAAATAAAATAATCAAATAATAAATAAAATATATTTATAATCTATCGTTATATTTTTTTGTAGTAGATATTAGTTATTAGGCTTATTATGGCCATATCGGTTTCTTTTATTTTACGCTTGATTATGTTTACGTATTCTAGACATTTGGCTTAAGCCTAAGAAAAGAAAAGAAAGAAAGGTTTTAGAGAGAAAGTTGAGAGAGACTAGAGTGAGTTGAGAGGAGAAAAAAAGTGCGTGAAGTTGCAATTGTCGGAGGTTAGCAAGGATTTCAAAGCTAATTCAATTGGTGTTTGCAAGGAATTATTACGCTAATTGAAGGTATTTTCCCTAATTATATATGAATATGCATATATGAGCCTACGACAAAATTTTATATACTCTGTGATTTCAAATTTGTTGAATTGTTTTTATACAATGGGTTACTTGTGATTATATGAGTTTATGATGATTAGAGGTAGTGCTTAAACGAGAATTGCATGCTAAATTCGTTTGACAGTAGGAAGAAATAATGTCAGTATATGTATTTCTTATGTAGCTTATGTAAGTAACAATTATGATGATCAATTTAGTGTGTGAAATTGAACTGTGACTATGTTAGCTAGTTTGTTAAGAATTACAGAGAACTTAGTTCAAATGAATCAAATTGGTGTATCATTGTGAGTACAATGTTCACTGTGTCAAGAAATATCAAAAATAGAGTTTTGGTTTTAAAATATGCTATTCCAGTATTTAATTTTTCTAGAATTATGGTTTAAGTTGTGTTAATATAGTATTTGTATGCTTGGTGAAGTTTATGTGTAATTTGCATAAGTTATAGATGTTAATTGGTGTTAGAAATTAAGACAAAGCTTTGTTCTGTGTTTTATTTTGGCGTGTTACGTGAAGTCCGAGCCTCGGTGCCAAGTTTGGCATGACTCGAATTTCATACCTAACGCCAAAAATGGCCCAAAAGTTCGCGCCCAAATATTTGAATTCGTGCCCAAACACCACTAACTCGCCTTGACGCTAGAAAAGTGGTGCAGGTGGGACGATTTTGACCTCCTGTAGTAAAATGGTCATAATGTTTGCATACAAACTCCGATTGAGGTAATTCAAGATGATTCGGAAAGAGGACGAATAGGCCTATAACTTTTAGTCTTTAAGGTTTTCAATTTAAAATCGTTATGAAGGGTCAAAATGGTCATCTTTAGGACTATTGTGTATTTGGAGCCAATCGGAGGGCGTCGGGATGCGCGAATGCAAGTGCAACCCTTTGTGTATTAGTATAACTTAATGATAACATGTTGGACATGTAATAGGATGTTGTATCAAGTTGTTAATGTGTGTGTGGTGCAATGACATGATCACTTAAGTAGTTGTAATAAAGCTAAAAAGTAATGTTCAGGAAAAGATGTGGTGTTATTTAAACTTAAACTTAGTTAGTAGCTATACTAAAAGTAAGAAAGCAACTCATGAAGGTAATGTTAGTGTAACTAATGTGTATTGTCAATACATATGGTATGTGTAGGACTTGGGGTGAACGTGAGTAGTGATTGTTTAACCTACGCACGAGACAAGTTCCCTAACATTTGCTACTTTATTATTCAGCAAGGTTACTTTTCACTGTTATGTTATACTTATGCAAATTCTATATTTCAAATCTCTTGTTTAACGATTTATTGTCATGCAAGTTCTTTAACCCTCATTTATTGTTGAGCAAGTTAGTTAATCTTTATCTCTTTATTCAAAGTTTGTATTATTATTATAAGAAGTGTGTTTATTCAGCTACTAATAACTGTTGTTTGACCTTCGTTCTTCAATATTATTGTACTATCTTACGTTATTGTACCGAACTCTAAGTTGCTTAGCAATTCTTTACCAATTCAACTAATCTTTGCTTGATGAATGTTCCAAACTCTAAATTACCCTTGAAGTCTACCCAAACCAAACTTCCTTTCGTTTGTTTATGTACTCATACAACTTTGAAAGCATGTTGTCAATGATAACATTTGTTCAACTTAGAAATTGTTAATACCCTAGCCTTATTGAAGTTAATTCCCAACCAAACTTCCTTTGGTTCGGAACCTGATAATCTAAGCTGAGATGAACAACCATATATCAGGGGATTATTTTAGAGCTACGCAATATCGTTAAAATGTTTCATGCAATACATAGTAGTCTAAAAGTGATGATCACCGAGTGAATAATGATGGTCCATATAGTCGTTTAGGCTGTTAAAGATTCTGATGAGAAACACACACTGTGAACCTAGGACATAGATGATGATTATAGTCTTTTAGATTGTTAAAGGTTAAAGTATAAATACTTGAAAACCTAGAATAGAGTTCGTGGTCTTGTGACCCTCAGTGTATTCTTTGATGTTGATATCTATTGTTAACTTAAACGTTCATTATTCCTTTGAACTCATAGCTGTTGAATTAAAGTTTATTAAGAATACTTTACTATTGAAAGCTCGGTTAATTGTCATTCATAAAATGTTATTGTATATTATCCTTCTTGTGGGCAATTGTTTGCTCACTCTTGCACAAAACAATGCAGATGAAGTTACGAAGTTTGAAAAGCTTTCTATAAGCAAGGGCAAGGAAAAAGTGATTGATTAGACAACAATGTTTAATTTATATTTTATTTATGAAGCTTATGTAATAGATTTAATTATGATTATGTTTTAGTTTTGCGCTGATGATTGTAATAAAGGTTAGATGACCTGGGATTTATTTGAGATTATGTAACCCTTTGGTGGGAGATTTATTGTTTAAGCTTTTGAGTTTAATTATATCCTTTGTTTACGGGTAGTTAGTTATGATTTAATTGGACAGTGAACACCAAATCTGTGGGATTGAGGTGCCCGGATTTGGGGGTGTCACATCAACTAGGGCAACCCCCTACGCTTTAACCTATGGGATGGAAGCAGTGCTCCCCATAGAAGTTGAGATGGAATCTCTCAGAGTATTGATCGACGCTCTGCTGGATGAAGACCAATGGGTACAAGACAGGTATCACCAATTGTCTCTAATAGACGAAAGGCGAACCGCGACTATCTTTCATGCTCAGTTATATCAGGAAAGGGTCGCCAGATCCTATAACAAAAAAGTCTGGCTACGGCAGTTTAAACAACATGACTTGGTTTTGAAGAAGATTCTTGACAACCAAGATCAGGCTAAAGGAAAATTCGCTCCTAACTGGGAAGGCCCGTTTATTGTCAAAGAAGTATTGATAGGAGGCGCTCTCAGATTGCAAGAAATAGACGGTGATGAATTTCCACAACTCATCAACTCAGACATCGTGAAACAGTATTATATCTGAAGTAACTAGCAAACACCCTGATGCATAATCATCAGGTCACCAGTCATTCCGATTCTTTAACCCTTTACCACCTATAACTTTCCTACACTTTGCCCCTCAGGGAAACATACATTTCAAGCCAGCAGCCTGGCTCTCTTTTGCGTTCCAACTACTTAGGTCATCCCACCGCGGATTGAACCTCTTCCGTTTATAGTTTGGCTACCCATTTTTGGGATCAAACTTTTCACCTGCAGTTTATCCTCAACCTAGGATTAAACTTTCTCCTCCTCGCACTCTGACCTGCACATAGGATTACGCTTTTCTTCTCACCTTGAGGGGCGAACTACGTCGACCTGATCTCCTCTTCGATAGAAGTATGTAGGAAACCATTTCACATGGCCCGGTCGCAATAAAACAAAAACGACAAAAACATTTCTGCCCTTACATAAAACAAAAACAACCAAAAACATTCCAACACAGTGTCAGCCATATACAGCGTCGAACCTCTTACACCAGGTTCGAACTACACAGACCTGATCTCCTCTTCAATAGGAGTATGTAGGCAGCCATTTATAGTTCAGTCTCACCCCTACCAAAACACAAACCATTGTCAACTGGTACTGGGATTCTCTTTCAATCCACTACATTTCATTCGGCTTCAGACCAAAGGGATGGAATTACCTGAACTCCTCCCAAATAGAAGATTCAACGACCATCTAAGCTGCGATCATAACTAGAAGAGCAACACCAACCCATAAGAGGTGGAATCACCTAGGCTTCTCCTGAATAGAAGTACTGGCGACCATCTGTGGTGCGGTCAATCTCAGAGAGGAAACCACACCCATCTCCACATTCTCCATTCAAAAACAAGTCCCAAGACACCAAAGATGGTAGGGATACATAGATCGATGATTCATTCGGAACTATCCAGAGACAACTCAATGTCCATCCACCCATGATGAATTCAGAATACATCAAGGTCACAAGCCCTGAAGCAGCAGGCAAAACATCAAGCAAATAGCAGGACATATCTAAAAGGGAAGTGATCCAAAAATATATTTCCCTGTCATATATAATGTTGTTTGATATATATACAATGTAAACTGTACATGACAAAATGGCTAAGCTAGTCTGTGCAGGTGAATATAAAGCGCATCTACGAGTCAGGGTACATGCGAGCTAGCAAGACCAACATGGCATCCCTCTCAGATGAAGGAGGTAAAGCTGTAGTCTCCTGGGTTAGAATATCCACACGACCCAACAGATCTGTAGCCATCTGTATGATGACCATATGCTCATCAATATAAGCGCTTATCTCTGCGATCATACCAGTGGTAAGGGACCTCGCTGCAGTACTATCTGTGACAGCCACATCCCGGGCAGATATGGCGATATCCCGCTCAACTACCATTACATCTATGGCTGACCTGGCCTCATCATGCTCAGCGATGGCGGCATCTCTACGAGCCAATACCTCGTCTCTCTCTAATAAGGCGGCGTCCCTCACATCAAGAGCAATCGACATCATTGATCGAATCTGATCTCTCTCAAAGGTCATCAGATGAAGACTACGCTCTAAATCTTTGTCGAGTCTTTGAATCACAAAAAATCTTGGTACTATGAGAATCAGGAAGAAATCTTTGGCGACCAGTGACGGGATCCTCCTCGATGTAGATATCAATGTCCTCCATAGGCTCTACATCGTATAACTTGCTCTCCGATCTTTGAAAAATCTGCTGCGGTGATAAAACCTCCATCTCCATCCATGTGGAGTACTCTGCGGAATAACTTAGGGATGACCGGGAGAAAAAGCGGCTAGCTCGCCGATCCCAAAGAAGCGTATACGAGATCGGTCCTCTGCTGAGAGGTATCGAGAAGGTGACCACTGACCTATCGCCCCCTCGAAAGGATGAAAATCCTGGAACTGGTCGAACTACGACATCACGGCCAATGGGTGATAAGTAGTCACGCCCTCAAGCCCGACTAAAAGGAGGAAATCCATGCGGAGCATGAGTAATGAAGTTGTATAGTGAGCAAAGCCCCGAGCACAGCAATATGCTAAATGGATCTCTGATATCTGCCAAAAATGCGGACCAGGACTGAGCATCTATACACTCCGATGGCTGAAAGGAGTATGACATAGCCACATCATGGGAGAAGCAATACCCATGTCATCTAAGGGTACCAACCCGGTCATGAAGTGAGACATAAACCCACATCTGAGCATTAATAGAACTCCCAATGAACACTCGACGGGTAAGTATGACAATAGGATCTTGTCCCAGAGAGTCTCTGCTACAATCATAGGCACAATGGTACGACCCTCCCTGAGAGCTCTCACGGACATGATAACGCCTATATCTATCTCATCCATATATCGCGGCATGTACACATATGACGAGACATATAGCATCGAAGACATCAACTCGCCAAACTCAATGATCCTCCAAACACGGTGAAATCCCGGAATGTCGTGAAGCATTATCCTCGCACCAAATCATTATCTCGAGAAAATCTTTGAGAGATCACGTGGCCAGATGTCAGCTCATCCTGCACTACTTTGCGCCCCAATCCTGTGAGAGTCATGAATCATCTACTCATGTCTCCCAAAGCCATATGCATGCAAGGTCTATCTAAAGGCAGCATCGGCAAACATGCATACTCCTCCAGAGTAGGAATCAACTCGTGGGTGCCAAAACGGAATACCTGGCTATCAAGTAGCCAATGCTCTAGCATCCCGTCTACAAATCCTACAGGAACCTGAAATGCCAAAAGGGTCATGGTATCTTTGCGACAACGAGATCTAGAAGTCACGTTCGTCGGCGGTGACATCTTTATCATACCACGATCGCATACCTAATGCCACCACTGACGGTGGGGTATGATCTATATGGCTAACTGTCGAAGAAGATATCTGTGCGGGCCGTGTCAAAAGACCATCCAAGGGTCAATGCCGAATATCTATGGACATACATACATATGCATAACATGATACAAGCATAACAGATAATGGATGGCAATATGATATAGGGAATGGAAAACGGTGCATACATTCCTAAATATATCATCATCTAATACATCAGCTCTGTACAGCTACAAATACATGAAAATGGGGCACAGACGCCCTACTACTAACAGAGGCCTATCAAAAGATATAGCGAGAATGGGGAATAGCCACCCAATATCTAACAGAGGCCTATCAAAAGATATAACGAGAATATACATTAGAAGAAGACCCGGGTCTCGATGTCCACATCCTCAACCCTGTCCACCTGATGTAACTCCTCCTGAGTCACTAGATCTCTATCAACAGGGATGTCAGGCCTATAAAGAGGAGGATCTGTGTTGGTAAAACCAAATGGGTCATCTGAGGGGCCAGCACCTGAGCTGGAAGGAATAAATGACTCCGCCTCTGCTGGATCTCTGCCCAAATGTCGAATAAATACATGTGCTGGTCCAAGCTGCCTTGGGTCGAACAATCAATCAATCTGGGTCAAATGAGTCGGAGCTCGGACACAAGCCATCCAATCAGTCATCATCAAAGATCCTGGAACCATGCCCCCCATAAACTATGTGGCACGGGACTGGGCCCCAATAGTGCGAGGAAACCACCAACGCTGGAATATCTTCTGAGTACATGGACCCTCGGATAAATTAAAACCGTCAACTCCCAATAATGGAATATCTGTGACGGGTGGTGGCGTGATCTGAGCCAATGGCGCTGACAGGAGGCAAGATCGGTATACGAATCTCCCCTGTGGTGCTCCTAATAGCACGCTCTCCTAAATAGAGCTCCCAGCCTCCATCTGTGAAGAGAGGAAATCTCCGGGTGGAAATCAAATACTCTACTCCAGTAGGGTGTCCATCCTCAAAATCGATGGTCAAATGATCCCCTGAGTATGGAAGCCATGTGATGGCGTCAGCCGTCAGCAACTCCAGCTGCATACGGCAGTGAGCGAAGCCCTCAGATACAGGGACCTCTGGCAAAATAGAATGGTGCCATCGTCGTCCTCGTGGATAGGTATCTAAGCCTAACACACTCATGGGACGCAAACATGGAAGCCTCTCATAGGCCCAAAACTACCAAAACAATGGCAAAACATCTGCTATCAGTAACACTCTTAACCTATGAATGGGAAAAGACAAGAGAAATACTCACCAGCAGAAATGGGTAAAATCCTAGCCAAGCCTCGGTCAAACCCTGTGAGCACAGACGCATGCCCCAGAAGAAATAGGCAAAGGTGTAAGAGCCCCAGTCATACTCTCCTATACGGTCTACATCGCGTGTGGCGCTGACCAATGCGAAAGATACTGTGGAAGAGTTATCTGCTATAAAGCAGCCTCGAATGATTATCAGGAACAATCGCCGCAGAACGCGATCTCTGATCCTGACATCATCAGGCATGGGCTCACTCAATAGCCCGCTCATAACATCTACGCTCAAAGGACTGAATGGGCGATCCTACCTTTGGCGCCCCGCAAAACTCCTAATAAGGATCTCGGCGGGTGGGGGGGTAATATTCGCTATGCAAGGCACTGGCTCCCCTCCAAACTCCATACCTATGATAAATCGCCAATCCATAGGCATCATCATCACCTCGCAATCCAGCAGGTGGAGTGACTGAGTCTGATAAAACCATCGGTCAGACAATGCCCTGAGGTAACCCCAGGGACAATGACGGGGAAGGATGGAGAAAAATGACCCAAATCCCCACTCATGCACTACTGCTCTATAATCAGGATGAAGCACCTGGTACATGGAGTGGATGTAAACCAGTTCGCTCGAGGCTGTGTAAAACATGGAACCTGCATGAAATGCAGATCAACATCAGAACCCTTTAATCCGCATCAATAGAAAAGAAGGAAGATAAAGTTTAACGCCATACCTCGTTAGCGTGTAAGTACATCGATGGGTGTCTACCCAAATCACCCAGCAACTCCAGGCTGACCACCTGAATGCTCGGAAGCTCCCTACGAGGGATATATGCAGCAGGAGCGGGATCCTCAATATTCGCCTCTTCGTCCTCGACGTCTGGAATATCTACCTGGACAGGATGTATCACAGCCTCCACCAACCGATGAGGCTGTCTGACAGAACGAGGACGAGGCACTTCAGAAGCCCACCACCGTATGCCAGAAGCGGTCCTGTAAGAACTGCTCGGCTGATCCGGATCCATAATATCTGGACAACAAGTCTCCAAATCACCTCAAAAAGGGTGTGGTATTTCCTTACCTGGAGCTTTTTAAATGCATTTATGACTATATGCATGCACGCATTTACTTTAATATATAATAGAGTTAAAATTCATGACTACCCAATGCCTACATTTGAATTTTTTTTGCCATAGTCCCCTTTGAAAATAGGACTATCCACATGCACATAGGCATGTCTAGGTGGCCATTCAGTAGCACACCTACCCCAAAGTCATATACATAATATATGCATTAAGAATTAAAATCATCATGCATAAGGCCAACCTCAGTGCTAGGAGTATTTTGCCTTTCTACCTTTTGCTCATTGGACCTCAAATAGGACAAAAAATAGCAGAAAAAGGTGTCAATTTGACTGTCTCAAAAGTCAAATTTTTTCACATCATTATGTTCAGCATGGTTTAATACTAACATTTATTACGTTGAATATTTTTTATCAAGTCATTTGTGCATACATAATCACTACTATGTGTTTAGATGCATTTCGTGTGATAACTCACAATCCAATAGACAGAAACTGGAAAAAATAGATGCATACGTTACCAGGATAGTGTAGAACACTTGTACGGTGACAGAATTTGCAGAAGGAAGCCCGAACTCAGCAGATTTGTAGAAGGCTCGCAGTTTTTTCTAAGCGAAGTGAGTTAGAAATGAACTTGCGAAGGCAGGCTGAAAGATTTATCATCCACGCCTAGCCGCGGGCTCACCTACGGCTGTAGCAGGTGCACCTCCGGCTCCTCTATATGGGTCCCACCCCTCCGGCTCGATCCAGTTCAAGTTAAAACGGAGTTCTTACGGGCTAGAAAGGTCAAATCGGGAATAAAAATGCCACGCGATTGAGCAAAACAGCATAGAATCCTGGTCTTCTCAGATGAGACTTTGAACCTATACATCACCCATTGGTAGTCACCCAAACACGGGTATACCCTCCCAATGATCCCATTTGTCACAAATCACATCCAGCAATACCTCATATAGGTCCGATGCCGCCAACTCCGGGTCATTACACTAAGTAGGTCCCCGACGGGGGTTACAACGTATGTCCCCAACGGGGATTACAACGTAGATCCCCGGTGGGGGTTACAACACGTTCATCCATTGACATGTCTATCAACGAAGGTCAAGCAGCCTTGACGTTATTTCAGACGATGGCAAGTAAACCCATCGAAGCATTGAGAACCGTTCGATAAGTTACGTACTTACTCATGCGTCCCCAGTAGATTCCCGACGGGGGTTACAACATATATCTCCAGTAGTAGTAGCAACACATGCTCAACCGTTGACACACATGACAACAAGGGTCAAGCAACCTTGACGTCATTTTAGTCGATAGTGATTAAACCTATCAGAGCTCTAGAGCTATTCGAGGTCTTCATACCTAACTGCTCATATTCCCCAGCGGACCCCCGGCGGGGGTCACAACACAATGCCCCGTTGATCTACACGTCATCGAAGGTCAAGTAACATTGACGATCTCCTCACAGAGTCTCAGCCGTTGATTCACACGTCAGCAAAGGTCAAGCAACCTTGACAGGATATCCCACAGGACTTTTCAGCCGTTGATTCACATGTCGGTGGAGTACACGTCAACGAAGGTCAGGCATCCCTGACAGCATTTGTTGTTGGCAGTAAATCCAACAGAATCGTGACATATTCTAGCGATACTAACTAGGAAAGGTCCATGTCATCAAAGAGGATAGATTATGGAATATGTTATACACATCCTCAAACAGATCAAGCTTTATCCCCATAGATCTCTGGCACATAAGAGGTACCTCTTCGGGATCAAGTCGTTATCAAGAATACAGGAATTTAGTGATAACTCCAACATCAACATCCTATGATTCATTACACACATCAAATCTGGTTGAGATTGCCAATCCCCAGTTGAAGCAATAGGGATCCGGCAGTCATCCCCAGCATATTGGGCCACAACCCCGTACACATGCATCATACATTTGCATCATTTTGGCTACCCATAGTACCACGTTCGTTTTGTTGCGTTTCAAGTGTCTAGGATTCTTTATCCCACCCATGCATCGCCATACATGAGTATGATAAAGAGGGGAAACTGTAGACACTCAAAATTTTCTGTACTACTATTACTAACATTGCAAGAGGACAGATCTGTCTTTTAAGAGAGAACCCTGAAAGACAATCCAAATCCATACCAGATACTACCGGAAGTTCAGCATTAACCCCGGATCGCAATCTGGGACTAACAAATCCAACCTCGGAGATATCCCAGAAACCTGCAGATACAATACCGGAACACACACCGGAGAAGACTAATTAATCTCGGAGACAACCCCGAGGTATCCAGTCTCAGTCCCAACCATGGGAATAGCCACCAACCTTGGTGATAACCCCAAGGAATACAGTTTCGGTAATAACCCCGGAAATGCTTGTTTCAAATGCGACCAGCTTCAATCTCAGCGCTCACCAACGAGATACACTGTACTAACTCGACAATAACATCGGGAAGACAGGCACACCTCAAAGATTACAATGAGGACCTTCAACAATTGCAGCAGTCCAATCTCAACGAAGTCTGAGCAACGTCTGCTTTATCAGCTCAATCCGGCGATAAAACCGGTGAGGGGCAACATCGTCATCTCATCCAACATAATGCCACATCACGTCTCTATGCAACGATGTCCCACAAGGCTAATCAATCCCGAGTGACTATTGTGCGGGGTAACGGATGAAAGTTGAAGCTTGAAGACCAGAGGGCATTGTCCCATCTTCAATGACTTCGCACAAACTCTAATCCCATGCCATCGTACAACTCTCGACAACGACGGTCCGAAATAGGTCCTGTATACCTCAAACTGATGCCCAGATTGCACTTCTAAAAATCTGAGTGGACATTACAATGCCTGAGTGCACGTACTTCGAGACAACCCGACCCGACAAACCCGGGCCAACCCGACCCGCCTTCGGTACAATCATAGGTACACCTACGACTCATATGCCTATTAATAGAGGGCTTGGGGTGCTAATTTTTAAGAGAAAAAAGACGGAGAAACCCTGCACAAATTACTCTGCACTCGTCAGACAGTGTATTTTCCCACTTTTAAACACCTGTGAGCTCATATATAGCCTCTTTTGTACCCACAAAAGCCCAGTGTTTACCCACTCTAAAGATATAGAAGCCTTTTTAAGCAGTCAGCTGTAAGCCTTCTCACACACTTTAGAGTCTTTCTCTTCATCTTTGCACACACCCTTCTACACGTTGAGAGTCGTGTTGCTTGCTTTTGCTGGGACTTGATCCAGTGGTTTCATTTTCGATCATATATATATATATATATATATATATATATATTATATATATATTTACATATATATTCACTAACATTATCGAGTTATGCCTCGATTGAGCCTAGACTTCGGTCTGGAGCGTTTACTGCTTTAATATATATATTAACTATGTGTCGGACTTTGTTCGATGAGCCTAGACTTCGGTCTGCTGCGTTTACTCGCTTTTATATATATACTTATATATCAACTGTGTGTCGGACTTTGTTCGATGAGCCTAGACTTCGGTCTAGTGTGTTTACTCACTTTTATATGTATATATATATATATATATATATATATATATATATATAAACTGTGGTCGGACTCTGTTCGATGAGCCTGGATTTTATATCCGGTGCATTTATTGCTTATATATATATATACATATATACATATTTTGTCCCACCTGGAGTTTACTTCGTGGTGGTTGATCGCTTTTACAGCTTTCTTTACATTTTGTCCCGCCTGGAGTTTCCTTCGTGGTGGTTGATAGCTTTTAACAACTTTATTTACATTTTTGATCCCCCATGGAGGTGCTTCGTGGTTGGTGATCTTGTCTATATATATATATATATATATATATATATATATATATATATTACAACTGTTATATATATACCTGCTTATTGCTTTTATACAAATTGCAACATTCTGTGCGCCTAGGAATCATGTGATCACAGATTCATCCCATTGAATCTTGATTCGGTTCCCATCATGGACATTTTCAGCTGTAAGCATCTTGTAAATTATTCTGCGATGTCTGAATTTCCTCAGATGGTTTTCATACCCACGAAGGAGACGACATTATTTTTGTATATTATTTTCGTATGGATGCCTCGCATCCGTCAAATAAAATCAATTCAGCCGCTCATTTAATAAAAATGGGAGTGTAAAAGGTCTCAATTCCTATTGAGCATCAGGGTTTGAAAAACCTCTTTTATAAAACATCATTTCCATATCTTGTTAAAAATTGAATTTTTACATAAATTCAAACCCTGTGTATATAGGTTTGAACGAGGCCTTGCACAACTTCCATATAACAGCACATTGACCCACACACACACATACACTTAGATAATAGTTTCTTGAAAAGAGGCGGTCACCGTGGTAACACGGATGTCGGGGGGTGCCTAACACCTTCCCCTCGCGTAACCAAGTCCCCGGACCCTAAACGAATCTCGATTTCGCCGACCCGTATATTAGTGTCACATCACTGGGTCAATGTGCAAACCTTTTATCGGTTGTGTTGGTACAACCATTTAAAAAACCAACTGGTGACTCTTAATAGTCCCATCGTCGACATCATACATGTCGGACCTTTTTCACTTGTTTTCTCAAACAGATCTCGCCTAAAATGAAACACCAAAGAACAAGTAACGGAAAGGGACATCCAAAAATCCCGACATCGACATATATATATTTACTGCTTTTATATATATACTTGCTTACTGCTTTCATACAAATTACAGTATCTTGTGCGCCTAGGAATCATGTGATCACAGATTCATCCCATTGGATTTAGATTCGGTTCCCGTGATGGACATTTTTAGCTGTAAGCAGCTTGTAAATTATTCTGCAATGTCTGATTTTCCTCAGATGGTTCTCATACCCACGAGGAATTCGACATTATTTTGTACATTATTTTCATACGGATGCCTCGCATCTGTAAAATAAAATCAATCAAGCCGAGCACTTAATAAAATGGGAGTGTAAAAGGTCTCAATTACTATTGAGCATCAGGGTTTGTAAAACCTCTTTTATAAAACATCATTGCCATATCATGCTTAAAATTAAATTTTTACATAAATTCAAACCATGAGTATATAGGTGCGAACGAGGCCTCGCACTACTTCCAAATAACAGCACATTGACCCACACACACACACATTTAGATAACAGTTTCTTGCAAAGAGGTGGTCACCGTGGTAACACGGATGTCGGGGGGTGCCTAACACCTTCCCTACTCATAACCAAGTACCCGGACCCTAATGAATCTCGATTTCATCGACCCGTTTAGCAGTGTCACATCACTGGGTCAATGTGCAAACCTTTTCTCGGATGTATTGGTACAACTATTTAAAAAACCAACTGGCGACTCTTAACAGTCCATCGTCGACATTATACATGTCGGACCTTTTTCACTTGTTTTTTCAAACAAATCTCACTTAAAATGAGAACACCAAAGAACAAGTAACGGAAAGGGATATCTAAAAATCCCGACGTCGATAAGTTTTATCTATTTTTCGCTTATGGTTATAATCCTAGGGTTTTCCCCACCCCACTTATGGTTTATAACCTACAGCTTTGATACCAACCTGTGACACCCCCAAGTCTGGGTTACTTGACCCTCGAGTTTGGTGTTCACAATCCACGATATAATATCGTCTAACTATCCATTCATATAGAAATAGTAATACATATAACACATTAACATATGTTGCTAATATATTAGTGTCAAGTCCGCTAACCTTAACATTACAAACATACCCTTTAGATATATAAAAAGGGTTTACAAATACAACATAATAATAAGTTCATTATAACTACTCCAGCATTTTTCCTTTGCCTTTGCTCTTCTTCGATCCGCTGGCCTCTTCGTTCCTAGCTGAAATGTTTTATTTATAGCAAGCGTGAGCAACAAGTTTGCCCTGCAAGTTACGACATACAGTAAATGTATAGGAATAAATAACAAGTCTTCTCGTATTCTATACAACAATAATCTGAATATGAAAGAGTACAACGCTTTCAAGGTTTTCTACAATATTCAAATGAATAATCAAGAATTAATTCTACGAAATAGCTAAGTAGAATGTTTTCCAGATTTATGTTGAGCGATCTGTTGGATCTTGAACTTCTCTTTTTGGGTATATATCAAAGTTTTACTTTGACATATACGCAGGTGTATCAGATAACCATAAAGATTAAATCATACCCCTCTGCAAGTACTTAGAGCCGTCCAACTCCTTGTACCCTATATTATGCATAATACTTAATCATACAAGAATAATTAATATATCGACCAATAAAATGTTCCCTTTATATAAAAGGTTGTTCTTCTCAGTCTCCAAATCAAGATTTGATTTAACAACAAAATACTATGATTTCAATTTCTATTTACTTATCAATCTAGCCGAAATAATTGGCATCGATTTGTCAATAACAATTGAATTCTCTTCTCGAATCTATCGAGTTCTAATAAATGTTCGTCTAGCCAGAATAATTAGCTAAGACATTTCTCAACATAATTTGACAATAAACAGGAATTATCTATAAAGTCAATATTAGCTTCTACGGATATGAATATCCAATAACAGTTATTCTATGAATGTATATATTTTTTTGAATCAGTAATTCAATTTGAATTATTAAACATGCATTAACTGCGAATAATCAACAATAAATTCTTGGACGTGGTATAATTAACAATAATTAACCACTATAATAATTGAATGAATATAACTCAAGATTGAGTTAGGAAACTTTCCTCTTCCGCTGTTTACAGCTACACAATATACTTATCTGCTTTCGAAAGACCTATAACCAATAATATCGGTCTCACAATTAGCACAATAATTCATAACACGTATCACTGTAATTTACATTCAATCTTTCGCCTAGACACATTACCACATAGCCACATCAGTGTTTATAACCTATATAACACTTAACAAGTCTAACTAGTTTAGTTTGGTTGGACTTTAGTCTATTCTCGGTGTTCTGGTCACCCTATCCGACAACTAACACAGTTCTTATCAATTAAACTTGGTCTCTAAGCTTTAATATTATTTTAGATAAGTCAAATATTGTTTATAATATTTTTCGGAAGCTTTTAATAATATTTAAACAATTATTATAATTTATAATAATTTTTCAAACATCGAAATCATTTTTAAATGATTTAATTATCAAACAATCTTATTATCATTAATATTTAATAATATAAAATATTAATAACATACTTATCAAAATATTAAAGTTATTATTAATAACTTAAAATATTTTAAATCATCAATATTCTACTTAAATGATTTTAAAATTAATTAAAATCATTTTTAAACCATCACCATTAATATTTAAATATTAACGAAATTATCATCAAAATACTAAAAGTTATTAATTATAACTTAAATTATTTTTAAATCATTTTCACATTTTAAATGATTTTTAAATTAATAAAATCATTTTTTCTATTATTCATTTAATTTAATAATTAAATAAATCTTATATCATTAATATTAATTTATTAATGAAAATTCTCCAAAAATATTGAAAATTATATTTTATAAATCAAAATATTTTCTAACATTTACTCCAATTTAGAATGAATTTTAAATAAATAATATCATTTTTTAACTTATATATTTAATTTAACAATTAAATAAATCAAATATCATTAATATTAAATTATTAATGAAAATTCTCCAAAAATATTAAAAATTATATTTTATAACTTAAAATATTTTTAAACACATTATTCCTATTTAAAATGAATTTTCATAATATTAAATTATTTTTCTCTAATTTATTTAATATACTAATTAAATAAATTAAATATCATTTTTATTCAAATAATTATAAATATTAATGAAAAATGTCCCAAATAATTAAAAGTTATTTTTCAGAATTAAAAATAATTTTTTAAACCATTTTTGTTATTTTTAGAATTTAGTTTCTATTTTTAAATAATTTCCAGAAAATCAGAAATTAGAAAATTATTAATCCGTCGCTGTAGACCTTTCGCGACACAAAGTGTCGCTGTTGGTGTTCTTGAGCCTCAAGAACACTGACAGCTCAGTGTTCAAGGGTCAACGTTTGACCACGTTTAATTCTCATTATAAATAGTTTGTGGGCTAGCTTGAACCTTGATCGTGTAGATGAAATGTAACACTACAATAACAAGTCATTATCTAGGTCATAACACAACATAACATGACGATCTGGACAATCAAACTCGTTGTCAGACGTTACCTAGGTTTTTAGAAACCCAGGCAGTTCGAGTTCCCAGTTTCATGCTCGATTATATACATGTTTTTGTCATTAAATAGGTGATTTCTTGGTTCATAGGTCTAGTAAATATGTCCAGGAACATCTATACATCAACAGAGAAGTTCAAATATAAGGGAATCACAAGAAACAAATATGGTCAAACCATGTCAAAATCATTGCTCAACCGTTTTCTGGGTTTTTCCAGAAACGGTAATTATGATCGACATCCTTAGTTTAACCCACTGCCACACCCGATCTGTTGATTACTTGAGGGATATAAAGCCGTATATTTAAAGTGCATAGGCCAGGCTACAAACATGTTATAAAAACATTAACAAACCACATTATTACTGACAGATCAAAGCATTTAAAAAGGTTGTCAGGCGCTGAAATAAATTTTTGGGTTACCCAAATTTATATTCGGTCATGGTCGGTCAACCGAGTTTGACTGATTATAACTTACAATCTAGACATCCAATGACCCTGATTTCACTTGTAGAACAAAGACCACATGACAAAGTATAGAATACAACTTTAAAACAATAAAAATCTTTAACAGACGAAGATTTAGAGCCCATGGCATTTCTTTGTCAGACTACTTTTCAAGCTCAAGAACAGTTTTTGAAAAACTCAATTTTAAAGCACTTTGATGCTATGGATCCATGATGGATCAACATAGATCATCTAAAAACATCATATAACACATGATTAACCACTTTAACACAAAAATTCTCTTAGCATACAAGATCAAAATAGGTTAGGGCTTTTATACCTTCTTGATTCCGATCTGTGATCTATGCTTTCCTTAACTATTTTTGGTGTTTTAGTAACTGATTATATGACTGAGAGACTTAAAGAATTCGGAGGTTTAAAGAGAGGAAAAGTTGTTGGGAGCTTGTGTACAAAATGAGCAAATACATGGATTTTCTCTCTATTTAATATATATATATATATATATATTATGATTTAGTGTATTGGTTGATACAATGAACTGATTTGCTGGATTTTTTTAGTCGTGGAAAGTAAAATAATTAGGTCACCAACTAAAGTTGCTAGAAATTTCTTCAAGTCACCAATTAAAGAAATGAAAAAGGGCATTTTGGTCTTTATCATTATATTTTTAATGGCATACTTGACATTGTCCAAACCCTTAGGGTTTAACCCTAAGGTTCTAACCCTTAGGTTTTAAACTTAGTTTCTAGGATTGTTTTCTAATTAGGGTTTTAATTAGAAAAAATAAAATTTCTAAATTATAATTAGGGTTTGTAAAATAGAAATTAAGATAACTAAAATATAATTAGGGTTTTCTAATCATATTAAAGTTTAATAAACACATTAGGCTTGCCAATTTAGGATTAGGGTTTCCTAATTTAGGGTTTAGGATTCTTGGATTTAAAATTAGGGTTTCTCAGCTTTCGATTAGAGTTTCTAACTGTGCGTTAGGGTTTCTAATCCTGATATTAGGGTTTCTACTCTCTTATTAGGGTTTATTAAATTTGAACCTTATCCGATAAATCATTGATCAAAATCTCTATACAGTACAAACACGTATTCAATGATACAATTATTTTAATTGAATTTTCTATCGAATCCCTATCCAGAAATTAGGGTTAGGGTTTATAAAGTTGTTAAACACAACTCTACTCTAATTTCTCAGTCAATACACAAATTGACTAATTCTCGAGACTCATATCATAGATACACAGTACAATATTAACAGTCAATATTAAATATAAAAAAATTATTCGAAAGTTTTGGATTATTTAAAATCCCGGGTTATCACATGCGTACTTACTTAAGTAACAAAGGCCTCGAAACAAGACCAGCCACTATAATTTTTCATATTTTTCTCTTTTTCTTTTCTTTTTCTTTTCTTTTTTTTATAGCAAGCATACCCATGTGTTCCCAAAGTTTGAGTATCAGTGTTTTCATAGTCAATGTTCATTTCCTACATAAGTGTTCATGT
This sequence comes from Panax quinquefolius, assembly GCA_020205615.1. Lineage (NCBI taxonomy): Eukaryota > Viridiplantae > Streptophyta > Magnoliopsida > Apiales > Araliaceae > Panax > Panax quinquefolius. Next base: position 49,559,999 of record CM035165.1, read on the forward strand.
TTACTTATGTGTTAACCGGTAGCATCTAAATAACAAGCATGAATTATATCATGTATAAAAGTATAACTAAGCTCAAGATATCAACCAAGTTCAAAAATCTATCAAATTTCTATATCATCAATGGCCATGTTGGGATTCAACCGACTAAAAATATGGGAATATGCTATGTAATGCAACTAAACACGTACTAAGTAAACAAGAGAAAAGAAAACTGAAAAAAAAATTCATGTAGAATTTAACTACAAAGATACTGAAATACCCCTACTAGAATTTAACTACAAAGATACTAAAATACCCCTACTATGCAACTTAAACATGCAATAAAACTCTATGCAACAACTACTCATTACAACCCAATACCCCCAAACATAAAATTAACAATGCCCTCGTTGTAATTAAAAGTGAAAGAATACTCCCCTAAGTGGCAATGTCATCTCTGTTCACCTCCTCATGATCCGATGGTATATCAGGCGATGAATAAGTTTGAGATATTCTACAGTTGGAAATTGAGTGTGGGCATCTAACTGTACAAATGCTTGAGTCAGAAATTCTAAAAATTGAGAAGTGTTTATTTTCTATGATTGAGATATGGCGCGACCGCGCTGTGTTTGGCTTGTAGTTGGGCATGGCCGCACTACCCTGTACCCTGACAGCTTCAATATTTTTGACTTCTGTTTGATCCTGAATGCTTATAGCAATTAGATTGAACTTGAGAGGAGAAACAATAAAACTATTATTCAGACTTACACCTATCAAACATCTACTAAATATGGAAAGTATGAAGAATTAAACATAGCAGATGAAGTAAATGGAAATGTAAAGAAGAATTAAACAAGGAGGGAGAAAGATTGGATGGGGTGCCTCCCATCTAACGCTCAGTTTGTAGTTCATTAGTTAGACTCTTTTCTTGACACCGCTATCCGATTCCTCTACGATAAGCTAAGAACCCTCCATCCATTAGAACCGTTATGTGCTTTGGTAGGTTCCCTATCATGAGAATCTTCGGATTGAAGCCACCAAGCATATTTCATGTACATGATGTCCCCAGTTCCATTGCATCGCCAGGTGCTTCTCCCGTTATATCTGTGAATAGATTTTTGCATTGAGGCATGAAATATACAACGAGATTTTCTTCTTCTATTATCTCTTCCTCAGCCCACCATAGTTTGTAAAAGGCCTCATAATCGCAGAAATTCTTGCTTTGCATGTGACTACCAAGGGGACATTGGTGTGCAAAATTCACAGATTTTTTCAACTCTAACGGAGAAGGCACTTGGGGTATTATACAAGTCAGCTCATGTTCTTCATTTTCCATACCCCATGTTGTCTCCTCAATGTCCACTCCTTTCAATTCATTCAGTGGCATGTACACTTCTATCTCTCCATCAGTTTCATCGTCCATGTCATATCACCAATTGTTTGGAGGGCGATTGTTCAAGGCTTCGAACATTTGATCCATCTGATTCTGAAGATTTTGAATTGACCTCTCTTGCTCAAACATCTTCTCCTCAGTTGATGCTATAAATTTGTACCAAAAACCTTCAATCTTGAATTATTTTGTTCAGTTTTGAAATCCATGTATTGAGGACCATTCATTGAGGAGTTAATGAGTTGTTCCATTTGTCTATTAAGATTTTGGCTTGATAACTTCTGACTCATCATCGTCTCTTCATGGTCCGCTATGCTTTTTGACATGAATTCATTTAACCTTGAATTTTCTTCTTGTTGCATTAGAGGTGGATATGAGAAATCTGATGGATGTGTTGGACTTAAGACACAGGATTGGTCTCGATAGTTATAACTCCATTCAAAATCTCGGTGATACCTCCAACCTTGATGTTGAGGTAATCACCCCCAAACTGTACTTGTCAAACCCTGATGTTGCACTGATAACTCGAATGCTCGCCATCACAATATTCACATGTAACTGCTATCTCTCGAGTATGTTGGGCTGTAAGAACATCCAACCTCTCTGAAAGTATTGCAATTTGTGCTGACAATGTAGAAAATACATTGAGTCCTTCAGTTCTTGTGTTCCTTGGTTGAGTAATATTTACATAAGGCCATTGATAAGCAAAGTCACCCATGGTACCTGAAAAGAGAGAAATATAAGAAAATAATTAAAACAAAAAAAGAGTTTAAATTAAGACCAATTTGGTTGAAATTAATGTTGGCAAAAATTTATTAATCTAATTCCCCAGCAAAGGCGCCAAAAATTTGTTGGTCATTTTACCGATCAATATATCCATGCAAGTATACATGGTCAACAAGTAATAAAGAGTAAGTAAAGTATCGTTCCCACAGAGAATTAACTAATAAAGTTCACCAAGCACTAGCCCATAACCATTTCAGTCTTATTTAAACGAATGATATTATATTTTATATTTAAACTATGAAATTAAAAAAACCTAACTATTCCTAGAGTGAGACTAGATAATGAAAATCTGAGATCATAATTTCATCTATTGACTAATTCAAATCCACACATTTCATGTTAAGCCAAACTAATTGTACCAGATTATTAGCCAAGAACACGAAAGTAAAGTATAGTCATCTCTCAATGTACCATATGAAATTAGTATGCACACAAGCCAATCATGTTTGATGATAAAATATATACTTTGTAACAATCTTATTCATTTATTAATAAAAAGTATTCATTTATTAAAAGCTTTTAATTATCTACATGATGTTGTTTTATAATCTGTGATAAACTCATAGTTTTAAGCAATGCTTTTAGAATAATGATGATGATCATTCTAATGAGATCTAAATTCTTAGAAAGCTTAAAACTAAAATAGTTCCATATTATTGGATTACTAAATTGGGGATTACTGAATCCGGATAGATTGGTACATATGTTGCTTGCTAATTGGATGAGGATGATTGATCGCTTGATCATTTGTGTGGAGACACTAAAGCAAGTATGTAGGTGCTTATTAGAGAATAAGTTCACTGAACGTGGCTCTCTGAGGAATACCTAATGTAGTTTTACTTGCCTGTCAATAGGAATTCCTATAGTGATAGTAGTACAAGTGAGCCTTGGACGTTAGATCATCATAGTATCTTGTGTATGATGAGTTATACTTTGATTTATTCCTTAAGACCCTTAGGGTATATCAAAGGGTATGCTTGGGTATAATAACTTGTACATGGAGATAATGTATGATCAATAAAGAATCTACCACTTCTAGTAAAAGAAGAGAAATGTCTTATGTGATTCGATAAATGACAACTCAGTAGTCCTTGGCCAAGGTAGAATGAAATTAGAAAGGAGTTTCTAATTTGCATTATTTGGAGTTGTGCATTTAAGAGTCGAAATATATATAATTAAATAAAATAAGACTTGACAGTAATTTCATGTCTTATATTTAATTGGGACACTGTATGGTGAAAGGATTGAATTGTACGGTAACTATTTACTCAAAGATTCTTTTATGATTAATGTTGAAATTTATATTATCTAGAAAGTCGTTGATCGCTAGGGAGGTTTATCCCTATTGTAGAATAAATATTATTTATTTAAATAAATTAATAGTTTAATTTATTTATTTAAATAAGATTAGAATTGTTCTAATTGATTTATTCACAACCGGTTTAATATGGAGAACCTAAAGGGTCACACCATAAAAGGAAGGATAATTATTTAAGAAGTTAATGTCATAATCATAATAATATGTTAAGTATATTTAATTTAATCTATGATGATAGAATAAATTAAATAGCTTAATATTTATTATTTAATATTTTAGAAATATTAAATATTAATTAATCAGATGAGTCTTATTAATATTATTACAATTATTATTATTTTAATTTCTAAAGGAGTTTAAGAATTAATTTAATATTAGTACTCTCATTTATTCCTAATAAGATTAGGAGGCTAATTAATTAAAGAATTTTAATTAATTAAAATAAAACCGAATTCCTTAATTGTTAAGGAAGGTTGCCCACATCTATAAATAAGAGGAGTCTTATTATGGGTAGAGTGGTTCTTTGACTTTTTCTCAACAGACGTAATTCCAATAGTTGGGAGAGTACGCTCTTTTTCTATAGAGATAGAAAACTAGGGTTTTGTCAAATACCCATCTTCTTGAATCTTTCTTCTTCCTTAGTGGATCACCTCTAGAGGCCAAACACTTGGGTGGCTAACATTGATCAAAGGAAGGAACCAAACCCGGTGGATTCAAGTTGAACGCGAAAAAGATTGGAGGTGAACTTGTACCTAAGGAAGCTCGAATCTTCAAGGGTATGATTCTTGTTCTTCATATTTTTGTTTAATTAATAATTGTGCATAAAGGGTGATCCGGATATATGGTTTCTAAAATTTTAAAACTCTTGTTTATCACGTTTCCGCTTATTTTGTGCAATTTGATTGCGTTCATGAATATTACAAACCTAACAGTGGTATCAAAGCCAAACCGTTATGCGAATTATTAATTTTTCAATTTGATATGTATTTAGAATAATTTAATTGGGCATAATTTTATTGTATAAAATTAAAAAAATAAAATAAAAATAACATTCGCGGAACCATTTTTTGAAAAACATTTTTTTTATTTGGTTGGATACGAAATTCGCGTGGATGTTGTTTTTTTTTTCAAAAAGCTGATCTGATCTTACTTATCATACGGTTTACATATATAAGATACTTATATATATTCTGGTGGAATCACACAGGTTATATATGTTATCACGTGTTTCAACCTCACGGTAGTATATATATATATATATATATATATATATATATATATATATTATTTTTAATAATTTTATAATTAAAATAAATGTTTATTTTAATTTTAAAATAAAAAAATTATTTTAATTTTAGAATAAAAAGTTTATTTTAATTTTAAAATTAGATTTCATGCTAACTAATTAGAGTTGGAATTAGATTCCATGATAAATAATTGGAGTTGAAATTGAATTCCATGTTTCCTTAAATAAAGGAGTTTATTTAGATATGGAATAAGATTTCATATTATTCAAAATAAAAGAGTTTATTTGTGAATAGGAAAGAGAATCCGTGTTTTCTTTTAATAAAGTTTTTTTACTTGGAATTGGATTCCATAATTAATTAAAATAAAGGAGTTTATTTTGATTAAAGATTTTGATTAAAATAAAATAGTTTATTTTATTCAAAATTGGATAAATTAAAATAAAAGAGGTTTATTTTGATTTAAATTTGGATTAAAATAAAGGAGTTTATTTTGATTCAAAATTAGATTTTATACTAACTAAATTTGCCCATTAAATGATATCAGTATATATATTGAATGTTTATTATTCATGAGATGAATGTTATTTATTGATGCATATGGTGATGTGTATGATAATAAATGGGATTGATTATGGACTATTGACTAATGTGATTGGATTTTATTTTAGTTGGATGCATGAATGTATGGGATTTATTAAAATGGGGTCGACGTACCTCGTCTTCTCTAATTTTTCTTAATGTAAATTCTATCTTACTCCTATGTACTTCCCCTTAACTGCTGATCAATGTTTCTATTTATTTTAAATAGTTTTGTAATAGGAATAGTTATAATTAATTTTGAAGAATTGGAGATCAAAGAGCAATGAGCGCTTGAAGACCCGTTTGTAATGAAGCCCGAGTTTAAATGTAATAGTTATATTTAAATATTAATTCTTTCACCCCTAGGGTTTGACATTTTGGTTCACTTGGTGGCTCTAGTGAACCAAATTAGAATAAAAGTCCATAATCAATCCGGGTAGAATATAGTATTCTATATGTGCATGATTATACTATATATATATATATATATTATATTATATATTATGCAAACATGCTTCGCATGTTAATTTATATGACACATATTTTATATATATGTGTGCATGCGCGCTAAACAAGATGAGACAAATTAATAAAAAAAACCCTCAAATATTTTATATTAAGTTGTAACGTTCAAAGATATTTGGAATATCGAACGTCGCCTTCTAGCATGGTAAACTAATAGAGTATTAAATATTTAATATGAGTTTGTTGTGCACACACAAGGCAAGTATTAAATATTTAAGATGTTTTTTTATCACATTTAATGCTTATAAATAGACTGAACAATGCTATTTTGTTGTGCACACACAAGGACAATGATTTTCTTTCGAATATATGGAAGTGCTAGATATGACTTAACTTAGATCATTTTAGTTCGGATGTGCACACACTTGACCATTATGATATAAGAGGCAAAATACAAGGAGTTAAATAGTTGATGTAATTGACAAGAGTTGTCTACCTATTTATTTATATATAGTTTGTTGTGCACACACAAGACTATATACATTTGAAATGGGATCCTTATTCTCACTAGCAAATCTTTAATTAGATTTTGCCGAACTATATAAGTGAGGGTAATATAGTTTGAAGAAAATAGTGGGAGATACCAATTTAAAATAAGACCTAAATTATTTTGGTAATTAATAAAAGAATGTATGCTAAAATATTGTTAATTATAGATTCATTTACAGAAATTTACAATTTCTTAAATTACTATCACTGCGTAGCATATTAGATGCTAAATTAACCGGGCCAAATTAATAGGATTGGTTAAGGAAATTGAGAATAGTTCTCACAGCTGAAAAGCTATCTTATGTCCTTAGTACGCCTATCCCTGCAATGGTTGCAGACAATGCCTCTAGGGAAGAGATTGCTACTTTTAGAAAGTGGCAAGATGATGCACAATTGGTTCAATGCATCATGTTCGCATCCATGAGTAACGAGCTTCAGCGTCAGCATGAAATTATGGATGTTCTTACTATATTCCTGCAGATAAAGTAGTTAATGGTGGAAAAGTAGGACTAATATATATCAGATATCATCTAGAATAACCAACGACACTACAGTACATACATATGTCTTAAACATGATCAATTTGATTGAACAATTAGGACAACAAGTTTTGTCATGGATGGAGAGTTGAGCCAAGATTTTATCTTGCAGTTACTCCCGGACTCCTTTCACAATTGTTGTGAATTTTTCATATGAACAAGCTAGATATCAGCCTCGCTGATTTGTTTAACATGTTGAAAAATATTGAGAGTCACTTTCCAACCAAGAAAGACCATGTCTTACTGGTAGGGGCCAAATGATCTTTTAAAAAGAAGAACGATTCTAAGAAGGTAAATAGAAAGGCAAAAACAAAGGATAATAAGAATAAAACTGATACGGATAGCAAAGGTATTTGCCTACACTGCAATAAGCCTGGACATTGGAAAGAAACTGCGAGAAGAATCTTGCAGAGGCTAACAAAAGAAGCTTAGTGAAGTTTCGGTTCCAAATATAAATTTGTTCATGATTTAAAATAAATTTTTCTTTAAGTCAAGGTTCTACTTGAGTATTGGATACCGACTTTGGTTATCATAAATATAGATTTATGAAGGGACCAAGCAGAAGTAGAAAGCTAAACAAATATAATTAATCATATATGTTGGAAATGAAGCAAAGGTTGCCACATTAGCCATAGAAACTTATAGTTTAGCAACGCCTACGGGCAAATCTATTAAGTCAATAAGTTGTTATTGTATTCAAGTTCTTGTTAGAAACATTATTTCCATTTTATTGTTGGACAATAAATTTTTTGGTATTATAATTAAGAACAATTGTTGTTCTGTTTATAATAATAATGTTTTGTATAAAACTGAAATATTACTTAATGGATTTTGTAAATTTGACTTAGGTAAAAAATTATTTTGCAAATTGAACAAACTAGTATAAGAAAAGGAGATGATCATTCAAAGTGTTGAATGTGTGTATTTGTTGAAATACAAGTGTGAATTATTTGAAAGGTTCAAAGAATTCAGAAGTGAAACAAATTGGCAAAGTATTAAGATTCTTTGATTAGATCAAGGAATAAATACTTGTGCAATAAGTTTCTAGATCATCTCAAATGGTTTTCTCATAATGGACGCCTCCTGATACGCAATAATTGATTGATGTATCTGAAAGGAAAAATAGTACCTTGTTGGACATGGTGCGGTCCATAATAATTTTACCGATATTCCAGTATCCCTCTAAGGTCATGTCCTAGAAATGGCTGCATATCTACAAAAAGGTAACCTCAAAATCCAGCCCCAAGACTCCATAAAAGTTATGGATAGGGAGGATTCCTAATCTTAAGTATGTTAAGATAAGGGGTTGTCCAACTTATTTGAAAATGTTTCAAAGGATAAGTTTGGGACAAGATTTGGCAAGTGCAGATTTGTGGGACATCCTAAAGTAAGTTTAGGACATATGTTCTATAATCCTACTTAGCAAAAGGTGTTTGTTGCGAAACACGCTACCTTCTAAGATAAAGATGTTTATCATTGAAGGGGCCAGTGGGAGGATAATAGATCTTGAAGAGTTCAAGAACCACAAAACACTATAAGTCAAATAAGAGGAACATATAGATAGACATATTGTACCACAACCGAATCATAAATCTGGAATAGTACCAAAGATACTTGGGAGGTATGGATTCATCATAGATGATGATGATGAGGTAAGTATCATAGAAGATGATGATCTAGTTACATACTATAAAGTTAGAGTTGTAGACACTCGGAGAAATGGATTGAAGCAAGCTTCTCAAATCAAAAGAGTTTGATTTTATCAAAAATAAGAATGAATCTAGTGTGTACAAAATGGTCAGTGGGAGCGCCGTGACATTCCTAGTATTATATGTTGACATACTACTGATAAGGAATGACACACTAATGCTACAATCAGTAAAGATAAAGTTGTCTAAACATTCCTCCATGAATGATTTGGGAAGAGTATCATAATTGGGGATACAAATCTATTAGATAGATTTCAGAGGATGCTCGACTTAACCCAATGAATGTATATTCATTTAATGCTAAAGTCATTTAGCATGGAAAACTCCAAGAGATGTCTCATGTTGATGAGCCATGGAGTGTATCTCTCTTAATAGTCCCCAAAGACTCTAAAAGAGAGATCGCATGAGTAACTATCATGTATGCAATAAAATGTATTAGACCTGATGTTGATCAGTCATTTTCTAGAGAAGTTTACTATGTGTCAGTGAAAAACATCTTAAAGTACTTAACCGGCACTAAGGATGTGATCATATTTATGGTGGGTCTGAATTAAAACTAGAGGACTTAACAGACTCATGTTTTTTCAGACAGACCAAGACGACAGAAAATCCACTTTAAGGTAAAGCATTACCTTGAACGGTGGTGCGGTGAAATTGGAAAGGTTCCAAACAGCAAAGAGTTATTGATTTAGTGATAAAGACAAAGTATATAGTTATAAATGAAGCTGCAAGTTGATTGTTTAGATGAAAAGTTCATTACAGAACTAGGAATAGTTCATAAGTCTCATCTTGGATCTAAACATGTGTTGTGGCACTTTCATTTGATTGTAAGAATCATTGAAAGAGGGTAAACCACTATAGAGATAGTGGAATCTCAAGAACAACATTACATATCCATTTACTGAAGCTTGTCCAACAGCAGGATAATCGTCACTTAGAGAAGAAGGGTATGAGATACCATGACGATTGGCTTTAGTGCAAGTGGGAGATTGAAAGTAGTATGCACACAAGCCAATCATGTTTGATGATAAAACATATACTTTGTAACGATCTTATTCATTTATTAATAAAAAGTATTCATTTATTAAAGGCTTTTAATTATCTACATGATGGTGTTTTATAATATGTGATAAACCCATAGTTTTAAGCAATGCTTTTAGATTAATGATGATGATCATTCTAATGAGATCTAAATTCTTAGAAAGCTTAAAACTATTATAGTTCCCAATCGTTGGATTACTAAATTAGGGATTAGTGAATCCAGATAGATTGATACATATGTTGTTTGCTCATTGGATGAGGATGATTGATCTTATGATCATTTGTGTGGAGACACTAAAGGAAGTATGTAGGTGCTTATTACAGAATAAGTTCACTGAACGTGGCTCGCTAAGGAATACCTATGGAGTTTTACTTGCCTGTCAATAGGAATTCCTATAGTGATTGTATGGTAAATGGAATGAATTGTACGGTAACTATTTACTTAAAGGTTCTTTTATGATTAATGTTGAAATCTATATTATCTGGAAAGTCGTTGATCGTTAGGGAGGTTTATCCCTATTGTAGAATAAATATTATTTATTTAAATAAATTAAAAGTTTAATTTATTTATTTAAATAAGATTAGAATTGTTCTAATTGATTTATTCATAATCGGTTTAATATGGAGAACCTAAAGGGTCAAATCATAAAAGGAAGAATAATTATTTAAGAAGTTAATGGCATAATCATAATAATATGTTAAGTATATTTAATATAATCTATGGTGATAGAATAAATTAAATAGCTTAATATTTATTATTTAATATTTTAGAAATATTAAATATTAATTAATAAGAGTAGTCTTATTAATATTATTACAATTATTATTATTTTAATTTCTAAAGGAGTTTGGGAATTAATTTAATATTAGTACTCTTATTTATTCCTAATAAGATTAGGAGGCTAATTAATTAAAGGATTTTATTTAATTAAAATAAAACCCAATTCCTTAATTGTTAAGGAGGGTTGCCCACATCTATAAATAAGATCAGTCTTATTATGGGTAGAGTGGTTGTTGACTTTTTCTTAACAGACGTAATTCCAATAGTTGGGAGAGTATGTTCTTTTTCTATAGAGATAGAAAACTGGGGTTTTGTCAAATACCCATCTTCTTAAATCTTTCTTCTTCCTTGGTGGATCACCTCTAGAGGCCAAACACTTAGGTGGCTAACGTTGATCTAAGGAAGGAACCAAACCCGGTGGATTCAAGTTGAACGCGAAAAAGATTGGAGGTAAAATTATGTGACGCCCCCAAAATTAGGTATACATCACCCATCTTGAGTCGCCAGATACATGGTACAGAATTCAAATACAATTTAATAATACAACTATCGTGTACAATACTTCAAAACATAAACTGTGAGTTTGAATACAAATATTGTCTACTAGAGAGTATACAAACTCAAAAGGAGTCCTCATTACAATTATTATCACACTATTTCACAGAATAGTGAGGACTACTAATGCACCATCTAGGACCATCACTATGTTCCCCGACTAGTCCCAGCTACGTTCTCATTTCCTGAAGAGAACAATGAAAGAAAGGGTGAGCTCAACTAGCCCAGTATGAAATATTATGACTAAGATAATGCAGAATAAATTATCATTAGCCTACAACAATGTTAAACTAATACAATATAACAAACATCAAGTTTAACTGCATCGGAACAAGCAATCCATTAGAAGAGTCAAGTAGAGAATAAAATCTACTATCTTTTATGATTTAAAAGGTTTTTCATCACTTTTATCACTGAGACTCAGCTTAATAAATAATCCACATCAACAAATCATCCCTGCACTACAGGCCAAGGATATTCTTTAGTATCACGACCACGAATTATCCATGCACTACGGGCCAAGAATAATCATGTTTTCATCAACGGTCATGATCATGCCATAAAATAATTCATCTTTGCACTACGCCCAAAGAGAATCCATAGCCGTAATCATACCAAAAACTGTCCATCAATGCACCACGGGCCAATGAGAACTTTTTCCACAACATTTGTAACATTACGGTTATGATTACACCGAATAATCTCTGGTCATAATCATACGAAGTCCATCTATATACCAAGCCCACATGATGACTTTAAAAAAATATAAACATGAGGATGATGACAATGATATAAGAATTCAATAAAACAAGTTCAAGAATTAATTTATTTAGGAACTAATAACGTCCAAATTGTCAACATGATAATGCTTTGTAGAGTAAAATTGAAGAATTGCACAGAAGAATATTTCCATGAAAAGATACTGGATAAAGTGCAAATATCAAGGATATTCCACTAATTTCATGGAGTATAGAAGTCAAAACTTTAACCAACTGAGTATAATAAAGAATGGAATAACAAAAGAAATCACCATGCATGTGGTACTTCGCATAGACAGGTTATTCCAACATAATAATAATTAACGGAACCAGGTCAGGCGAAAATCACACCGACAAGATGTTCCAACATAATAATAAAGAATGGAATAACAACAGTATCACCATGCATGCGGTACTTCGCATAGACAGGTTATTCCAACAGAATACCAATAAAGACGGAACCAGGTCTGGCGTAAAACGCACAGACAGGATATTTCAACAGAATAATAAAGAAAGAATAATAGAAGAATGTCACCAAGTATAGGGTAACCCGCGTATACAGGTTATTCCAACAGAAAAATAATTAATGGAACCAAGTCCGGCGTAAACGCTCAGACAGGATATTTCGATAAAATAATAAATAATGGAACCCCGGTCCCATAGAAACGCGCGTATGTGACGGGATATTCCAATGAATAATAAAGAACGAAATATTAATGTAAATCACCATGTATACGAAGATTTTACATAGATATGTTATTCCAATGAATAATAAGAATGGAATAATGAAGTTCATTCATGAATCGGAAAGAAAGAATACCCCTTATGAGTACAACAAATAATATCCCCTACCTTAGAAGAAAATCTTTGGATATAGAAGTTGTGATGTAGCGAGAACACTTTTCTTCTTTCTCTCTATAGTTTCTCTCTAGAGTTTTAGTGAATTCGTAAGAAATAATGAATGAATGAGCTTTATTTATAGAAAAATGGACTTCATAGTAACTAACTCATGAGCGGTCAGATTGATTTACTTTAATTTGACGATCCATATTTAAAGAAAAATCTTTTAAATAAAATATAATATATTCTATTTATAATCTAATAAAACGAATAACTTTATAAAAGATTTTACTATGCAAAGCTTTATGCAAATACTATGCATAATAAAATATAATATATTCTAATTATTGTCTAATAAAGCGAGATAACTTTATAAAGGTATTACATTTTATATAAAAAAATTTACTATGCAAAAACACTATGTAGGCCTAATTATGCAGCACTACGCAACACCGAAAGCATAATAAAATATAATATATTCTATTTATAGAATAACTTTATAAAAGTATTATGTTTTATATAAAAAGATTTTACTATGCAAAATACTATACAGGGACTTTATACAACACTATGCATAATAGAATATAATATATTCTATTTATAGAATAACTTTATAAAAGTATTCTGTTTTATTACATTAATAATATCAATAAAACAAAACCGAGTGACTTATCACATAAGCATCAATAATCAATATCGTGTGCTACTATGCAACCACGCGTATTACTGTACTTTTACTACCGAGTAGTTCAATAGTATTAACGGTAAAACTTTCGCCGTTATTTTCATAAAATATTTTTTTTCGTTTTCTCAATCTGACAATAATTTCGTTGTGGTGTCCACCAATGATTGTGTCATTGCACGAATATTCCCTGATAAAACAAATATTCCCCGACCAATCGAATATAATATGACAATTTGCATACTTTGCAAAATTTATAAATACTACCCACAACTATAACGTTATATCAAATCCACACCATAATATTCAAAAAATTATTTCGAGAAAATTAAATATTTATTCACAAAATCTGGGGTCTCACAATCTCCCCTCCTTATGGAATTTTGCCCTTGAATTTTACGTACGTACTTGGTATGCCGAAGAGGTGAGGATCCCTTGACTTCATTTTAGATTCTAATTCTTGAGGTATAACCTTTGAGTGTTGAATACGATCCTTCTTATCCATGATTTTAACACGTATCTCCTCATACGTTAAATCTTCTGCTATATCGTTTAGTTCTAATTTAATAATGTGGTTCGGGTCATCCACATATTTACGTAACATCGATACGTAAAAAATCATTCTGAACACACAACATACTTGGCGGTAAAACGAGTCTATAGGCCACAGTTCTTACTTCATCGAGGATTTCAAATGGGCCAATTAAATTGAGGGTTGAGATTTCCTCTCTTCGTCAATTCTTGCTTCTAGAATAATGCCCTCTTGAACCTTCTTCTTCACATTCATCAGCTCTGAGTATGTATCTTGAGCGGCTTTAACTTTATCGATTAAAATCGATTCTACTCGTATATTCGTTATCATCACTTAGGTTCCTAGAGTCTTTAACTCTATCTTCATCATTTGTAAGTCGTACGAAATAGGTCTTTGTGCTAACAACATCGCACTCGTAAACGTATACGATCTTCTACTCAACGCGTCAGTTACCACATTCGCTTTCCCACGATGGTATTGAATAGTACGATCGTAATCTTCAACAGCTCGAGCCAACGTCTTTGGTGCATGTTACGTTCGCTTTAGTTGAAGAAATGTTTAAGGGTTTAAGAAATGGGTTTTGTACTGGGGTCAATACAAAATTTGATTTTACGCTCTAGGGTAGGCTAAGAAGTCTTCAAGAATATGTCAGGAAATTTATTAACAATAGAAATATCATTCAAAACTGTGACCCTCATCCAGACTTGGATATCACGTCACATTGATACCTATCAACTTGCCACCGTCATTCACGACGTTGCCTACAGAAAGTCTGGCTTTGGTGCATTCCACACAAGGAAGTCACTAGTGAAAGGACCGGGGATCTTTACTTATGGCTTGATATGACAACGATTGACTTTAGTGGTTTGGTTGCTTGAATTCGCATAACAGGTTGGTTAGGAATATGAAAGATAACAACCTTACGAAAAGCATGATGTGTAGTTAACCAATCGATTGCTAAAATCGCATCAAATGCAAGTATTTTCAAAGAGATACGATCGACAGGTAACGTGAAAGTGTTGATTTGAACAAGATTTATAAATAGTGGAGGTAACGAAGGTTTCTCCCAACAGATATATCAAAGTCTAACTTCTCCGGAGTTAACTTCAAACATTGAACACAACTAGGTGAAATAAAAGAGTAAGTAGAACCGGTATTTAACACGGTATAGACTTCGCAAGAGTTTATAATTAACTAACCCGTGATAACTTCATTCGATTCGTCGTCACGAAAAACTCTCTCCCTTAAACTACCGAATTTGACTTGTTCGGGACAGTCTTTGGTGTTGTCATTACCACTGGAATTGACTTTCGCTATAGGGCATATTCCACCCTAAACTGCTTCGTCGTAATCCTGCTCCATGATCTGAATCATTAGCCTTCGATCCATATCGAATTGGGGTTGACTGCAATGTATAGGGTAATTCAAAACTCGATGATGGGTTCTCCCAATTGCTGTCAAAAAAGAGAAATACATATCATCTAATTTTGCTTTCTTGGATCGGACTTCTCTTTCCACAATATCAACGCGTCGTGTGACTTTTACCCATGCATCTTTCATTCTCACTCGTTCAGTAGTTTCTTCTTTCAGCTGCTCCTTGACATTTGAATTCTTAGATTCTAGCTTTAATATCGTATACTCTGCCAAAGAGCGCTACTGTTCAGCTATCGCACATCGGGTAATACAATTTTGAATTGTTACATTCCTTTGCTCCATGACAGCCTTCCATTCTTCAGCCTGCTCTTCTAACTCATGAATACAATTTTGCAATTCTACATTTTGATCAATAAGTTCTTCTAATAAATCCTCCTCAGGTTCCTCTTCTTCCTCACTCTCAGTTGCTACCTTTGCGACTAGCTTGAGTGCAACTTTTAATTCCTCAATCACCACATGGATATCTTTAATCACATTATCTTGGTTGGTGATTAGAGATGTCTCCAGGGTCTCATGTGCTCCATTGCTATTCTCAATATTCTCGGATGTCATTTTCAAATACTGCAACAAAACAAGGGTAAATTAACATATCACATATTATCCATATACTTTGATCGACCAATTAAATACCAAATAAACTTAGGTAGGTCATACTAGCGAAGGAATTCCCCGTCTCTCCCCTCCTAGTTCTTGTCTCACATCTCACCAAGGATCATATCCTAAGCTTTGATACCAACCGTGGCGCCCCAAAATTAGGTATACATCACCCATCTTGAATCGCCGGATACATGGTATGTAATTCAAATACAACTAAATAATACAACTGTCGTGTACAATACGACAAAACATAAAGCTGTGAGTTTGAATACAAATATTATCTACTAGAGAGTATACAAACTCAAAAGGAGTCCTCATTACAATTATTATCACACTATTTCACGAATCTTGAGGGACTACTAATGCACCATCTAGGACCATCACTGTTCCCAGAGCTAGTCCCATTACGTTCTCATTTCTCAAGAGAACAATGAAAGAAAGGGTGAGCTCAACTAGCCCAAGAAGAAATATTATGACTAAGATAATGCAGAATAAATTATCATTAGCCTTCAACAATGTTAAACTGATACAATATAACAAACATTAAGTTTAACTGCAGCGGAACAAGCAATCCATTAGAAGAGTCAAGTAGAGAATAAAATCTACTATCTTTTATGATTTAAAAGGTTTTTCATCACTTTTATCACTGAGACTCAGCTTAATAAATAATCCACATCATCAAATCATCCCTACACTACAGGCCAAGGATATTCTTTAGTATCACGACCATGAATTATCCGTGCATTACGGGCCAAGAATAATCAAGTTTTCATCAATAGTCCTGATCATGCCATAAAACAATTCATCTTTGCACTATGGCCAAAGAGAATCCATAGCCATAATCATACCAAAAACTGTCCATCAATGCACCACGGGCCAATGAGGACTTTTTCCACATCATTTGTAACATTACGGTTATGATTACACCGAATAATCTCTGTTCATAATCAGACCAAGTCCATCTATGCACTACAGGCGACAGATGACTTTAAAAAGAAATATAAACATGAGGATGATGACAATGATATAAGAATTCAATAAAACAAGTTCAAGAATTAATTTATTTAGGAACTAATAACGTCCAAATTGTCAACATGATACTCCTTTGTAGAGTAAAATTAAAGAATTCCACAGAAGAATATTTCCATGAAAAGATACTGGATAAAGCGCAAATATCAAGGATATTCCACTAATTTCATGGAGTATAGAAGTCAAAACTTTAACCAACTGAGTATAATAAAGAATGGAATAACAAAAGAAATCACCATGCATGCGATAGCTTAGCATAGATAAAGTTATTCCAGCGAATAATAATTAACGGAACCATGTCAAAGTGAAAATCACACAAGCGGGGACGTTCCAATGTAATAATAATAAAGAATGGAATAACAAATGAAATCACCATGCATTTGGTAAGATTATAGACAAGTTATTCCAACAGAATCACCATATAAAGCGGAATCAGTCCCGCCAGAAAACGCATGCATGACGGGATATTCCAATGAGAATAATAAAGACGGAATAATAGAAGAATGTCACCAAGTATAGGGTAGTAGCCGCGTATACAAAGTTATTCCAATGAAAAATAATTAATAGAACCGGGTTCTATAAACGCTTTCAGACGAGGATATTCAGCGAATAATAAATAATGGAACTGAGTTAAGGCAGAAACGCACGCATGAGGATATTTTGATAGAATAATAAATAATGGAACCAGGTCCGGCATAAATGCACAAACAGGATATTTTGACAGAATAATAAATAATGGAACCAGGTCCAGTGTAAACGCACAGACAGGATATTCCGACATAATAATAAAAAAAGGAATATTAACAGAAATCACCATGTATGCAGTACTTTGCATAGACTTGTTATTCCAACAGAATAATAAGAATGGAATAACAGAAGTTCTCTTCATGAATAAGAAAGAAAGAATATCCCTTACGAGTACAACAAATAATATCCCCTACCTTAGAAAGAAGAGTACTGGATATAGAAGTAGTGAAGTAGCATAACACTTTTCTTCTTTCTCTCTATTGTTTCTCTCTCTAGAGTTTCAGTGAATTCGTAAGAAATAATGAATGAATGAGCTTCTATTTATAGAAAAATGGACTGCATAGTAACTAACTCATTAACGGTCCAGATTGATTTATTTTAATCTGACGGTCCATATTTAAAGCAAAATCTTTTAAATAAAATATAATATATTCTATTTATATTCTAATAAAACGAATAACTTTATAAAAGATTTTACTATGCAAATACTATGCGAGCACTATGCAAACACTATACATAATAAAATATAATATATTCTAATTATTGTCTAATAAAATAGATAACTTTATAAAAGTATTACATTTTATATAAAAAGATTTTACTATGTAAAACACTATGCATTTACTATCACGCAGCAATTATGCAACACTATGTATAATAAAATATAATATATTTTATTTATAGAATAACTTTATAAAAGTATTACATTTTATATAATAAGATTTTACTATGCAAAATATTATGCAGACACTATGCAACACTATGCATAATAGAATATAATATATTCTATTTATAGAATAACTTTATAAAAGTATTCTGTTTTATAACATTAATAATACCAATAAAACAAAACTTAGTGACTTATCACATAAGCATCAATAATCAATACCGTGTGCTACTATGCAACCACGCTTATTACTATACTTTTACTACCGAGTAGTTCAACAGTATTAACGGTAAAACTTTTGCCGTTATTTTCATAAAATATTTTTATCGTTTTCTCAATCCGACAATAATTCCGTTGTGGAGTCCACCAATGATTGTGCCATTGCACGAATATTCCCTGATAAAACAAATATTCCCCGACCAATTGAATATAATATGACAACTTGCATACTCAACAAAATTTATAAATGTTACCTACAACTATAACGTTATATCAAATCCACACCATAATATTCAAAAAATTATTTTGAGAAAATTAAATATTTATTCATAAAATTTGGGGTCTCACAACTTATACTTGAGGAAGCTCGAATCTTCAAGGGTATGTTTCTTGTTCTTCATATTTTTGTTTAATTAATAATTGTGCATAAATGGTGATCCGGGTATATGGTTTGTAAAATTTTAAAACTCTTGTTTATAACGTTTCCTCTTATTTTGTTCAATTTGATTGCGTTCATGAATATTACAAACCTAACACCATACACATATCACATGTAATCCACAATTGATAGAATACACATGAACACCCACATTACCTAAACCACTATATGTTTATGTGATTTAAAAATAATTAGGGTTTAAGCCCAAGTTCTCAATTGACTACGAATGCTACTTCGGTATTTGTCTATCCTAAGCATGAATCATACATCCCAATGCATTATAGAACATACAATCACACGCTAATAAGATCATATCTAAACTCATACTTCTTCTCTCAAGTCCATATGGATTATCACAGTAATTGATGGCCAATCAACTAATCAAATAACATGAATCTAATTAGACAAGCCAATAGAAATCAATAAGTAACAATGAAATATATAAGAAATAACTAAACCATAGAATCCATTGCAATCTCATAATAGAGTTTAAATCACATCTGAATCAAATCTATCATCCACATATTGCATAAACATCACAAGATTACAAATAAGAATCAAACAGAGGATAAGAGTAAAGAATTAAAATGCAAATCTGTTATCCTGCTCCAAGATGGAATCTCTGATGTTTTCCAATTGCTTCAAATCTTCATATCTAATCAAATCTAGAAATCAATTATTCTAATCTACTCTATTCTAATATTGAAATTGAAGAGAGAAAGTAACGATAGCTCCTTGATCCCCCAAGGGGTGGAATCCCTTACATAATGAATATACGTCTCTTTTAAAGCCCTTATTTAACCCTCCTCCAAGTTACGCTTCAATTGCACTGTTTAGTGAAAAAGTCAGCTCTAGTCAACATCAGAAGTGGCGCGGTCACGCTGGGAATGGCCTGGAGTTAGGCGTGCCCACGCTTAAGTAGTAGATCGCATTTTTTTGGTCTAGGGACTTGCGCGGCTGATCAGAAAATGCACTACAAATTCGCGCGCCCGCGCTGTTGGTTTTCTGCTGCAGTGTTCTCTGGTAAAAAGGCCATAACCTTTGATCTGGGATAATTTACGGGGCCTTCCACCTATCAAATCGAAGATCTCGATGCGATCTACAACTTTCATTCTTTGATAAGTGAGAAATAATGGACGGATGAAGGCTGAAATTTGGTTGGAAGTGACAACTATGGCAAATGGCCACCCAAAACATTTAAGTTCGACGTCCGTTGGTTCAAAGGTCATAACTCTAGTATCCGAACTCTGATTAGAATGATTCAAGATGTTCCGGAAAGCTAAGAAGAAGCTCTACAACATATTCCAAGGTCTAAGCCAAGAACATGAAATGAACATGAAAGCCCAAATGATGTCCGAATTGCTTTTCCTTGCGTTTTCATACCAATAGTCGCTCACACCGTTCCCAAGAATAAGATCTACAAAATAAACACGAAATGCATGAAACGTAACTAAGAAACATGAGTATAAGCAACTAATTCAAGTAACATATACCGGATAAGTAGGTATAAAACCTACTTATCACACGGGCATCTCATCTTTCCGTTCGGATCATCAACATGTTCTATTGCTTTGTTCATACAATTGGACACCCCTTCACGGTACGCATCAACTAATCCCCTCCCATCAATCTTAATCCTACGGTACATCCAACTCCGGTCGGCTAACATCTTTAATTGAATGAAATACCCAATTAAATCAAGAATAATCGTGAATGTGGTACATGCATGTATTTAGTTTTCCTAGTATATATCTCCACTCTATAGGGGTTAGGCTTCTATCCCGTTCCTGGATTCGTCTGCTCACATTAAGCTATTCAGAAGGTGCGTGTTTATAATATTTTAAGAAATTTTCAGCAGCAGCTCCCCATGGTCTTCAAGTACACAAAATAGACCAAGACAACTTTGTTAGACCCCAACTTTTATAAATAAAGATGAATTTTCTATAAATAATATTTTTGAATATTATGGAATAAATTTGATATAATGTTATAGTTGTGGGTAATATTTATAAATTTTGCAAAGTAAGTAAAGTTGTTATAAAATATTCGTTTAATTGGGGAATATTCTTTTTATCGGGGAATATTTGTCTGACGACTCAATCATTGGTGGACCCCACAAGCGAAAGTATTGTCGTAGTTAGAAAATGACAAAATTATCTTTCTATAAAATAACAAGCAGAGGTGTTATTCCGTTAAAACCTGTTGAACTACCCGTTAGTAAAAGTACGATGTCTGGCGTAGTTGTTATATAATACACGATATTGATTATTGATGCTTACGTGAGAAGTCACTCATTTATGCTCAATTATTGCTACTGATAATAATTCACGCATCATATCTCTTATATTATTGATTCAATTATTGTCACAAAGATATCATCATATAATATGTTATAGTATTAAATCAATAATTGAGACGACAAGTTATAAATGATTAATAATTGTTGAAAGATTAAATATGTGTTGATTAAAAATAAAATGATTTGTGGTAATATTTATTCAATCCTTGATGTATATAAAGAGTCTGTTATGAGACGTTTGTGGTAAGTTTGATTATTTTATGGGGGGGCCATATGTCATCATCTAAGAGTCTCTTCGTCAATAGTAATTACCTTCGTCAATAGTAATTACCTTTGTGAATAGTAATTACCTTCATCAATAGTAATTACCTTTACAGACGTCAAACCACTTGCCGTTTCATATTACAGGCGTCGAACCACTTGTCGTTTCACATTACAGGCGTCGAACCACTTGTCGTTTCACATTACAGGCGTCGAACCACTTGTCGTTTCACATTACAGACGTCAAACCACTTTTCTTTTCACATCACCAGTCGTCAAGCCACTTGCCTTTTCACATGGCAGGTGCTAAGCTAGAAATCTTCTATAAATAGAGGCCTAGTGCTTCATTATTTTTCACGAATTCATTCAAGCTATAGAGAGAGAAAGTATAGAAAGAATAAGAGAGAAAGAAGAAGAGTATTTTGTTACTACACTACTGCAGTATTCAATCTCCTACTAAAAGTAAGGGATATTATTTGTTGTACCTATAAGGGGTGTTATTCTTTCTTATTCATGAAGAGAACTGTTGTTATTCCATTGCTTATTATTCTGTTGGAATAACTTGTATACGTGGTTTACCCTATACTTGGTGACATTCTTCTATTATTATACATTGGAACATCTTATGCTGTGTGTTTTTACAGGACTAGGTTAAAATCTTATTATTATTCTGTTGGAACATCCTGTCTGTGTGTTTTACGCCGGACCTAGTTCCATTCTTTATTATTCTATTGGAATATCATGTCTGTGTGTTTTACGCCGTACTTGGTTCCGTTATTTATTATTCTTTTGGAATAACTTGCCTGTGCGGTCTATCGCATGCATGGTGATTTCTGTTGTTATTCCATTCTTTATTATACTCAGTTGGTTAAAAGTTTTGATTTCAATACTCCATGAAATTAGTGGAATATCCTTGATATTTGCGCTTCATCCAGTATCCTTTCATGGAAATATTCTTCTCAGTATTCTTGAATTTTACACTACAAAGCAGTATCATGTTGACAGTTTGGATGTTATTGGTTCCTAGATAAATTAATTCTTGAACTTGTTTTATTGAATTCTTATATCATTGTCATCATCCTCGTGTTTATATTATGTTGAAAGTCATCGTGGTATTTGTAGTGCATAAATGGACTTGGTATGATTATGACTAGAGACTATTCTTGTAATCATGACCGTAATGTTACAAATGATGTGGTAAAAATCTCGGGGTCTGTAGTACATTGATGGACAGTTGTTGGCATGATCATGACCATTAATGAATACACAAATATTCTTGGTAGTAGTGCATGAATAATTGTGGTCGTGATACTAAAGAATATCCTTGGTCGTCGTAGTGCGGGGTGATTCGATGATGTGGAATATTTATTAAAGTGAGTCTCATTTATAATAAATGATGAAAAACCTTTTAAATCATAAAAGATAGTAGATTTTATTTTCTACTAGACTCTTTTAATGGATTCTTTGGTTCCGTTGTAGTTAAACTTGATGTTCATTATATTTTATCGGTTTAACATCTGTTGTGAGGCTAATGATAATTTATTCTACATTATCTTAGTCATAATATTTCTTCTTGAGCTAGTTGAGCTCACCCTTTCTTTCACCGCTTGTTCTTCTGTGAAATGAGAATATATTTGGGACGAGTCGGGGAGCGGAGTAATGGTCCGGAGAGGATAGCATTAGTAGTCCTCACTATTCGTGAAATAGTGTGAAAATAATTGTAATGAGGACTCCTTTTGAGTTTGTATAATATCTAGTGAGACAATATTTGTATTCAAACTCACGCTTTTTTATCGTATTTATACCTACAGTTATATTAGTAAGTTGTATTTAAATTACGTACCATGTATCGACTACCCAAGATGGGTGATGTATACCTAATTTTGGGGGCGTCATAGTTGGTATCGAGCTTAGGATATGATCCTTGGCTAAGATGTGAGAATAGTACTAGGAGGGAGAGACGGGAATACCTTCGCTAGTATGACCTACCTAAGTTTTTATGTGCTATTTTATTGGTCGGTCGTAATATAGGGATAATATGTTACATGTCAATTAACCTTTTGTTTTGTGGCGAAGATCTCGAAAATGGCATCCGAGAATGTTGAGAATAGAATGGAGCACAAGCGATCGTTGATTCACCACATATCAATAATCGGATAATATATGCATCGAAGGCGACAATCCTCATGTAAACAACAACACCGACCAAATGATGAATGATCAAATGTTCAGAGGCTTTATGCAATTCATGCAATAGCAAAGAGAGCGACTCGCCCAAAACGTAGGTGGAAACACGGAAAACTCTCGGTGCACACCGCTAAACAATTCAAGGAGTGGGACCACCGGGAGTTTAAGGGAGAGCCAAAACCACATCTGGCGGAAGCATGGATAAAGCAGATTACCAAGATATTTGATGTCTTGGGATGCTCCGAGGAGCAAAAGTTCCTTTGCCGCTTTTATGTTGCGGAGAGGCGACATCTTGGTGGGAATCAGAAACGTACTCAACTCCAGATGAAGATATCTTGGGAGAAGTTCCAGGAACTGTTCAACGACAAATACTTTCTTGAAAGTATTCGCCACAAAACAATATGACCGTGTCGCAATA
This sequence comes from Panax quinquefolius, assembly GCA_020205615.1. Lineage (NCBI taxonomy): Eukaryota > Viridiplantae > Streptophyta > Magnoliopsida > Apiales > Araliaceae > Panax > Panax quinquefolius. The sequence continues at coordinate 49,584,046 of CM035165.1, forward strand.
CGAGGCAATATTTGCGGAGTTATCACGGTTTGCGTCCCATTTGGTGGATAATGAAGAGAGAATGGCGCGAATGTTTTTAAAAGGTTTGAAGCTGGAGATACGTCAACATCTTATTTCTCATAAAATGTGTTTGTATTCAGATGTTGTAAATAGGGCTCAGTTAGTGGAGCACGATAACGAGTCAACGCAACTAAAAGAGATCAGCCGGCAAAATTATAATACCAGCGAGAGTAGTCATCGAAGCGGTGACAACAAGCGTGGATGGAATCAACAGGCTAGATATGGTAACCACTTCGGTGGTAATCAGGTCCAAAACAATAAGAATGGACATTTCAAGAAAAGGAGATTCAACAATGATTGAAAGACGTCAGCACCAGCACCCGTTGTTAAGGAAGGAGAAAGACCACCTATCATATGCTTCAAATGCGGAGGAGATGGACACATCAGTCCAAACTGCGCCATGCCGTCCAAAGCATGTTATAATTATGGAAGAGAAGGTCACTTAGCTCGATTTTGTCATTTACCGCAGACAAATTCAGCTAGGATGGAGGCACCAAAGGCCATCCCAGAAAAGTCAAAACCGGTAGTGCAAGGGAGAGCGTTTGTTGTGACCTCCCAGAGAGCAAGGAACCCGAATGAGGTCATCACGGGTAAGCTTAACATAAACTCTAATGAAGTCTATACTTTATTTGATACCGGTTCTATCCATTCTTTTATTTCTCCTACTTGCGCTCATCGATTAAATTTGACTCTGGAGAAATTAGACTTTGACTTATCTGTGGAAACTCCGTTGGGAGATACATTTATTACATCCACTGTTTATAAGTCTTGTTTGGTTCAAATCGGTACCCTCACATTACCTATCGGTCTTATTTCATTAAAAATACTTGCATTTGACGTGATTCTAGGGATTGATTGGTTAACTACTTATCATGCAAAAATTGATTGTTTTCGTAAGGTTGTTAGCTTTCATATTCCTAACCAACCTATTATGCGAATTCAAGCGACCAAACCATTAAAATCAATCACGGTCATCTCAAGTCATAAAGCTATTCGTTTATTAAAAAACGGATGTCAAGCTTTCTTAGCTCATGTCATGATTTAAACAAAATACGCCGCTTTTGAACGATATTTCTATTGTTAATAAACTTCCCGACGTATTCTCAAGAACTTCCTAGCCTACCCCCGTAGCGTGAAATTGAATTTTGTATCGACCTTGAACCCGATACAAAACCTATTTCAAAGCCCCATATCGAATGGCTCTATTGAACTTTGAGTTAAAGACCCAACAGCAGGAATTATTAGACATCGGCTTTATTCGTCCTAGTACTTCTCCTTGGGGTGCTCCTGTTCTATTCGTGAAGAAGAAAGATGGGAGTATGCGACTTTGAATTGATTATCGGGAGTTGAATCATGTCACCGTCAAAAATAGGTATCCATTACCACGTATTGTATTGATGACTGTTTGACCGGGTTGCAAGGAGCCAAATTCTTTTCAAAGATTTATCTTTGTTAGGATATCACCAATTAAAGATTAGAATCGCCGACATTCCAAAGACGGCTTTCGAGAACTCTAAGACGGGCATTATGAATTCCTAGTCATGTCCTTTGGATTGACTAATGCTCCTGCTGCCTTCATGGATATGATGAACCGAGTATTCAAGGAATATTTGGATCACTTTGTGGTCGTCTTTATTGATGACATCCTTATTTATTCCAAAAGCCGTGAAGATTATGAGCAACACTTGAGGCTGACACTCCAAAAGCTTCGTGAATATAAGCTTTATGCCAAGTTGAAGAAATGCGAGTTCTAGCTTGAGGAAGTAGCATTCCTTGGGCATGTGGTATCAAGTCATGGATATCTGTTGACCCAGCAAAGATTAAAGCTATTCAAAGCTGGGAACAACCTAAATCGATGGCCCAAGTACGTAGCTTTCTCGGTTTAATTTGGTTATTATCGGAGATTCGTGGAAGGATTTTCTCGAATCGCTACTCCATTGACTTTCGGTTGACTCGGAAAGATACAAAGTTCGGTTGGAGCGAAGAATGTGAGAAGAGTTTTCAAGAACTCAAGAGGAGACTTATTTCAAAGACTGCTCGACAATACCATCCGCTCGAGGAGGATTTGTCATCTACAATGATGCTTGAGCAAAAGGTTGGGATGTGTTCTTATGCAACATGGAAAAGTTATAGTTTATGCCTCATGACAACTCAAAGAATATGAGAGGAATTATCCTACTCATGATCTAGAGTTGCGCAATTTGTTATCTTCACTTAAAATTTGGAGGCATTACTTGTATGGGAGAAAGTGGAGATCTTTACGGATCATAAAAGCCTAAAATATTTCTTCACTTAAAAGGAACTCAACATGCGACAACGATGTTGGCTTGAATCATTGAAAGATTATGATCATACCATCCAATACCATCCTCGAAAAGCGAGCGTGGTAAGCGACGCATTGAGTAGAAGATCATATGCAAGCACGAAGTGCGATATTGTCAACGAAAGGCCCATTTTGTGTGACTTGCAAAGGATGGAGATAGAGTTAAAGACTCAGGGGACGATGTGATGATGATAGCGAGTATCTGAGTAGAACCGAATTTAATCGATAAAGTTAAAGTCGCTCAAGCTCACGGACTGAGAGTCGATGCGTATGAGGAAGAAAGTGCAAGAAGGTGCTATGCCTAAGCAAGAATCGATGAAGAAGGAATACTTGAGTCAACTCCGGACTTTGTGTTCCTAACGACCACGATTTAAAGTATAATATCATGATGGAGGCGCACAACACACCATTTGCAATCCATCTCAGGAGTACCAAAATGTATCATGATATTTGTCATACATTTTGGTTGAAAGCAATATGAAGAGAGAGAGATATACTGCTTATCTCAAGGTGTCTAACTTGTCAACGAGTTAAAGCGAGCATCAAGTACCAAAAGTCCATTGCAACCACTTGAAATTCCAGAATGGAAGTGGGAGCACATTACCATGGATTTCATTCTGGGGTCTTCCTAAGGTTTCTTAAGGCATAGATGAGATTTGGGTCATTGTTGATAGATTGACCAAGTCGCTCATTTCTTCTAGATGACGAGAAACTTATACACTTGAACGTCTTGCTCGTATGTACATAAACGAGATTGTAAGATCGCATGGTATGCTTAGGTATCCATAGTTTTCGATCGAGACCCAAGATTCACTTCACGATTTTGGGTTAGTTTGCAAAAAGCTATGGGCGCGGACTTACGATTTAGCTTCTAAGATATCATCCTTAGACGGACTGACGATCGGAGAGGACTATTCAAACTCTTGAAGATCTATTAAGACTCTGTGTCCTTGATTTCAAGGGAAGTTGGGACAAGTTCTTACCATTGGTGGAGTTTTCTCTACAACAACATGGTTATCAAGCAAGTATTGGCATGGCTCCATTCAAGGCGTTGTATGGAAGAAAGTGTCGTTCTCGATTATCTTTGGGATGAGGTGGGTGAAGCAACGTTGTTGGGACCGGAGGAGTTGTACGTATGACTACGGAAAAGATTCAAACGATCCGACAACGTATAAAAACCTCACAAAATCGACAAAAGAGTTATCCGATCTTCATCGAAAGGACGTGGAATTCGATATAGGAGATCATGTGTTGTTAAGAGTTGCTCCATGGAAAGGAGTTACAAGATTTGGAAAGAGAGGAAAACTCAATCCTCGATTCATCGGTCCATTTTAATCCTCGATCGAGTAGGCTTTGTGGCCTATAGACTCGCTTTACCGCTTAAGTATGTCTCGTGTTCATAACGTTTTTCACATATCCATGTTACGTAAATATGTGAAAGACCGAACCACATTATTGAGTTAGAACCGGACGAAATAGCAGAAGATTTGACGTATGAAGAGGTTCCTGTTCAAATCTTGGATAAGAAGGAACATATTCTACGCTCCAAGGTTATACCTCAAGTCAAAGTTTTGTGGAGGAACCACGATGTTGAAGAAATGACTTGGGAGTTAGAATCTGAAATGAAATCAAGGTATCCTTACCTCTCTTGACATACCGTGTATCGTACCCTAATTTCGAGGGCTAAATTTCATAAGAAGGGAGGTTGTAAGACCCCAACTTTTATAAATAAAGATGAATTTTCTATAAATATTATTTTTGAATATTATGGAATAAATTTGATATAATGTTATAGTTGTGGGTAATATTTATAAATTTTGCAAAGTAAGCAAGTTGTTATAAAATATTCGTTTGGTCGGGGAATATTCTTTTTGTCAGGGAATATTAAAGACGACTACTCAATCATTGGTGGACCCCACAAAGGATGTATTGTAGTAGTTAGAAAACGACAAAATTATCTTTCTATAAAAATAATGGCGCAGAGGTGTTACCAATTAAAACTGCATTGAACTACCCGGTAGTAGTAAAAGTACGAAGAATACACGTAGTTGTATAGTAGCACACGATATTGATTATTGATGCTTACGTGAGAAGTCACTCAGCTATGCTCAATTATTGCTACAGTAATTGATGCATCATATCTCTTATATTATTGATTCAATTATTGTCATAGTATCATCTGTATAATATGTTATAGTATTAAATCAATAATTGAGACGACAAGTTATGATTAATAATTGTTGAAAGATTAAATATGTGTTGATTAAAAATAAAATGATTTGTGGTAATATTTATTCAATCCTTGAGGTATATAAAGAGTCTGTTATGAGACGTTTGTGGTAAGTTTGATTATTTTATGGGGGGGCCATATGTCATCATCTAAGAGTCTCTTCGTCAATAGTAATTACCTTCGTCAATAGTAATTACCTTTGTGAATAGTAATTACCTTTTGTCGATAGTAATTACCTTTACCAGACGTCAAACCACTTGCCGTTTCATATTACAGGCGTCGAACCACTTGTCGTTTCACATTACAGGCGTCGAACCACTTGTCGTTTCACATTACAGGCGTCGAACCACTTGTCGTTTCACATTACAGGCGTCAAACCACTTTTCTTTTCACATCACCGATTACCGTCAAGCCACTTGCCTTTTCACATGGCGGTCTTTAAGCTAGAAATCTTCTATAAATAGAGGCCTAGTGCTTCATTATTTTTTCATTTAATTTATTCAAGCTAGAGAGAGAGAAAGTATAGAGAGAATAAGAGAGAAAGAAGAAGAGTATTTTGTTACTACACTACTGCAGTATTCAATCTCCTACTAAAAGTAAGGGATATTATTTGTTGTACTTGTAAGGGGTGTTATTCTTTCTTATTCATGAAGAGAACTGTTGTTATTCCATTGCTTATTATTCTGTTGGAATAACCTATAAACGTGGTTTACCCTATACTTGGTGACATTCTTCTATTATTACATTAGAACATCCTATTTGTGTGTGTTTTACAGGACTGGTTAAAATCTTCTTTATTATTATTCGTTGGAACATCTTATGCGTGTGTTTTACAGGACACAGTTAAAATCTTTATTATTATTATTCGTTGGAACATCACATGCATGTGTTTTACGCGGACCTGGTTCCATTCTTTATTATTATGTTGGAATATCCATGCATGCGTTTTCATGGGACTTGGTTCCGTTAGTTATTATTCTATTGGAATAACCTGCCTGTGCGGTCTATCGCATGTATGGTGATTTCTGTTGTTATTTCATTCTTTATTATACTCAGTTGGTTAAAAGTTTTGATTTCTATACTCCATGAAATTAGTGGAATATCCTTGATATTTGCGCTTCATCCAGTATCCTTTCTTGGAAATATTCTTCTCAGTATTCTTGAATTTTACTCTATAAAGCAATATCATGTTGACAGTTTGATTGTTATTGGTTCCTAGATAAATTAATTCTTGAACTTGTTTTATTGAATTCTTATATCATTGTCATCATCCTCATGTTTATATTATGTTGAAAGTCATCTGTGTTTCTGTAGTGCATAGATGGTCTTGGTATGATTATGACGAGAGACTATTGATTGTAATCATGACCGTAATGTTACAAATGATGTGGTAAAAATCCGAGTGGCCCGTAGTGCATTGATGGATGAGTTGTTGGCATGATCATGACCATTAATGAATACACAAATATTCTTGGTAGTAGTGCATGAATAATTGTGGTCGTGATACTAAAGAATATCCTCGCGTAGTAGTGTAGGGGTGATTCGATGATGTGGAATATTTATTAAAAGTCGAGTCTCATTTATAACAATGATGAAAAACCTTTTAAATCATAAAAGATAGTAGATTTTATTTTCTACTAGACTCTTTTAATGGATTAGGTTCACTTTGTAGTTAAACTTGATGTTCATTATATTTTATCGGTTTAACATCTTCATTCAGAGGCTAATGATAATTTTATTCGCATTATCTTAGTCATAATATTTCTTCTTGAGCTAGTTGAGCTCACCCTTTCTTTCACCGTATTCTCTTGAAATGAGAATATAGCTGGGACGAGTCGGGAAACGGAGTAATGGTCCAGAGGATAGCATTAGTAGTCCTCACTATTCTGTGAAATAGTGTGAAAATAATTGTAATGAGGACTCCTTTTGAGTTTGTATAATATCTAGTAGACAATATTTGTATTCAAACTCACAGTTTTTGTCGTATTGTACACGACAGTTATATTAGTAAGTTGTATTTAAATTCTGTACCATGTATCTGACTACCCAAGATGGGTGATGTATACCTAATTTTGGGGGCGTCACAACTTAGTCTAAGTATGCACTCAAAGAACATGTAGAGACACTAGCTGAAAAATCCTCAAAATATTATAAACATGCACTCTCTTAATTGGCACCGACCTAAGTGAGAGACATAACATCCAGTAACAGCCCCAAACTGGGGACTATTTGACATTCACTCCTGCTGAGTGAATGTCAAACGAGTTTCAAAGTTCCAAAGTATCGTGCTTTATTATTGAGTGTATTGAAGATTAAAGGGAGAGTATTATTGAGTTTATTAAAAATTGTGGCAAACTAAGCAAATGCTACTTAGTTTATTTTGTCAATGATAAACTAAGTATGTCCGTACTTAGTTTATGAGAATGGTTATTTGCATTCTATAGAGACTACTGTTCAACATTCAAAACTACTTGTCAAACGGATTTCTAAGTTTTATTTATTGAATATGTAGACAACTTATTATTCAGTTACTTTTAATTGTAGAAAACTAAGCAAATTCTACTTAGTTTAATATTTTATGTTATGTAAATTTATTTCGAATATATTATGTTATTTTAATTTATGTTTACTTAATTTATTAGCTTGATTTTATTTAATTGAGGATAATTTTATGTAATTGAAAACTAAGCAAATGCTACATAGTTTAAGATAATTATTGTATTTTATTTTATTTACTATATTTTATTTTATTTTAATTTTTTTTTTATTATATTATATTATTTAAATTAATTAATTTTAATATATTCTAGTTTATTATTAAATTTATTTTATTTATTTAAAAATAATTTATTATTATAATTTTATTTATTTTGTATTATTTTATTTTACTATATATGTTATACTTTAATTTAATTTAATTTAGTTTAATTAAATTAAATTAATTTATTTATTTAGATTTATTTATTTATTTTATTTTATTTTATTTTATTTTTATAATATTATATTAAATAATAAATTAAATTTATTTTATTTTATTGTATTAAATTAAATAAAAAAAAAATTATTTTATTTTATTTTTAATTATATTGTATTAAATAATAAAGTAAATTTATTTTATTTTATTTATTTTATTTTATGTTATTAAACTTATTTATTTTAAAGTTTATTATATTATAATATAATATATTATATTATATAATTTATTACAGTTATTTAAATCTCCTTGTGTTTTTTTGTATTAATTTATTAATTTATTTAATTTTTCTAGTATTACTACTTAGTTTTAGTGGCAAACTAAGTCTTACTTGTCTTTTATATAGTTAATTAAATATTTATTTATTACCATCTATAACTTCCACAGAAATTTAGTCGAAAATTCCGTCGGAATTAATACTTAACACTGAAAATTAAAACACAGCATTATAACTCCTCAATATCAGATAACAAATTAGACACACTGCTGATTATGGACATTATAACTGGCTGGGCACATATTAAACACCAATACAGTAAACCAATATCAGTAAACACCGAGCAACATCTCAGTCTCAAAATCAATTTCATACCAAACCAAATTTAGTAAACTATCATAGAAAATCCATATTTCAACAACACTGCAAAGGAAATTTAGGGTCAACAACATTTCAATCGAATATTTCAACATTATCAACAATATTTCAACACCTTCAACAACATTTAAAAAGAAAATTTAGGGTTCTAAGTACTTATTCCCAAATTTATGCATAACCATATACATATCTGAATATTTAGGGTTCTAAATTTAAAATTAATTGATAAAACTAACCTTAAATTGAGAGAGAAAGAGGAGCGGAGAGGGACTAGAGAGAGAGAGAGAGCAGCAGAGGGAGCCAGAGGTGAGGCCAGAGGCTTGGCCGGAGATGGGGCTACCGGCGAGGAGAGGTGTGGCGGCTATCGAGGAGAGGGACGGGACGAGCAGTGGGAGGAGGGAGAGAGCACGTACACAGCAGCAGAGCAAAGAGAGAGAAGAAAAAAAATGGGAGCAACAGAAGTGAGGCTTGCGGCTGTTAGTGATTAGGTTTTAAAGACTATTTGCGACGAATATCTGTCGGGGTTGGTTCCATCAGCAATAAGGTATCCTCGACGAAAAATTAGTCGATATTAATAGATCTTTCGTCGAGGATGTTATTGGCGCTAGAGGGAAACTTTCGTGCCATAAGCATGGTATAAGATCGACTTAATTCAATCAATTTTGTACTATTCTCAAGGGATTTATGAACGACTATATATTCCGTCAGCAATACATTAATTCCGACTGAATCCATTCAGTCGACCTTAATTCCGTCGGAAATAGTCCATTTTCTTGTTGTGACCTCTATGATTCAACTACAACATTTCACAATGGTTCCTATCAATTTGGAACCGAACAACTCTACGTCCCTACGAAAAATCTGGCTTTCATGCCTTCTCTTTTATTAATTTGTTTTTAAATTTTCTCTTTATACATTAGCATCCCATCTCTATCTATTATCTTATTCAAAATGTATCATCCTTCTCGTGACCCTTTCCTACAACTACCGCTTTTGGATAGAGTTAGCTGAAACTCTTATCTCAATCTTAAATTTATTAAAATCTTTTATCAGTATCTCGCAATTCCATTTAACTTTTAATATCATTGTTAAATGTTTCCTCCTTCATATATCTCAAATCCAACAACTATATATACTTATGGTAATCAATTATACCCCTTCATTAAACTTATCTCCATATATAGCTAATTCATTTCTCCGCTTGAATGACTAGTAATAATGATATATGTAAATCATTTATTCTTCTTCTACTTCTTCTTCTTCTTTTTTCTTTTCTTTTTTTCAAATTTATCTCTAAATTTCTTTACTTCTTATTGTCGTTTAATCAACTAATTACTTCAGCCACGATTATCGAACCTACAACTAATCTTCTTCTTTGGATATAAGGTAACCTTAATCATTTTCACCTCCTTTCCTAGCTGACTTTTCATCCTTCACAAATTTCTTCTCGACCAGAAAACTACGATCACCAACATCATCTTTCCCGATTTAGAATATATTTATTATATATCAACAAGTTTTACAGCTTAACTTTTAATTTATATTACTACTATTACTATATAATGTTCATATCCCTTAATCTTAAGCGAAAGGATGAATTCTATTACAAAAATAGTAATTTCTACCATACATATAGATGTATTCACATATACTATACATGATATTATCCTAACATTCTTACTATTAGAAATATCTCAAAATTTAATTTTCATATTAGACATTTCCGCTCCCTTCACCTATTGCTTTGGATTTGAGGCTTTGGTTCCCCTTTAGATTAAGATTTTTGGGTTTTTGACAAAATTTAGCAATGTGTCCCTCCATGCCGCAATTGAAACACCTCTTATTATTCCTATTATACTTCTGCTGTGGGCAACTATGTGAAAAATGCCCAATATTTCCACAAGTAAAACATTGAGTCCCTCGAAACATATATATCCCTCTGTGCTTCTTCTTACAAATACGACAACCTTCATTTCTTTGACTGGTGCTACTATGCCCCTTTTTCCAAGAGTTATTTGAAGAATTTACATCCCTCTTCCTTTTACGATCTCCCTTCGTTTGACATTGTCTTAATATTTCATTTCCCGATTCCTCAGTCCCCTTCAATTCCAATGGTCTTGCTAATTTATAGTCCAAGGTAATCCTTAAAGTATTAGGTTCAACTTTTGGTGGATTCCCTGACCTCTATCGTGAATCGTCTAGTGACACATTTACCAACGGTTAGGTTAGGTTTGTCTCTAACTGGTTTCCGTCAATCTCTGCTGATGATTTCCCTTGTGATGCCATTTATCGATAAATAGCAATTAATTAAATATAAGCATAATAAACAATTAATTTGGCAAACAAGGTGTATATAGTCAATTAAATATATATATATATATATATATATATATATATATATATATATATATATACTCCAAGAAAATAATTGACCGACTAAAAGAATTTATATATTTTACTAGTTCCCCCAAACAATTCCTATATTAGGAACATTATATTATTACAAACTACTGCTCCTCTACTACTATCGGTTTTCCCAAAATGACTTTCTGTACTAGGAACACCATACTATCACAACTATTGTTCCTCCACTGCCATATATTTTCCTTAACCTCTTATGCTCTTCATTCCCTTTCTCTTAACTTAACCTTGATACTATCGATCATCCCTCTTGTGGTTATCCAAAGATTCTCCAGCGTCTACTTAAAATATATATAATTTCTTCTCTTTGTAATGTTACTCCAATTTCTTGTTCCTTTTGCTTCTGTTGTCCCTCCTTCTGGCTCTATATGAATCTCATATAAACTTCAATCTCCCTTTTTCACTTAAGTCCAACTTCGGTACTCTTCATGAGCACTCTCTAAATGTACCACAATTTTTCCTTTTATAGCTTCAACTATTTAGTTGTAAACTACTTCCATTGATACTTCCTCTAATCTATCCTTCAGATCATTCTTCATTACTACGACCTATTATGGTTCAAGTACTATATCAAGTAAAATAATCAGCTTTTTACTCAGTATATGAATACACTTAACTCCTTCACTTACCAAAATATCAATTCAATATCATTAACTTATATAAACAATCTATTCTTCCAACTTCGGCTGATGAATTTCCTTAATTCATCTCCTACAAACTTATCTTTAGTTTATCTCTTTATTACTGCTCTCTCCCTGATACTAAATCTCTTACTGTCTATACCATAGTCTCTAAACTCCTTGCCATATCCAACTTCAAATGTCACCCTTCAAGGTCACTTCCTAGATCCATCACCATCTCATTTCTCACAACCTTAATTATCTTTGTATATTATAAAACCTTTTTATCTCCATAATCTCCTGATTCTTACAACTTCTCTTTGTCTATCTAGACATTCCTAACATCTCCAGAATATTTCCCTACAATGAGTATCTAAACTCATTCCCTATCTCTAAGTTTATCTCCTTATTACCTTCACTACAATCTCTCAGGTCATATCCTACGGTATTCTTACCCTAGCTCTATAACCTACTACTCTATACCAAATTGTGACACCCCCAAATTCTCTACATTCACTGTAGCCAATTTGGTGCTCACATAAATATTCTATAAGATAATAATTCCTATAAATCCAAGATTCACAGCACTCAAAACAAATAATAGTTCTCGTCAGAACATTTATCGTAACTGAGTACCCTCACTTGAATGTATAGGTTTAGTATCTTATATATATTTCTTCCATATCAATAATTCCTATGTATCTGAGCTCCATATTATTAATAGTAGGGTTCTTGGAACTGAGAAGCACTACCTCAGTGCATTAGAGAAGCCCAATGTCTGTTAACACTATCATTTAGATGTATAGTACATATAGATACTGTACTCTTTTCTAATTTCATTAGAATGAAAACTAAACACTAGAACTAATAATTACCTTACATAAATAATATACCATTACATTGATTCGGAATGCTGTAAAATATTACATTATAGTTCTCAAATGGATAACCATGTTTTAAGCCCTTCTATCCACAAATACCGGAATCGCCTGAATACATTCTTTCTATCTGCAAATGAAGAAATATTTGCAGGGATGAGCTACAGAAAGCTCATCAAGTTTTGAACAATAAATGAAGTTATACATATACCAAATATGGACTAAATAAATATAAAGTTCAGAGTTTTTCCACACACACCAAATCTGGATTGAATGAACATAAAGTTTAGAGTAGTGTCACACATATATACTGAGGTTTGTCAGCCAAACCTTGCCAATTTTGAGTTACTATTAGTCATATAGACTTAGCAACCCAGGTTAATCCGCTCAACCAAACAAAACTAGCTAGGAGTATGCATATCATCCTCTAAATATTATCTGATCATTGCTATAAATATCGGAGACAGCTTACTACTGCCAAGGACAACCATAATTTCCCACCGACAATCCTTGACTGTCGGTTCTAATAGTGTCAGTATATATATCAGTACCAAACAAAATTGGTTTCTCACAAACTATGCTTTGATATCAAATCAAACACATTTTCCATAATAATAACTCCTATGACTTGGTTATGTTTGAACAAGAACTCATAACCTTTGACTAACAGAAATCATAAACACTGTATATCACCAGATCATAACTAATACTTATAAAATTTTCATTTAATAAAGTAATTTAAATGAAGCTGGCATTTGAGATATGAGATTTGCACAAAGTGCAGAAAAAACTTGCATTTGAAATACAAAGTTGCACAAAGTGCGGAAAAACTTGCATTTGAAATATAAAGTTGCACAAAGTGCGGAAAAACTTGCCTGTATCGTTGACTACTGCTACACAATCTATTTTATCATCATCTGAAGACCTAATATTAACAATATTGATCATCAAGTCAGAATAATATCATCACAATATATCACAGTGAATTACTGTTATAAATAACCTAATCTCATTATCCCATATCCATATCAGTTCACAAACAACCTAAGACTTGGTATCAAGTCAAACTAGTTCAGTCTGAGTTAAGTCCGGTACAACTCTGACATCCCGACGTCCTAGTCGGATAATAAAATAGTCTATTTTTCTTAAGACTCTACTTAAACTGGTTCACAATTATCTTAGATAATTTATTATTTAGTCAAAATAATTTTCCATAGCTCATAATAATTTTTAAATAATTATTACTATTTATCATGCTTTTTCAATCATTAATATCATATTTATATGATTTAATTACCACATAATTCCTTTATAATTAATATTTAATTATAATATCTCAAAGTATTTTTAATACCCTAAAATCATATTTAAATAATTTTTAAACATTTAAATCCATTATCAATTAACCCGACATTAAATATTAATGTATTTCATGACAAAATATTAAAAGTTATATTTTATAACTTAAAATAAGTTTATAACCCTTAAATCATTTTTATATGATTTTTAAATCATTAAAACTAATTTTCCACAATTTATTTAATACATTTATTAAAATTATCATTAATATTAATTTATTAATAAAATTTATCACAAAATATTAAAAGTCATTAAAGAATAACTTAAAATATTTTCTAACACTTTAATATAATTTCAAATGATTTTTAAAGTATTAAAATCATTTTAAATAATTACCATTAATATTAAAATATTAATGTTATTCATATCAAAAATATTAAAATTTATTTATTATAACTTAAAATAATATTTTATTATATAAAAAAAAACTTTATTATGAATTTCTAATATTTATTTTCTATTTATTCCATAATTTTCGTCTAAAGTTAGGGTCCTCCACGGAAACATTTGTAGACGAAAATCTACAAGTCCGATTTGGGCCCACTTAGTATCATTAGAACTGTGACTTCTCGAGATATGTTTTAGGATCAAGAAACAGTCCATTTGGCCCAGTATAACACCCTGAAAACAGGCCACTACCGACTGACCATTTCATGCCTTGTAAATATTTTTAGTTTTGGAGTCTTTTATTGAAACGCTTGTATTATGAGATCCACAACTCCGATTGAGAACCAATCAGACTCGTTGAATCCGTATCTTCTTGAACTACAGTTTTCATTTATCAAACACCAAATTCCAATCTGTCTAGGTCTCGAAAAGCAGGCCCAAAGGGACTAGTTAACAAGGTTTTTGTTTTTAAGTTGGTTCATTTTTTAGATTTGGGGTCCTTAACAGAAACGCTTATAAAACGAAATCTATAAATTTCATTTATGACCAATAGGTATTTTTGGATTTTTACTTTCCCGAAATACAGTTTCCATGTATCAAACATCCATTTTGGTTCTGTTTTGGTCCCGAAAAAATGAACAGAAGTGACTGATCAGTAGCTTGTGTTCAACATTTTGGATAGTTTGTGATTTAATTAATAACTTGTTCATTTCTTAACATATTTGAGTGATTCAAAGGGGTTTTTCCCTTAAATCATGTATCTAGCATGCTAATATGTTTTTAAACATTTACCATAGGAACACAAAGAATCTAACATTAAAATATATATAGCATACAAAGGAAAGCTTTTTCTAAAACCTTTTGGTACAAAACTTAATTTTCTCACTTTGGATCTAACTTTTGTTTTCAAAAATAGTTTGATACACATATAAAATACCAATACTCATGTAAATCATGAGTTTTTAATGATCTAAAATAAAAGTTGCTTGGTTCATAAAGATCTAACAAAAGAGCACAAAAATTGAAAATTTCCAATTTCTTACCTTTTTCTTCTTGCAAGCCTTCTTGATCCTTCAAAGTAGCTTATGAGTTTAAGTTGTATGAAGATCCAAGACCCCTCCTAGATTCCCTATAACTACCGAAATCTGCAGCCCCCTTTCTCTCTCTATTGTTTTGTTTTGTTTTTCTTTTCTTAGAAACATGGAAAGTGAGAGAGAAAATGAGAGAGAAAAGTGAAGAATTTAATTTTGGTTTAGTGTAATAATGCAAGGAATGTTGTAGACACTCGATATTTTTTGCACACCTGTCACTAACATTGCATGAGGGTAGATTTCTCTTTCAGAGATGACCCTGGAAGACAGTTCATGTCATGACCGGATACTACCGAAAGTTCAGTCTCAACCCCAGAACACACACCGGTAGTAACAGTTCCAAACTCAGAAATAACCCTGAGGCATGCAGTTCCAATACCAGAAATACCACCGGAGAAGATCGATCCATCTCGAAGATAACCCCGGGATATTCAGTCTCAGTCACAACATTAGGAGTAGCAGATACCAACCTCGGAGATAACCCCAAGGAATGCAGTTCCGGCGATAACCCCGAAAATGTTAGTTTCAAATGCATGCAATCAGCTTCAACCTCGACACTCACACCGAGGCACTCAGTACAAGACCCGAAGATAACATTGAGAAGACAGACACAATATCATCTATCTATCTACCCATAATAAATGCAAACCATGCAATAGATAGAAATAAAATCTTTCCCTTAAGGGTTACAACATCTGAATAATAAAATATAATCCCAGGTTAAACTAACCTTAAACATCTGTGCGGAATCATAAAAAAATAAGTCTTAAACAACATCATTAACTCATGTCTTAAACATAAATACATCATCAAATAAAATAACAAGTCTTCATCATTTGCTAACTTTGCCCTTGCCTTTACTAGTGGAAGGTTCATCGGTTCTTTTCGTTCTTAACGCTGCAATATTATTATCAAGCAAGAGTGAGCACTAATGCCCCACAAGTATAATAATGAAATAACGGTATAATAACATGAAGTAAATCAAAGACATCTAAATAAAAGCTCAACTTTTGAATCAAGAATGAATAACAAGAATAAAAAAGAATTCGAGGGTCATAAGACCTTGAACTATGTCCTAGGTTATCAAGGGTTATACTTGAAACCTTTAATGATCATAAGACTATGGACCTTTTCTACTCGCACTTTAGGGGATCAACCCTTAGTACCCATCTATGCACAATATCTTAACGCTAACGATAAGTAAATCCCTTTGCGTAGGTTGTTCATCTCGGTTTGACATTCGAGTCCGCACCAAAGGAAGTTTGGTTTGGATAATACAATAAGGGTTCTGAAATTTAGAACGTTCATCAACTAAGGACTAGTTGAATCAATAAAGTTCATTAGTCTAATAAGGTTCAACAATAATGATATTCAATTCGAATAATAATCTCAAGAAGTATAAAATAGAACAATTATTGTATAACCTGAATCATGCTGAAAAAAGATAATAAATCTTTAATATAACATTTGAACTTGAATAATAGTAATGATAATTACTCGAGGTAAATAATAAACTTGAACAATAATGACAAGTAGGGTTAGGAAACTTGCCTCGTCCGTAGATTACACTTTAACTAAGCACGTTCTTTGAATTTAATCCTACATACCATTCACATTCACAATACCAGTTAATTATAACTTAACTAATCATCAATGATCATTCTTTTGTCTAAACTTTGGTTATGACTATACTTAGTCAAATTATCACATTGTCAAATAATTTGTACTTCATGGATAATAAACTAATTATGTATTTAATAACTCAATCCACATGTAATTATGTTATTTACATGTTAAACATCTAATTTACATCTCATTATACTTCTAATATGTTTACATGTTCATTACATTAATTTACTAACACATTGTTAGACTTAATCAATTTAAAATCTCATTTCGAAACTTTCGGAGAGTAGTATGCCGGCGCCAACGTTACACTTAGTCTTCGTCATTGTACACATGATGGTATGCATGGTAGGACTCTTAGCGGCTACTTATTTCTGCGTCATATTCGACTTCGAGATATATCGCATGACTTGATATATGTGATATGCATCATGTGGAAATAATGGCAGTACATGGCTGCACAGACTCAGACATCAGAAATGGCAGTTCGCGAAAAATCGCAGAACATGCCAATTTCTTCCAATTTCTTATTTTCTACTCGAAATTAGACATACCCATATGGTGTAATTCATGCATAAACATAACCCAACATTTATATAACGACTTTAACCATTTAAAACACATAATCACATAATTAAATTATGCAAATTGTACTGTTCTTGATGTTCTTGAAGATTTTGAACAAAAACATAAAATTTAACACTACGGATTCGTTATAACACCGAATCCGTTCGTTTAAGGCTTGGTCTCTTCGTATCAACATGCATAATAATATACGAGTGTAAAATTTAGGGATAATATACGATCAATACATAAAATATCACGTATAAGGCCATAAGGCCAAAACCCATACTCTGTAAATTTTTGAAATAGCAATTCATAGTATTATGAAACTGATGACATGATAATTCACATAATATATATATATATATATAATCAAATATGATTTGATATATCTTAACCCATATATAAACTCATAATCAAACCCTTTTTCAATTACAGAGATTTTACAAAATATATGAAAGCCATTTTTATAAAAACTAATGACGTGAATTAGAAATTGGGTTTGGAGAAATTACCCAAAGCGTAGAGTGTAATGTTAAACAATGAATTGAAACTCTTCTCAAACTCTTCTTCAATCACACACTCAAAATTCTTAACTTTTCTCTCAATTCTCTCTCTGTTATAGTTTATAGACTTAGCAAAAATATAAAAAGGAGAATACGTAGAATATCAATCTAGAGTTTTTATGCAGCATGAGTTGAGGTCATTACTCCATCACGTGGTTTAACCGCCTCAACTCCCCTTAAGGCCTCATTTGGCTAGCCTTAAAGGCTTATACCCAAATAATTTAATAAACTCATTTATCATATAGTTTAAATCATGTCACACCCATTTATACACAATAAATAAAATATCTTATTTAATTTACTTTAAATAAAATATAATAATTTCTCATAAATTCACATAGTCACATAATTAAATTTCTCATTAATAAATAATGTCAAATTATTAAATCTCTAATTAATAATTAAATTAATTAAATAACATCATGCTTAATTAAATATTTCATTTAATTCAATAAGCTCACATAATTACATATTTGAATAATAATTATTCTCTACATTAATTTAATAAATGTAACACATATAATTAAATTAATCTACCACAATTGCATCAATTAATTATTTAATCTAATAATTAAATCATCGAAAAATATTTATTTAATTCAATAAATATTAAAAATTGATTTACAAAATCTCGTTCGTCACATCTTTCCCCCCTTAAAAGGATTCTGTCCCCAGAATCACGACTCAATAAATTCGACCCGTTACATTCTCCCCCCTTACAAAGATTCTGTCCCCAGAATCGCTTACACATAATTAAGTAAATAAATGAGGGTAGTTCTTCATCATATTCTCTTCGAGTTCCCACGTAGCTTCTTCAGCGTTGTGGTTCCTCCAAATTACCTTAATGAAGGTATAACTTTATTTCTGAGAACTTGTTCTTTTCGGTCGACAATTTGGACAGGAATTTCTTCGTAAGATAAGTCTTTCTCAAAATGTAGGGGTTCATATTCAATTACATGCTTGTAATCGGCCTTGTAGGGTCGTAATACAGAAACATGGAAGACGTTGTGGACATTCTCGAGTGCTGGAGGTAAGGCTACCTCGTACGCAACTTCTCCGATTCTTCTCAGTACTTCAAAGGGTCCAATGAATCTTGGGCTCAATTTTCCTTTCTTTTCGAACCTGATCTTCCCCTTCCAGGGAGAGACCTTCAAGAAAACATAACTACCTGATTCAAACTCGATATTTTTACGATGTGGATCAACGTATTTCTTCTGTCGATCTTGAGCCGCTACCAGTCGTGCTCGGATCACTTTGACTATTTCTGCCGTCTGCTGTACCAATTCTGGCCCTAGTAATTGTCTTTCACCAACTTCATCCCAATAAAGTGGAGTTCTGCACTTTCTGCCGTATAACGCTTCGTAAGGCGGCATGCCAATATTAGCGTGGTAACTATTGTTGTAGCCGAACTCTGCTAATGGTAGGTGATCATCCCAATTTCCTTTAAAGTCCATCACACAGGCTCTTTGCATATCTTCTAATGTCTGAATCGTTCTTTCACTCACTCATTCATTCTGCATTTGAGGATGGTATGTTGTACTACTCATTCGCAATTGCGTTCCCATACATTCCTGTAGACGCGTTTCGAAATTTGATGTAAAGCGCGGATCTCTATCTGAAACAATTGACACCAGAACTCCGTGCCTCAAAACAATTTCTTTTACATATAGCCTCGCCAACTGATCTAAGTTGAATCTTATTTTGATCGGAAGGAAGTGTGCAGATTTCGTCAGTCGGTCAACGATAACCCATACTGCGTCGTAGCCTTTCTGAGTCGTCGGAAGGCCAACCACGAAGTCCATTGTAATATGTTCCCATTTCCATTCTGGGATTTCTAACGGTTGTAGCAATCCACTTGGTCTCTGATGTTCCGCTTTCACTTTCTGACAGGTCAGACACTTGGCAACACATTCTGCAACATCACGTTTCAAATTCGGCCACCAGAAATGTTGTCTAAGATCTTGGTACATCTTGGTACTACCAGGGTGAATCGAATATCGTGAACTATGAGCCTCGCTCAAAAATTTCTTCCTTAATCTCTCAGATTGGTGGTACCCAAATTCTACTCTCAAATCTCAAGATTCCTTCCTTATCCATCTCTTAAATCTCGGTTCGGTTCCTTCAGATATCTTCTTTGTCACCTTTTTACATTCTTCATCCTGAAGCTGAGCCTCCTTTACTTTTTCTAGTAGAGTTGTACCAGATTGCATCTGAAATATTTTCTCATCAATCTCCATAGGATACTTCACTTCCAACTCTAGTTTCTCCATTTCTATAATTAGCTCCTCCTGAGCAGTCAACATCATCAATTTCTCACGACCCTTTCTACTTAAGGGTCTAAGCAACCACATTTGCTTTACCGGATGGTATAAAATCTCACAAATCGTAATCCTTAATTAATTCCAACCATCTTCTTTGATGCGATATTCAAATCCTTACGTGTGAAAATATATTTTGAGACTCTTATGGTCCGTATATATTTCACACTTCACCCCGTAGAGATAGTGCCTCCAAATTTTCAAAGCAAAGACAACTGCAGATAAATCTTAGTCATGGGTCGAATATCCCTTCTCATAATCTTTCAATTGTCGTGATGCATATGCAATTACTTTGCCATTTTGCATCAGCACACAGCCAAGTCCTTTATACGACGCATCACTATAAACAACAAAATTTCATGTATCATTCGGAAGGGATAACACAGGTGTCGTACTCAATCTCTTCTTCAATTCTTGAAAGCTCTCCTCACACTTCTCCGTCCAAACAAATTTCACAGCTTTTCGAGTTAAATTTGTTAACGGAGTTGCGATCTTCGAAAAGTCTTGTATGAATCTTCTATAATATCCTGCCAATCCAAGAAAAATTCTTACTTCTGACGGCGTTCTCGGCTGATCCCTATTAATCACGACTTCTACCTTGGATGGATGTACCGAAATTCTGTTTTTATCGATCACGTGACCAAGAAATTGTAATCGCTCGATCTAGAATTCGCATTTCAAAAATTTAGCGTACAACTTCTCCCTTCTCAATACTTCCAACGTTAACCTCAAATGTTCTTCGTGTTCTTCTTTGGTTTTGGAATATACCAAAATGTCATCTATAAATACCACCACGAATTTGTCCAAAAACGGCTTGAACACACCGTTCATTAGTCCCATAAATAGTTCAAGAGCATTCGTTAGACCAAACGACATTATTAAAAATTTGTAGTGACCGTATCGCATTTTGAACGCTGTCTTTGGTACATCCTCTGGCCTCACCTTCAGTTGATGATGACCGCTTCTTAAGTCTATCTTGGAAAAGTATCTCCCTCCCTTCAATTGATCAAACAGATCATCGATCCTCGGTAATGGATATCTGTTCTTAATCGTGACCTTATTCAGTTCTCTGTAGTCAATGCAGAGTCGCATCGATCCATCCTTCTTTTTCACAAACAACACCGGCGCTCCCCACGGCGATACGCTCGGTTGAATGTAATTCTTATCCAACAATTCTTGTAGTTGTACCATTAATTCTTTCATCTCTATTGGTGCCATTCGGTATGGTGCCTTCGATATTGGAGCAGTTTCGGGCGCCAAATTGATCACGAAATCTACTTCTCTATCTGGTGGAAGTCTTGGCAAATCGTCTGGAAATACGTCGATGAAATCCCTCACAATCGGTATCTCTTCTACCTTAGGATTCTCTTTTCGACTGTCGACTATGTAAGCTAAGTATCCTACACAGCCTTGTCTTAACAACTTCCTGGCCTGCATCATCGTCAGACAACTCGCTTGTCTAGGCGATTTCTTACTATAAAATACAACCTTTGATGAGTCATAAGGTTAATACGCTTCTTTTGGCAATCAATTCTGACATCGTAATTGAATAACCGATCCATTCCCAAAATAACGTCAAATTCCCCAAGTCGAATAGGATAAGATCTACGTTCATGATATTACCCTTAATATCCACTCTACATTTCTTATATACATACTTTATGAGGATTATTTCTCTATTCGCAATTTCTATGTTCATGGGGTAATCCAATTCATTCTTATGCAAATCTAAATTCTTGGCAAAATCATTGGATATAAAGGAACAAGTGGCACTCGAATCGAATAATACGTAAGCATTAACTTTATTGATCGGAATGATACCTGACACCACATCACAGGATTGAACTGCATCTTGTACCATCATGTTGAAAGTCCGGGTGGTCGGTCGGTTTGTTGCGGTTGGTCCGGTGATGGTTAAGGTATTTCCTTTATTATTTCCGGTTTCCTCTCGATCCCGACCTCCGATCCGATCCTTGGGACAATCTCTTGCCAGATGGTCCTTCGAACCACAAGTAAAGCAAACACCCTTCTTTGGGTTTGGATAGTTTGGTGCTATGTGGCCTTCCTGACCACAATTGTAACACACTCTTTTTCCTTTCATACAAACTCCCAGATGTGATTTCTCGCAAGTCGGGCATGCTTTGATTCTTTTCTTCTGATTATCTTGTTGATTCCCTGATGATGAGCTGTCATTCCATCTTTTCTTCTGATTAAAATTTCCACTTCCTGTGCCACTTCCACTGGCCTTGTTATTTCCTTCTCCTTCACTCTTCTTCTTCTTTTGATCTTGATTGTACTTGGTCACTGCATCACTCCCACCTTCAACGAGGATGGACTTTTCTAGAACTCCGGCAAATGTGTTTATCTGAAACATTGATACCTTGTTGTACACCCAAGGCTTTAGTCCTTGTTCGAATCTTCTGGCTTTTCTTTCGTCCGTGTGTACTTGATACGGGGCGAACCTCACTAACTCGTTGAATTTAGCCGCGTAGTCAGGTACGCTCATGTTTCCCTACTTTAACTCTAGAAATTGAACCTCCATCTGGTTCTGTGAACTAGTTGGGAAATATATTTCAAAGAACATCTCTTTAAACCTCTCCCACGTAATTACACCTTCACCTCCTCGCACTTTGTTTGCTTGCCACCAGTAGCTAGCCTCAGACATTAGCATAAACGTTGCAAAAGCGGTCTTTTGGTCTTCTCTAACCCTAGCAAGGTCGAAAACCTTCTCCATTTCCATCACCCAAGTTTGAGCCTCGATTGGGTTCATGAAACCTTTGAACCCTGGCGGTCCCACCGCCTTGAAGTCCTTAAACATTGTATTTGGTGGAGCTTGCGGTTGATTATTCATGGCTCCAGTCAGTAAGTTAACCAACTGCTGCACGGGATTAGCGTTAGCATTATTGTTATAATTGGTTGACTCTTCCTGAGCCGGTTGAAGTTGTTGTCTTCTCCTTGGCGGCATTTTTCTGTTAAATAAATGCTTATTAGAACTTTATTTATTTCTCTAAATAGTTAAGGCATTACTTAACAATTTAACAAATCACTTAACACATCATCTCAAACAACTTGATATATTTTCATTCAAATCAAAGTTTTAACATTAAACGATAGCATAACTACTATTTACATCAACTATCATGGAATAAAGAATCCACAGGATTTAAAACATTCAAATATTCTTTCGTTCATAAACACGCCGTAATTTACATCTAAAAAACTAATTAAGTTCTTCACATAATTAAATAAATCATATCACTGTCGGTTAAGGTACTGATTTGCCTTGCTACGCTCCTCTTCTAAGATGCGATGCATCATCCTGCGGTCCATCATATACAATGGTAGTCCTTCAAACTGGATTGGGTACCTCAAAACTCGATCCTGGGTCTCATTCATTGCCTTGTTAAGTGTAGAGTACGTTTCCCCAATCTTCGCTTTCAGACGACTATCATCCTCCTCCTGACGATCATTTCAACGCGATTCTCTTACCCAACCTTTCCTCCTGCTATGTTCAGCCTTTCGGAGGTTTCCTTCAGTTTCTTCTTCAGTTTCTCTATCTTCTCAGTCTTATCTTCAGTTTGACCCTTCTCATGGACCAAATCCCAATCTACATTTGCCAGTCGAGAGTGAAAAGTCGAAATCTCCCTCTCCTTCTGCTCTAGAGTAATATGCTGAATAACCGCTCGCTCGGTCAAATCGTGCACCTCATCTCGTAATTCCACGTTACGGTCGTATAACGTGCCATACATCTCAGCATCAACGGTGTACCGTGGTAACTCCTCTTCTTCCTCTTCCTCTTCCTCTTCCTCAACAAATTCCTCCTCAGGATCCTCCTCAGATCGGTCTAGGAGCTCATGCTCTCGACCAACAACGGTGATCAATGGAGATGACTCCTCTCGTACTAGTTGCTCCCTAACGACATGAATGTCTGGGGCTCCTCCTCTGTCGATTACTATAGGTACACAGGGTTCCTCCTCAAGAAGTACTATAGGTACGGGGTTCTTCCTCCCCCACTTGACTAGCTTCTCCAACATTCGACATCCCCGACAACAAAATTTTAAGTTTTAGTTACTAAGTCGTATCATCTAACGCATACTTTAACACATAAACACATAAGGTCTTTTATTATCTTCAATGAATTACATAAATTCATTTCTTATAACTCGATAAGAGTTTTCCATCACTATCTTCTTTCTATAAGGCTACTACCTAAGGTTGTTCCCCACCTAAGGTTCATAACCTCACACTTTGATACTAACTTGTGACACCCCAAATCCGGGTACTTCAATTCCACGGATTTGGTGTTTCATTATATAAATATCATCTATCTATCTACCCATAATAAATGCAAACCATGCAATAGATAGAAATAAAAAATTTCCCTTAAGGGTTACAACATCAGAATAATAAAATACAATCCCAAAGTTAAACTAACCTTAAACATCTGTATGGAATCATAAACAAATAAGTCTTAAACAACATCATTAACTCAAGTCTTAAACATAAATACATCATCAAATAAAATAACAAGTCTTCATCATTTGCTAACTTTGCCCTTGCCTTTACTAGTGGAAGGTTCATCGGTTTTTTCGTTCTTAACTACAATGTTATTATCAAGCAAGAGTGAGCACTAATGCCCACAAGTATAATAATGAAATAACAAAGATAATAACATGCGAGTAAATCAAAGACATCTGAATAAAAGCTCAACTTTTGAATCAAGAATGAATAACAAGAATCAAAAGAATTCAGAGGGTCATAAGACCTTGAACTATGTCCTAGGTTATCAAGGGTCATACTTGAAACCTTTAACAGGCATAAGACTATGGACCTTTCTACTCGTACTTAGGGGATCATCATCCTTAGTACCATACATGCACAATATCTTAACTAACTAACGATAAGTAAATCCTTTGCGGGGTTGTTCATCTCAGTTTGACATTCGAGTCCGAACCAAAGGAAGTTTGGTTTGGATAATTCAATAAAGGTTTTGAAATTTAGAACGTTCATCAACTAAGGACTAGTTGAATCAATAAAGTTCACTAGTCTAATAAGGTTCAACAATAATGATATTCAATTCGAATAATAATCTCAAGAAGTATAAAATAGAACAATTATTGTATAACTGAATCATGCTTTGAAAAGATAATAAATCTTTAATATAACATTTGAACTTGAATAATAGAAATGATAATTACTCGAGGTAAATAATAAACTTGAACAATAATGACAAGTAGGGTTAGGAAACTTGCCTCGTGCGTAGATTACACTTTAACTACGCACATTCTTTGAATTTAATCCTACATACCATTCACATTCACAATACAAGTTAATTATAACTTAACTAATCATCAATGATCATTCTTTTGTCTAAACTTTGGTTATGACTATACTTAGTCAAATTATCACATTGTCACATAATTTGTACTTCATGGATAACAAACTAATTATGTATTTAATAACTCAATCCACATGTAATTATCTTATTTACATGTTAAACATCTAATTTACATCTCATTATACTTCTAACATGTTTACATGTTCATTACATTAATTTTCTAACACATTGTTAGACTTAATCAATTTAAAATCTCATTTTCGAACTTTCGGAGAGTGGCGGCATGGCGCCATCGTTACATCTTTAGTCTTAGTTCATGCATATGGATGCATGACAGGACTCTTGGGCTTATGCTTTGCATGCGTACTTTAATGTTTCGAGATATGGCATCATGGCATGGGTAGCACTATTGGGGAAAAGTAGTAGTAGTGGCCGTACATGCACAGACTGACATACCTGACATCTGAAATGGCGATTCGCATGAAAAATCGCAGAACATGCCAATTTCTTCCAATTTCTTATTTTCTACTCGAAATTAGACATACCCATATGGTGTAATTCATGCATAAACATAACCCAACATTTATATAATGATTTTAACCATTTAAAACACATAATCACGTGAATTAAATTATGCAAATTGTATCGTTTTGATGTTCTTGAAGATTTTGAAAAAAAACATATAATTTAACACTACTGATTCGTTATAACAATCGAATCCGATTCGTTTAAACTTGGTCTCTTCGTATCAACATGCATAATAATATACGAGTGTAAAATTTAGGGATAATATACGATCAATACATAAAATATCACGTATAAGGCCATAAGGCCAAAACCCATACTCTGTAAATTTTTGAAATAGCAATTCATAGTATTATGAAACTGATGACATGATAATTCACATAATATATATATATAATCAAATACGATTTGATATATCTTAACCCATATATAAACTCATAATCAAACCCTTTTTCAATTACGGAGATTTTACAAAATATATAAAAGCCATTTTTATAAAAACTAATGACGTGAATTAGAAATTGGGTTTGGAGAAATTACCCAGAGTGTAGAGTGTAATGTTAAACAATGAATTGAAACTCTTCTCAAACTCTTCTTCAATCACACACTCAAAATTCTTAACTTTTCTCTCTGAATTCTCTCTGTTATAGTTTATAGACTTAGCAAATATAATAAAAGGAGAATACGTAGAATTGAGGTCAGTTGCTCCATACATGGTTTAACTACCCTTAACTCCCCTTAAGGCATCATTTGGCTAGCCTTAAAGGCTTATACCCAAATAATTTAATAAACTCATTTATCATATAGTTTAAATCATGTCACACCCACTTGCACAATAAATCAAATATCTTATTTAATTTACTTTAAATAAAATATAATAATTTCTCATAAATTCACATAGTCACATTTCATTAATAAATAATGTCAAATTATTAATTTTCTAATTAATAATTAAATTAATTCTCATTAATAAATAATGTCAAATTATTAAATCTCTAAATTAATTAATAATTAAATTAATTAAATAACATCATGCTTAATTAAATATTTCATTTAATTCAATAAGCTCACATAATTAGATATATTTGAATAATAATTATTCATCTACATTAATTTAATAAATGTAACACATATAATTAAATTAATCTACCACAATTGAGCCTGCATCAATTAATTATTTAATCTAATAATTAAATCATATATAAAATATTTATTTAATATATATATATATATAATATATTAAAATTGATTTACAAAATGAGCTGGATTTTGAATATTGTTTTAGTGAAAGATTGGTTTCCTTCACAAATAATATTTTAAGGACTATTAAAATTAGTGAATAACTTGATTCCCTCACAAATAATATATTGTGAAGAACAAATGTATTTAACGAGAGAATATTTTCCTTCACTAATTATAATTTGAGAATCTTTTTCAAATTAGTGAGAGAAAATTTCTTCACAAATTATAAATTTGTAAATAAAAATTAATTGCTAAATAATCAAAATTCATTGAAAATTATAATTAACATATTTATTATTATTACTATTTATTTTAGTAATTGCTATAATAAATATTAAATTTAATATTTCAAGTTAATATAAATATCATACCTATTTCAAACAAATTGATAAACTAATGCATAAAGAGCTAATAATTAAAACTAATACTCCATATATAAATAGATAATGCCCAAGTCACGATAAGTACAAAATTTGTTATTATGTCTTGATCTCCCAAAGATCATAGTACTTACAATATTTAATAACTAACACAAGAAAATTGAATGAATAACAACAAACTAGATAGAATGAAGTGTACATCATGTTAGGTTCACTTCATCATCATTTTCTTCAAGGAAATCAAGGTTGGACATGTAAATTTCCTGCTGCAAAAGAAACACCAAAATTCAATTTCAATAAGATGAGGAATAAGAAAAAATGAGCACGGTGAACTTGTGCTCTAGTGTGTTGAATGTGTACTGATCAATGTGTACGCCACGCCGCTTCGGAAAAAGAGCTGCGAGAATGGAACCACCACGACGACCCAATTGTGTTGACCATATCATATCAGCCTAACTCCATTCATGGAGTCCCAATAACTTTCTACCAAAGGCAACCTCCAAAGTTTTTCTCCAAAGAACTTCAAGTCGCAAGTACCGCTTTTCGTGTCATCACTAGGTATAAAGATTCATGTTTAGGAAATGTTAAAAATGTCTTAGGAAAAATGTCATAGGTTTCCCTAGAGATTTAGATTCTCTTTGTAATTTCTATGAAAATGAGCAGTAGAAAAAAATTGGGCACCACAGCAGTAGCCTTAATACCAAAAAGAACTTCAAACTAGTGCATAAGTAACATTGTTCCATAAATACTATGAAGGAAAAACTACTCAAACTTTAAAGAATTTTCTTCACTCCAAAAAATTCAACAGCTTGACAGTCAAATTGATAAGAATCTCAAGAATTATTGTAGAGACAAATATCTCATTCCAACCAGGAACTCATCAATGAGAAGATCACATATTACCTGCAATTGAGGGCCCAAGGGCAACCACACATGCTCCAGTCAATGTAGCAAGATCAACTATCTGTTGAAAAAGTAAACATGCTCTTAGCACAATCTAAATCTATACTGCAGTTTACTAAAGAGGAGCTTAAAACTCCTTACAGCCTAACATTGAACTCCTGAATACTCCTTGAACTTGATTTGCAGATCACCAAAAAACTTGAGTAGAGCACATAGTCTATGTGTTGAGTCTACAGATGATGTGAATACAATGCACTTCTCCCCATGCGAGTTTTAAAAAGGTAATCGAGATATAGGGGTTTAAGGTTTGGTTCACATATCTGCATAGAAAATGGGAAGATAACAATCATTGCTCATTAATCGAATAATTCATATATAAAAAATTAAGAACATACCATATTTTTAATGCAAGAACAATATTAGAAAGAATAGGAAAAAGGGTGTACAAATATTTAATGCAAGAACAATATTAGATTAACAAAAAAATATTCCCTCCACACCCATTATCAAGTGTTGCATTGCAAATTGTTACTTCAATTTCACAACAAAAGTTGAACCACAAGGTTACTAGTAACCCGAAAAAAGAATGGAAGTACATGTGATACTCTAGCTAAAAACACATTCCTGGCCCCCAAAAACATTTCAAGGGGGAGCAAAAATTCACACCATAGTTTACAGTCTCGTGATCAAAGAATTCACATTACGCAGAATTGTTTTAAGGTGTTCCATGAATAGGATCATTCACGAATCCATGTATTTGCATCCTTTTTGTTATCCTAATTATGAATACTTCACATGGAATTGGGATTATAACTTTGGAACGAAAAAAGGGTAATAGAAAATTTAAGACGAGATAACAAAAACACAACCAAAAAAATCTAATCACCCAAATGTATATATATAAATAAATAAATTGGAAGTGTCAGCACAACCCTGAATGATTTGTGATAGACAAATGATTGACTAGAATTTTTTTCTCAAGTATTGATCTACAGGACTATAATTGTGTAGATGCATAACTTTACTAATATATTCTGTGCAATGAGATATCAACAGCTGTAAATCACTGTGAAAATATCTCAAAAATTCAGGATTTAATATACAGAGAAGTATGCAAATTTCATACTATTCTGGTTCATCTGTGGCAACCATCTCCAGAATACTAGGGAAGGGACAATAAGGATATAACTAGAGAGCTTTGAAGAAATTAAGTGAGCTTTCTGTATGGAACATGAGAACTCTTTTGTGCCAATGCAAAGATGAAATCTCCAAGAGCAGATAAAGATTTGTATATATGTTGTGCTTCCTTAAGTTTGTCTCCAGTTGCCTCATAACGGTCTACTCTTTCACTTCCCGCAAGATCTACCAAATGAAGACTGCCCCACAAGAAAGAACCAGTCTTTAGATCCATCCCACGAGCATGAATTGTTAGAACACTGCATGCATGCATGCATTCACATAACTACAATGAGAAACACTGCAGTCTTATGGTTCTGCTATTTGCTATAGTCTGTTAGTTTTCTGCTGGTTTCAGTTTCAGTTAGTGGGGTGCTGCTTTGTCTGCTATCCATCCTCAGTAATTTATGATGGTGTAGGTTTTATTGTTGTTGGCTGATCTTTTGTGATCTGGTGTTTCAGATATGTTGTACGGTGATTCAGTATGGTATAACAATTATCATAATTTACCACACTACCACAATAATTAATTTTCCTTTAAAAATAGATATCCAGAAAAATCTAAACTTGTCTACAAAACTTACAATCATCAATAACAATTATCATAATTATAATTATTATTATAATTATTATTATAATTGTTATTATTATTATAATAATAACAGTTATTATTATTATTGTTACTATTATTATAATTATTGTTATTGTTATTATTATTATTATTGTGACACCCCCAAATCCGGGTTACCTGACACCCCAGTTTGGTGTTCACGATCCACAATATAATACTAACTATCTACCCATTCATATAGAAATAGTAATACATATCACATTAACATATGTTGTTAATACATTAGTCCCAGGTCCGCTAACCTTAACATTACAAACATACCCCTTAGATATTCAAAAAGGGTTTACAAAAATAACTTAATAATAATTTTATTATAACTACTCCAGCATTTTGCCTTGGTTCTTCACAGCACCTTCTGCAACTTCGCCCCTAGCAGAAAAGTTTTATTTAGCAAGGGTGAGCAACAAATTTTCCCCGCAAGTTAGGATATACAATGAATGTATAAGTATCAGAATAATAAACTATCTATTTTGATAGAATGACACCAAAGTTCGGGGAACTTTGAATTAGCTGAACAATGCGTTAATCAATAACAAGGCTTCTCCCTTTCTATGCAACACAATAATTTGATAATAAAAGAGTACAACGCTTTCAAAGTTTCCGCGATATTCTATTGAATAAACAAGAATCAATTCTACGCAATAACAAAGTGGAATATTTTCCAGATTTATGCTGAGTGATCTCACCAGATCTTAGAACTTATTTTCTTGGGTATCTATCAAAGATTTACTTTGATACATGTGCAGGCGTATCAGATAACCATAAAGATTAAATCATACCCATCTGCAAGTATAACAAGTGATTAGCTTTATTATACCCTATATTATGCATAATACTTAATAAAGGGTCTTGTGATAGTAGAATATACGACCTAAAATGTTCCCTTTATATAAAAGGTTGTTCTTCTCAGTCTCAGAATCAAGATTTTGATTTAACAACGAAACGCAATGATTTCAATTTCTATTTACTTATCGATCTAGCCAAAATAATTGGCATCGATCTAGCAATAATAATTGAATTCTCTTTTCAAATTTATCACGTTCTAACAAATGTTCGTCTAGCCAGAATAATTAGCTAAGACATTTCTCAACATAATTTGATAATAAACAAGAATTATCTGTACTGTCAATTTTATCTTCTACGAATATGAATATCCAACAACAGTTATTCTACGAATGTATATTTTTCGAATCAGAAATTCAATTTGAATTATTAATCATGCACTATGTAACAACCCGATATTTTCTATATAAGTAAATAAGAAATTTTGCGTATAATTTTTTTTATTATTATTATTTTAAGGATGAAGATTTGTACAAGATAATGTGTATATGTATTTATGTGGTAAATAAAAATATATTTATTGCATAAATGTTTACAAATAATTGTATTTTAGAATTATTGATTTTTGTAAAATTATATTCTTATAATAATTTATGTTATAGCGTAAATGTTTTTTATTGATTATTTTCCATGAAAATATAATCATATATTATTTAAATAATATATGGAGTGATTTTTAGAATAATTATAATAATTATTTTATTATACGAATTTTAGTACAGATTAATAAGTTAATTATTTTACCTTAATTATTAAGGTTAAATATGAAAGAATAAATCAGATATGGAATTCAAACCCTAATTTCGGATTTTTATCAAAGAATGAGAATAATAATATAATAATATTATATTTGAATTTTCAGTGCTATTAATATGTATTGTATGTACGTATAGATAATGGTTGGTCAATTATGTCGTGGCATGTTAAAACAGTAGCATTAATTCGTTAAACCCTAACTTGAAACTCAAACTGGAGTTTGCAATTGGTAAGAAATTGTGGTGCGTGATTTAAGACCATTGTTATACTATGCTAATTAGGTAAACCCTAATTATTGTCTAGAAACCCTAATTGTAAATTAGAAACCCTAATTTCCAATGTGTAATGTAATATTCTCAACTTTCGTATAAGTTATGGCAGTGATTCCTGACTTTTATGTCACAAAGGGATATCGAATGTTTAAAGCAATATGTGCTATGCTATAAAGTACTATAAATTAGTTAGATGAACATGATTTATTTAATCAGATAATGCCGCCAAGACGAAAATGAAACCAAAGGACAGAAGAACCTGTCAACAAAGCTGGAGGACAACCAGACCCGATATAAAATGTGACGAATATAGACGCTCAAGCTATGCAGAATGGATTACCAGCCGCGGGAAATCAGCCAGACAATCGATCGACAAACTTCGAAGACTTCAAGGTAAACGAATCGCCGGGATTTAGAGGATTAATTAACCCTGTAGAAGTGGTTGTTATAGCCAGGGTAACGGAGGGGAAAAATACCGCTTTTGCAACCTATACAATGAAAGGAGGGGTGAATTGTTGGTGGGAGACAAATCAAGTTAAAGCCGGAGAAGGGAGTAGTGGTAGTAGAACTGGAAAGAGGAATGGTGATAATGTTGGAAATACGGAAAATAGGCCAGAAGGTGGAAAGAAGCAAGTTGTGCATTGTAGAAATTGTGAAAGAATCATTCGGGAGAGTGTTTAAAAGGAAAGAATGTGTGCTACAAGTGTGGGCAGGAGGGACATATCTCTCCTAACTGCCCCAATTTAAGAATGTATAGTGGGTGTTTTATTTGTGCATCAATGGAGCATAAGGCGAAAGACTGTCCAAGGAAGAGAAGGGAAGCAAAGAATGCAAATACAAGGAAAGGCAGCGGGACATTGGCGATAACGGGACCGACTTCAACAAATGAACCTCAACATGACCATTCAAGAAACAGTAGCAGCCGGGGATGTAACTCCAGGTATTACTCGAACAAATTTTATTTTCTTATATATTATTTTCTTATATATAGTAAATTATTTTATAAAGATATTTTGAAGGAGGAATTTGAGTTCTTTTGGAAACAAATTTCCGTTTAATCAGAAAGACAAGCTGTATGTGAATAGTTAAGTATCAGTTCGATCAAATTATGATCGAGATCTACTTGCAATAGTTGTGTATGCTATGTACCCGTGTATGTATAGGTTTTAAAACGGTGATTCCGGGGACGGAATCTTTATAAGGGAGTGTGAATGTAACAACCCGATATTTTTTATATAAATAAAAAAGAAATTTTGCGTATAAATTTTTTTTTTTATTATTTTAAGGATGAGGATTTGTACAAGATAATGTGTATATGTATTTATGTGGTAAATAAAAATATATTTATTGCATAAATGTTTACAAATAATTGTATTTTAGAATAATTGATTTTTATAAAGTATATTCTTATAATAATTATCTTGTATATAGCGAAATGTTTTATTGATTATTTTTCATGAAAATATAATCATATATTATTTAAATAATATATGGAGTGATTTTATAATAATTATTTTATTATACTTAATTTTAGTACTGATTAATAAGTTAATTATTTTACCTTAATTATTAAGGTTAAATATGAAAGAATAAATCGAGATATGGAATTCAAACCCTAATTTCGGATTTTTATCAAGGAATTAGAATAATAATATAATAATATTATATTTGAATTTTTAGTGCTATTAATATGTACTGTATGTACGTATAGATAATGGTTGGTCAATTATGTTGTGGCATGTTAAAACAGTAGCATTAATTCATTAAACCCTAACTTGAAACTCAAACCGGAGTTTGCAATTGGTAAGAAATTGTGGTACGTGATTTAAGACCATTATTATACTATGCTAATTAGGTAAACCCTAATTACTGTCTATAAACCCTA
This sequence comes from Panax quinquefolius, assembly GCA_020205615.1. NCBI lineage: Eukaryota > Viridiplantae > Streptophyta > Magnoliopsida > Apiales > Araliaceae > Panax > Panax quinquefolius. Next base: position 49,618,009 of record CM035165.1, read on the forward strand.
ATTATAAATTAGAAACCCTAATTTCCAATTTAAAACCCTAATTGCTAAGATGATAACTCTAATTATTATTTTAGTAAATAATTATGTTCATTGGGAAACCCTAATTCATAATTAGAGGAACCCTAATTAGATCAAGAAACCCTAAGTATTTTTAAAAACCTAATTTTCTATTAAAAAATCCTAATTTTAATTAGTAAGTTATAATTAAAATTTTATTAAACTTTAAACTTAAATTTTTAAACCCTAGAAATTATTTGGGAAACCTTAAGGTTTAAAATCTATTGATTAAAACCTAGATTCAAGTGCCATGGACAAGAATACCTTTAAAATGTTTTATTAGTTTACTAAAATAGCCTTTTGGTATTTATTTAATAAGCTAGATTGCAAGTCACCACTCTAGATTTATAGCACATGTCTAAAACTCCTCCAATCTTATCCTCTTTGACACCTTGCAAGTTAAATTCATTGAATCTAAGTCATATAAATAGGTTAGGAGAGAGAAAAAGTTTACATTTTTGCTCATTCATGCATCTATACTCACCCAAGACCATCTCTCTCTAAAAACCACAAAACATAGCAGTGGACCAGTCTCTAAATCAAGCCCCACGAATTCCATAACCAAATCAGTGGCCAAGAATCAAAGATTGCTCATAGAAGGTATAAACCCTAAAATGAAATCTGACTTTTGATCCTATGTTAGAGGTTAGTTTTTTTGTGTTAAATATGTTGTATGTAGTGTGTAATGATGATTTGGGTTGCTAGATGTTGGATCCATAACATCTAGAGGCTCGGATTTGGTGTTTTTCAAAATCTTGAAATTTTCTTTTATGTCGACTAAAAACCATATGCCAGGTCTTCTAAATCTTTGGTTGTTAATGATTTTTGTATTTTTAATGTTTGATCTGGTAGTATGATATGAGATCTTTGATCTGAAACTGGAATCAAAGTCAGATCATAAGCCAGTTGAAAGTTATTAGTGGTCAAACCACGTTAACCAGCATTGACCGAACGTTTCTGGGTAACCCAGGACGTGCCCAGAAAGTCTGACAACATGTTCATGAGTTTAGATCTTGCTTGTTTTTACGTGTTAGAGTCTGTTATTGTGGTAATGTTGTTGTCTGAAGTGTAGGCTACATGACCATGCCTCTAGAATCTTTATATCCTTCTTTGACTCAAAGTAATCAAAGCGGTCAAAGTGGTGTGGATTTAAATCGGATGATGAAGTTTTGGGTAACCCAGAAACCTTCATAAGCAGTTTCTGACCAATACTTTGACCGGTCCATATCTGCTTGATGTGATGTTGTTAAACTGTTTTTATGACATGGATCTATTGTCTTACATATGGTCTACACACTGAAACTTTTCAATCACTAAAACATCAACAGAATTGTAAGTTGTGGAAGCCCAGTGATGGAAAGGTCGAATCGTTTCTTCATTTCGGGTAACCCAGAAAATGAAGAACAGCTCTGATAGCTACTTTGTGGGCCTAGATCTCGCTGGATTTATGTTGTTTGGCCATGTTTGTTGTTGAATCGTGTAGTCTGATAATAGTACTACAACCTCTAATCATTAGCTTGCCCAAAAACAATAGGATCAGTGTTTAATGCTTGGTCAAAGTAGGTCACCCGAAACTGTTCTATGAATGTTCTTGAGGGCTCAAGAACACTATATGACGTGACGCTTCGTCGCTAAAGGCTATAAGTGATGATTTAATAACTTTATTTAATTTATTTTCCAAAAATCATTTAAAATAGAAATTTATTATTAAAAATTCCAAAAATAGTTTTAAAAAATTATTTAAATTTATAAAAATTAACTTTTAATAATTTTACATATTTTTCATAAATATTAATAATTATTTGGACATTATTCATATTTTATTTATTTAATAAATGCATTAAATAAATTGATTAAAATGATTTTATTATGTTAAAAATCATTTTAAATGATAAAAAGGTATTTAATAATATTTTAAGTTATAAAACATAACTTTTAATATTTTAAGATAAACTTCATTAATTATTTAATATTAATGCTATTAGATTTAATTAGTAATTATATTAAATAAATTAATTAAAAATAATTTTATAATTAGAAAAATCATTTCAAATGAAAATAAATAGTTTAAAAATATTTTAAGTTATAAAATATAACATTTAATATTTAAAGGATAATTTCATTAATAATTTAATATTAATGATTATTAATTTATTATTAATAATATTAAATTTATTTAATTATATTAAATAAATAGTTTAAAAATGGTTTTATTAATTTAAAAATCATTTAAAAAGGATATAAATGAATTAAAAATATTATTAAGTTATACTTAATGACTTTTAATATTTTGATAAATAATATATTAATACTTTAATATTAATGATAATTATTTAAAATAATTTTAAATATTTTAAAAATCATTTAAGGATAATATTAATACTTTAAAAATATTTTATGTTATTATAAATAACTTTAATATTTTGCCAATGGTTTCATAAATGGTTAAATATTAATTAAATATTAATGATAATAGAATTGTTTAATATTTAAATCATTTAATAATGATTTTAATGTTTGAAAATTCATAATAAATTATAATAAATATTTAAAAAATATTATAAGTCATTTAAAAATAATATGACTGATACTAAGTTACAAGACAGAGTCTTAGAATCGATAATCACCTGATAAAACTGTCGGTACACCAACATGTTTCAGAAATTGACCTGAACTTAGATAATTTAATTAAATATGTGATTGTTTGTGATTCAATGGTTGTTAAACCTATGTGCCAATGTGATTAGGTTATTTGTTGACTGCAATAAGCAGTGTTATGTGTTATAATACGTTATTCTAATCAGTAAAATGATCTGATTAATGATAGGTCGTGATATAAAAGATAGAACTAAGTTACGAGCTGTAAGCAGCGCATCAGGCAAGTATCTTACCTTTGCATTTCCTTTATACAATGGACATGAGTAAGAAGTTTCATAATTATATTATTATTATACTATATTATTAACCTTATTGTGATATATTCTATATCCGATCATTGTTTATCAACATGTTAGTATATGATAATTCAAATATATATATATTCTGTTCGTTAATTTCTATATATGGTTATACAAGTGTCCCCACTTGGATAATCATTATATTTAATCACATGTTGATATATATATATATATATATATATATATATATATATATATATATATATATATAAGTCGTCTAAGCTATTTGATCAGCTAGACACAAATTTAGAATTGTCGTTGAATATGATAAAAACCTTTTTGTATCCAATCAAATTATTTTGGTTCGGATTCCAGTCTAAGTATGAACATCCCGATCATGGGAAAACTTTTATGCGCCCAAGGCGGACAGAGTGAAAGATCATATCGTTCTTGTAATGTAGTATTGATCAATACAGGGCACATTGGGCAGATCACCCTCGTGCCTGTAAGTCATGACGGTTTGCGGATGAAGTTCTGCTAAACTTAATGAAAACTAAAAAAAATATTCATAGTATGTCGACTACCCTATATATATAGTCAATACGTAGTTTCAAAAATTTGAGATAGAATTGTTATGTTATTATTATAGGTTCAGTTGACTTCACAACTATTAATTCGTTGTAGAAGTGATGTACAAAGAAAACATTTAATTCTTTCAGCTAAATATAATTATAATTGTTATTACTTGCTGGGCACTCAAATGCTCATCCTTGCTTAATTTAAATGTTTTCAGCTAAGCGTGATCAACCTGAAGGTTCAGACAAGACCAAGTGAAAAGGGAAAGCAAACAGAATATATTTAATGGTATCTTTTGTAATAGTTAAACTGTATTAAGGCAGTGATATATATTATCTATCATGTAAGGAATTATAGTAAAAATTGCGTACTTGGGATTAGACTCTGATATATGTAAACTAAGTTTGTTATTTATATTATTGTTATTTATATTATTGGGTTTCAAGTATCTGGATTTGGGGGCTTTACACTGTGAATAATCAACAATAAATTCCCTGGACATGGTATAATTAGCAATAATTAACAACTATAATATCTGAATGAATATAACTCAAGGCTGAGTTAGGAAACTTGCCTTCTGCGTTGATTACTGCTACACAATATACTTATCTTCGTTCATAAGACCTATAACCAATAATATCGGTCTCACAATTAGCACAATAATTTATAAGATACGTCACTGTAATTCACAGTCAATCTGTCCTAGGCACATTACCACATAGCTACATTAGTGTTTATAACCTATATAAACACTTAACAAGTCTAACTATTTCGGTCTAGTTGGACTTCGGTCCACTCTCGGTGTCCTAGTCATCTTATCCGACAATTAACACATTTATTGTCAATTAAACTTGGTCTCTAAGCTTCAATATTATTTTAGATAAGTTAAATATCATTTATAATATTTTTCGGAAGCTTTTAATAATTTATAAATAATTTTTATAATTTATAATAATTTTTCAAAAACTTAAATCATTTTTAAATGATTTAATTAATAAATAATCTTATCATCATTAATATTTAATAATATAAAAATATCAATGTCAAACTTGTCAAAATATTAAAGTTATTATTAAGAACTTAAAATATTTTTAAATCATTAATATTCTACTTAAATAATTTTTGAAATAATTAAAATCATTTTTAAACCATCACCATTAATATTTAAATATTAATGAAATTATTATCAAAATATTAAAAGTCATTAATTATAACTTAAAATATCTTTAAAACATTTTTCTCATTTTTAAATGAATTTTAATTCAATAAAATCATTTTAATTCATTTATTTAATATAATTCTTAAATAAATCTAATATCATTAATATTAATTTATTAATGAGAATTCTCCAAAAATATTGAAAATTATATTTTATAATTCGGAATATTTTTAAATACATTATTCTTATTTAAAATGTTTTTTCATAATATTAAATCATTTCTCTCTAATTTATTTAATATACTAATTAAATAAATTAAATATCATTTTTATTCAAATAATTATAACTATTATGAAAAATGTCCCAAATAGTCAAAAATTATTTTTCAGAATTTAAAATGATTTTTAAAACCATTTTTAGTAATTTTAATAATTTATTTTCTATTTCTAAGTATTTTCTGGAAAAATCAGAAAATAAATTAATTATAACGTCGCTAATAGCCTATAGCGACACTTAGCGTCACTGTTGGTGTTTTTGAGCCTCAAGAACACTGACAGCTCGGTTAACAGGGGTCTTAGTTTGACCGAATTTAATTCAGTGTTCCTCATATTTCTAGGCTTGATAGGACCTGAATCTTGTAGTGTTTATGTAACACTACAATTAATAACTAACACCTTGGTCATACAACATCTCAACAATGAGATCTGAGCCTCTAAACCTTCTGTCAGACGCCACCTGGGTTTTCTGGGTAACCCAGAAACCCAGCCAGCTCCGAGGGTCGTTTTTGAGGCTCGGTTAATTTGGTGTTCTGTTAATCATCTGGTCATTATTATGGTTCAAAAATGTAGTACACATGTCAAAGAACACATATGCTTCAACAATCAGTCCAACTACATCATAGTTGTAATATTTAACCCGGTCAACCATGGTCAGAAAAATTACAAAAACTGTTTCTGGGTTTTTCCAGAAACGTAAGAACAGTGTGAGTGGTCTACTTTGACCACCTTCTATGATCGACCTGTGGTTTATCTGTACGATATAAAGACATGGGATCAAAGACAATATAATAGGCTATAATTATGTTACAACAAAAGCATTAAAACACTTAAACACTGACAGATCTAGGCTTCGTAATATGTTGTCATACACGGATTCACACTTTTTGGTTTACCCAGAATTTTACTCGGTCAAGCCCGGTCAACGGGTTTTGACCGTTAATAACTCCTGATCCCGACATCAAATGGCTCTAATGTTTTTTGCAGACTAAAGACCTCATACCAAGCTACAAAACCAAAAATTAAAACAACAAAAATCTTACACAGACACGAATCTGTGGCTCTTGACATTAGCTTGTCAGACCACAGATTCTGTTCTTGAGCAGTTTTTGAAAAACACAAAATTAAGGCACTTTGATGCTATGGATATATGTTTGATCATCATAGATCAACATAAAACATCCTCTTGCATAAATCTAAACACATAAACACAATTTTTGTCTTAGCAACTTGGATCAAAAATAAAAATTTGCTTTATACCTTTATTGTCCAATGTTTGATCTCAACTCTCCAGATCTGACCTTGGTGTTCTAATAGCTGTTAATGAGACTGATTCACTTATGATTTTCGGAGGTTAGGAGAGAGAAGGGGTTGGTGAGAGCTTGGTTGGCCAAATGAGCAAATTAATGATCTTTCTCTCTCTTAGATCCTATATATATTATGATATGTTTCTATGGCTGATGTTATGGACGAATTTTGTTGTAGATTTTTAGCCCCAAAGTCAAAAAAGTTTTTCAACAACTAAAGCTCTTGATATTTTTTACAAGTTAGCTAATTAAAAAATATATAAAAAGGGTATTTTGGTCTTTAGCAAAATGAATTTATTGGCAAACTTGGAATTTTCACAAACCTTTAGGGTTTAACCCTAAGGTCCTAACCCTTAGGATTTAAATACTCCAATTCTTGAATTTTCTAATTAGGGTTTAAAATAGAAAATTAAGAATTTCGAAAATGTAATTATGGTTTTAAATAGAAATTAATATTTCTAAAGTATAATTAGGGTTTCCTAATTAAATTAACACATACCAATCATGTAAGACCCTGAAATTTTTTAAATAAAAAGGAATTTCCTTTATTTATTATTTTGAAATAGTAAGGGTGGATTTGATTAATGTGGATAGTTATGGGTAAAATACGCAAATATTTCGAATAAGCAAGTGGTTATAAAATATTCATTTGGTCGTGGAATATTCGTAATGTCGGGGAATATTCGTACAACGGCGCAGTCTTTTGTGGGTCCCATAACGGAAAGCGATTGGATGAAAAAAACGACAAATATAAGTTGTTTATAAATAATTGGCGTAGTTATTATCAAGTTATCATCGTTGGAATACCCGGTGGTTAAAACACACTAATACGCCGTTGTTGAACAAGAGAAGATACCAGTATTGCACCAATTATTGATTCTTACGTAAGAAGGCACTACTCAATAATTGTTACAAAGAATTATTATTCAAGATTTTATTTTATTGATTCAATAATTGTCGTGCATTGATATTTTATATTACTATTGTTTCAATAAATTGTCATTACACAAAGATTTTCCATTATCGAAGCAATAATTCATATTATCCGAATAATATTATTAGATAACATTATTGGCAATGTCTAGAAAGTTACGTCTAAGGAGAGGTTTCGTCATCTAATCAGGCGCCAAGAAGAGAGAAATTCTTATTCGAAAGCCCCTCTTTCCGAGGAGGAACTACCGTTGCCAAGATCTTGTGATTCTCGTAATATTATTATTGATTTATATGATGGGGAAAATATTGATTTTATGTGGATATAGATGGAGAAATTTTTTAAAATGACAATTATTGAAAATTAATATTTTATCATTTTCTCGATAAAATAATTCATTTAAATATATTATTTTAATAATATATTAACGGTGATATTTTTATAATGAATGTGGGATATATGAGTATATGAGGAGGAAGAGTATTTTTGTGACATTAAATGTTTAACACATATTTTGTGTGTTGGTGGACACAATTATTAACCGAAATTTGATTATAGCTTTGTAAAATCGCTTCTGTTTGTGGATTTTTGGTCAATTTCTGTTTGGAATTTGGAAAAACTTTCTCCTGCAAAGTTGTAGAGAATTGAATTTCCTATAAAAATACGCGAGATTCGAATTTTCTGACAAAAGGGCTATTTATTATGAATTATTAAAGTTTTGGAGTTCCGAAATAATTGATTTTTGGGAGTTTTAATTAATTATTTTGAGAAAAACGTTTTTGGTGAGTTTGTGAACCTCATTTAACATGTGATATGGCTGAAATCAGATTTCAAAGGTGGGCTAAAGAATTTTGTTTATAAATAATATTATTATATTCAATTTTCTACTTTGGTGTTCTAAGCATTTTCCTATAAATAGGGAGCTTAGGTTAGAATTGAAAATTATACCGTAAAATCAAGTTTTTCTCTATTTTCTCTCGATATTTTGAGCGTATTCTTGTGAGTATACTTTGAGTGTTGATATACGGTGCAAGTTCAAGTCATAGCCTATATCCGGTGTTTCAGCTAGAAGTACTAATCTTTCGAGGTAAGGGATGTTATTTTCTTCTCAAATGATATTATTTCTTCAATATCATTATGCTGAAATATTGGTTGGAACTTTTTATCAAATTTGGAACTTTTCATGTCGGGGTTACTATTCACGAGTTACTATTCAAGAGTTATTATTCACGAGTTACTATTCACGAAGTTACTATTCATTTAGTACTATTCATGAAAGCGTGAAAATGTTTTTTGTGGAATTTCTATCTTTTGGTGTCTGAGTTACTATTCACGATACTAAGACTATTCACGATACCAAGACTATTCACTTAATACGGCACTATTCACCGAAAAATGAAATTTCTTCTTTTTGTCCAAAATATCTATTATGGATACTAGCTTTGATTGTATCCATGTTTTGATCATTCTTGAATTTTACACCACTATGATTATTTTTGAGGTATTTTTGGACGTGGATAAAACAAAGTACGAATCCTTAATCCTTAATCCTTGTCATTTTGTTTCACTGGATTCGTTTCTTTAAAATATTTTTCATCATCCTCAGTCCTAAATGATGATGTTACTGAATATCTTTGGCCCAGTAGTAAAGAAGGTTGATTTTCTTATGAATATCTTTGGCCGTGTAGAGTGCAAAGATGAGCAGTGTTGAGATGAACATGGACTTCGATCGATGAATATCTTTGGCTCAGAGTAAAGATGAATATTTGATTTGAGATAAATATTGATTGATGTTACATGGGGATAAAATATTGATGATGGACCGTTAAATTCATAGATTATAGTAGATTTCATTCTCTACGTAACTCTTCTATGAATTATTATTCACACGCTAATATTGATCCGAAACTTGTTGTCTATTGTATTCTATCGATTTTTCCTCGTTGAAGACTAACGATAATTTGTTGTACATTATCTTAGTCATAATATTCTTTATCGGGCTAGTTGAGCTCACCCTTTTCCTTGTTGTTCCATTTTTCTTCTCGGGAGGAGAGAATGTAAAGTAGTACTAGTCGTGGTATGGAATGAAGGTTCTAGAGATAGTTGTTTAGTAGTCCTCACCATTTTTGTAAAATAATGTATCAATAATTATGATGGGGATTTATTTGCGGTGGATATTGTCTAGATGACAATATCTCGTATTTAAACTCACGTTTATATGTTGTAATAATAAAGTTGTAGTTATTTTCGCATCATGTATTTGGCGACTCGAGTAATGGGTTGGATGGAATGGACCTATTTTGGGGGCGCCGGTTGGTATCGAGCTTAGGATATGATCTATGGCGAGATGGGGAATAGAACTAGGAGGAGAGACGAGTAAATCCTTCGCTAGTGTGTCCTACCTAAGCTTATTTGTTAGTTGGTTAGTATATAGGGATATTATGTGATATATCAATTTCCTTAATTAACCCTTGTTTTATGACACAAGATTTGAGAATGTCGAATGAGAATATTAACAAAGGAGTAAATGAGACCGTGGAGATTCCCAGATTTACCAACGAGGGAGAACGTGCAACAGGTGGCAATGTACCTCCTATGAACAAACCATTGAAAGCAGATGATGAACGAGGGATGTTTAGAAGCTTTTTGCGATTCATGCAAAATCGCACGAGGAGACTCGTGTTCAAAATACATGAGGAAATGATAGCAATTCACGGGTGGTCACAAATGCAAGCGTTCAAAGAGTTGGGACCACGAGTAATTTGGGAAAGCCGGATCCGATTAAGGCGGAGATGTGGGTCAAGCAGATTACCAAGATATTCGATGTCTTGGGATGCACGGAGGAACAGAAGGTTCCATTCGCCCTTTTTTATGTTCCGTAATGAGGCAGACATTGGTGGGAATGCGGAAGCGCACTCCATCCAATTTGCACTCAAAGATGTCTTGGGAAATGTTTCAGAAACTGTTCAATGAGAAGTACTTTCCTGAAAGTATTCATCATATGAAGGAGGTAGAGTTTATTAGACTAGAGCGAGCTATATGACGGTGTCCCAAAGATGAGGCTAAGTTCATGGAGTTATCCGTGTTTGCACCTCATTTGGTGGAGAATGAGGAACGTATGACGCGGATGTTCTCGAGAGATTTGAAACCCGACATACGCCAAGATCTCATTTCTCATAAATTTTCTCTCTATTCGAGATGTTGTCAAGCAGGCTCAATTGTTAGAGCGAGATAACGAGTACGTTCAACCGAGGGACCATAACCAGGATCATATCAAGATAGCAATCATCAAAATAACGATAACCAAATGGAGAAAGAAGAATACGACAAAGCGGTAACCACTCTGGTGGTAATCGTGGCCATGAAAATAGAAGAAGCGAGTCGAGAGGAAATTTTAAAAGAGGAGATTCAACAACGACCATGTGAAACGTCGCCGCCAAAGAGTAATCGGGTTCCAAGGAGGAGAAAGACCACCGGTCAGATGTTACAAATGCGGAAAGAGGGACATATCGCCCCAAACCGCCCACAATAGTTTAAGGTATGCTATAATTGTGGAAAAGAAGGACATATCGCCGAGATTGTACGATATCGGAACCCGATCCAAATGAATGGTAACTCAAAAGGATGTCCCGAGAAAAGTCAAAGACAACGATTCTAGAAGAGCGTTTGTTGTGGACCGGTCAAAATGTGAGGAACCCGAACGGTTAGCATGGGTTAGTTAATTATAAATTCTTGCGAAGTTTATACCTTACTAGATACCGGTTCTACCCATTCTTTATCTCTCTTGCAAGGCGCTCAACGTTTGAACTTGACTACGGAGAAATTAGACTTTGACCTATTTATGTAGACTCCGTTAGGAGAAACTTTCATTACATCCATTATTTAGAAATCTTGCTTGATTCAAGTTAGCACTATCACATTACCTGTTAACCTTATTTCTATAGAGATATTTGCTTTTGATGTGATTTTAAGGTTAACTACTCATCATGCCGAAATTGATTACTTTCGTAAGGTTGTTAGTTTTCATATTCCTAAGCAACCTGTTATTCGAATTCAAGCAATCAAACCATGGTAATCAAACATTTTCATATCAAGCCATGAAGTCATTCATTTATTACGGATGTCAAGTTTTCTTAGTCCATGTTATGGATTTGAATAAAGACACGTCAGATTTGAATAATATTCCTGTTGTTATTGATTTTTCCCGATGTATTTCACGAAGAATTCTTGGCTTACTCCCAAAGATCGATATTAAATTTTGTATCGACTTTGAACCCTAAGACAAAACTCATTTCTAAAATCTCATATCGAATGGCTCTATTGAACTTCGTGAGTTAAAATTCAACTATACAATTTGGTACCTAAGCCTTTATCCGGTGACTTCCTTTGTGGAATGCACCAAGCCGCATCTCGTAGGGGACGCCATATTCGCATGCGATAGTAAAACCGATAGGTGTCATTGTAACGCATATCCAAGAGTTGGGATATGAGTCACGCTTGAGAACAACCTAAGCTTCAGAATCGAAAAAACGTAGCTTTCTAGGCTTAGTTGGTTATTATCGAGATTCGTTGAAGGATATTCTCGAATCGCTATTCCATTAATGCATTGACTCAGTAGAGATACAAAATTTGAATGGAGCAAAGAATGTGGGAAGAGCTTCAAGAACTCAAGAGGAGACTCATTTCAACACATGTTCGACCATGCCATCCTCGGAAAAGTTTAACGTGGTAGCCGACGTGTTGAGTAGAAGATCGATATAAGCACTGAGTACGATATTGTCAAAGACTAATTTTTCAGATAATTTACAAATAATAGAGATGGAGATGAAATTCTAGGTAACCACGTGATGATATACGAGTATAATCGACTTTAATCGATAAAGTTAAAGTCGTTTCAAGCTACACAATCGAGTCAAGAATTTGAAGAAGGAGGTGCAAGAAGTTGTTATTTTAAAAGCGAGAATCGGTGAGGTGAGGAAAGCTCAAACCTTCGATTTAGTAATCCATTTGAAATTCTCGATCGAATAGGAATCGTGGCCTATAGACTCGCTTTTACCGCCAAGTACGACGCGTGTTCATAACGCGTTTTTTCACGATCGATGTTACGTAAATATGTGGACGACCAACCACGCTATTGAAGTTAGAACCGGACGAGATAGCCGAAGACTTAACGTACGAGGAGGTACCTGTCAAGATCTTAGATAGGAAAGAACATGTCCTATGTACCGAGGTTACACCACAAGTTAAAGTTTTGTAGAGAAATCATGCTATTGAGGAAATGACCTGGGAGTTAGAAACGAAAATGAAAGCGAGGTATTCTCATCTTTTCGAAACATCAAGTACGTACGTCAATTTTGAGGACGAAATTTCATAAGGAGGGGAGGTTGTAAGACCCAGAAATTTTTTAAATAAAAAGGAATTTCCTTTATTTATTATTTTGAAATAGTAAGGGTGGATTTGATTAATGTGGATAGTTATGGGTAAAATACGCAAATATTTCGAATAAGCAAGTGGTTATAAAATATTCATTTGGTCGTGGTATATTAAGCATCGCTTCTGGGAATATTAAATGCATTTACGCGATCTTTGTGGGTCCCATAACAAAAAGCGATTGGATGGAGAAAACGACAAATATAAGTTGTTTATAAATAATGGGCGTAGTTGTTACTGTTAATATTGTTGGAATACCTTTAAGTGATTAAAACACACTAATACGCGTTGTTGAACAAAGAAGACATGCAGTATTGCACCAATTATTGATTCTTACGTAGAAGAAGGCACTACTCAATAATTGTTACGAGAATTACTATTCAAGATTTTATTTTATTGATTCAATAATTCTTTGATTGATATTTTATATTATCGTTGTTTCAATAAATTGTCATTACACAAGATTTTCCATTATCGAAGCAATAATTCATATTATCTCGAATAATATTATTAGATAAAATTATTGGCAATGTCTAGAAAGTTCGTTTCAAGGAGAGGTTTGGTCATCTAATTGTGCGTCAAGAAGGAGAAATTCTTATTGAAAGCCCCTCTTTCCGGAGGAACTACCAGTTGCCAAGATCGTGATTCTCAGAATATTATTATTGATTTATATGATGGGGAAAATATTGATTTTATGTGGATATAGATGGAGAAAATTTTTAAAATGACAATTGTTGAAAATTAATATTTTATCATTTTCTCGATAAAATAATTCATTTAAATATATTATTTTAATAATATATTAATAAGTGATATTTTTATAATGAATGTGGGATATATGAGTATATGAGGAGGAATAGTATTTTTGTGACATTAAATGTTTAACACATATTTTGTGTGTTGGTGGACACAATTATCGAATCAAATTTGATTATAAATTTGTAAAATCGCCTGCTTGTGGATTTTTTATCAATTTCGTTTGGAATTTGGAAAATCTTTCTTACGTAAACTTGTAGAGAATTGAATTTCCTATAAAAATTCGCGAGATTTGAATTTTCTGATAAAAGGGCTATTTATTATGAATTATTGAAGTTTTGAGTTCAAATAATTGATTTTGGGAGTTTTAATTAATTATTTTGAGAAAAACGTTTTTGGTGAGTTTGTGAACCTCATTTAACATGTGCTATGGCTGAAATCAGATTTCAAAGGTGGGCTAAAGAATTTTGTTTATAAATAATATTATTATATTCAATTTTCTACTTTGGTGTTCTAAGCATTTTCCTATAAATAGGAGCTTAGGTTAGAATTGAAAATCATACCGTAAATCAAGTTTTCTCCCTATTTCTCTCTCGATATTTTGAGCGTATTCTTGTGAGTATACTTTGAGTGTTGATATACGGTGCAAGTTCAAGTCATAGCCTATATCCGGTGTTTCAGCTAGAAGTACTAATCTTTCGAGGTAAGGGATGTTATTTTCTTCTCAAATGATATTATTTCTTCAATATCATTATGCTAAAATATTGGTTGGAACTTTTTATCAAATTTGGAACTTTTTCATGTCGGGTTTACTATTCATGAGTTACTATTCACGAGTTACTATTCATGAGTTACTATTCACGAGTACTATTCATGAAGCGTGAAGATGTTTTTTGTGGAATTTCTATCTTTTGGTGTAGGAGTTACTATTCACGATACTAATGACTATTCACGATATATTACACTATTCATTAATACGGACTATTCATCGAAAAATGAAATTTCTTCTTTTGTCCAAAATATCTATTATGGATACTAGCTTTGATTGTATCCATGTTTTGATCATTCTTGAATTTTACACCACTATGATTATTTTTGAGGTATTTTGGACGTGGATAAAACAAAGTACTAATCCTTAATCCTTAATCCTTGTCATTTTGTTTCAATTGGATTCGTTTTTTAAAATATTTTTCATCATCCTCAGTCCTAAATGATGATGTTATTGAATATCTTTGGCCTGTAGTGCAAAGAAGGTTGATTTTCTTATGAACATCTTTGGCCCGTAGTGCAAAGATGAACAGGTGTTGAGATGAACATGTCCGACTGATGAATATCTTTGGCCTTTAGTGCAAAGATGAATAGGTGTTGAGATGAACATGACCGATTGATGAATATCTTTGTCCTGTAGTGCAAAGATGAATATTTGATTTGAGATGAATATTGATTGATGTTACAGGGATAAAATATTGATGATGGACGTTAAATTCATAGATTATAGTAGATTTCATTCTCTACATAACTCTTCTATGAATTATTATTTCACCATGCGAATATTGATCTGAAACTTGTTGTCTATTGTATTCTATCAGATTTTTCCCTGTTGAAGACTAACGATAATTTGTTGTCTTTATCTTAGTCATAATATTCTTTACTGGGCAAGTTGAGCTCACCCTTTTCCTTGTTGTTCCATTTTTCTTCTCAGGAGGCGAGAATGTAGCGAGTACTAGTTGGGGTATGGAATGAAGGTTCTAGAGATAGTTGTTTAGTAGTCCTCACCATTTTGTAAAATAATGTATCAATAATTATGATGGGGATTTATTTGCGTGTGGATATTGTCTAGATGACAATATCTGTATTTAAACTCACAGTTTATATGTTGTAATAATAAAGTTGTAGTTATTTCTGTACCATGTATTTGGCGACTCAGAATGGGTTGGATGGAATGGACTTATTTTGGGGGCGTCACAAATCACTTTTGGCTTGCTAATTAGGATTAGGATTTCCTAATTAGAGTTTAGGACTATTCGAATTTAAAATTAGGGTTTTAATTAGAAAAATAAAATTTCCAAATTACAATTAGGGTTTCCTAATCACATTAGTGTTTAATAAATATATTAGGCCATCCAATTAGGATTATGGTTGCCTAATTAGGGTTTAGAATTCCCGAATATGAAATTAGGGTTTCTCGACATACGATTAGGGTTTCTAACGGTACGTTAGGGTTTCTTGTTCCGAGATTAGGATTTCTAATCCCATATTAGGGTTTACTAAATTTAAACCTTATCTGACCAATCATTGATCAAAATCCTAAACAATACAAACACGTACTCATTAATATAATTATTTTAATTATATTTTCTACTGAATCCTTATCCAAAAATTAGGGTTAGGGTTTCTAAAGCTTGTTAAGCACAACTCTACTCTAAATTTATTAGTCAATACATAAATTGACCTTCTCGAGACTCGTATCACGGATACTTGTCACAAAATTGATAATTAATATTAATATTAATTAAAAAATAATAATTCCTAAAATTTTGATTATTCAAAATCCCGGGTTATCACATTTACCCCTTCTTAAAAGGATTTCGTCCTCGAAATCACCGCTTTCTTATTCTCTACAATCTTTTAAAGTTGTATCATCAATTCATTTTTATCAACACAATATTAATTTGTGTTTCAAATTCTAAACTTTGACTTGAATCTATACAAGAAAACAAATCACAAAAATATCTAACTCGTATTTCTTGCGTAATTTAATTTCTAACCGAACTCGTTACCTGTCGCCTCTTCATGGGCAGCTGCTGCATTTGGAACTGTCATGCTAAAAGTGAATATTGTTGGTCTTCTTGGTTGTGCAGGTCCTCGAATCGCAAAGGTTCCGCTATCGGGTCCCTTGTTGGCACTTCTCCTCTCTACATTTCTCTTCGGACAATTCCGGACCAGATGATCGGTCGATCCACACGCAAAACAACCTTGTGTCTTCTTTGGAATGGGACACTGGGGTGACATGTGTCCCTCTTGACCACAGTTGTAACAGACTCCTTTGTTCTTCAAACAAACTCCTTGATGATGCTTCCCGCAAACTACGCATGACGCGCCTTTCTTCCTAATCTCTACTGGATTATTTCCTGAATTAATATCAACATCCCTCTTATGTTTATTAAGATTACTACCTCCACTACCACCTATCATAATATTTCCTTCAGCCTCCTTTCTTTGTTCTTGACTATTCTTTATTACAACTTCAATTTCTCCTTCAGTGATAATGGCTTTTTCTAATAACGTTGAAAATGAACTAATTTGCAACACATCCAGCTTCTTGAGTACCAACGATTTCAATCCGTTCCTAAAACATCATGCTTTAAGCTCCTCGGTGTCCACTCGATGTGTAGCAAATTTTGCTAACTCGTCGAACTTGACAAAATATTCTACCACTGACATATTCTTCTGCTTCAGATCCACAAATTGTCCTTCCATATTTCTCTTTAGACCTCCCTTCCTTGGCGGCATTATCTGATAAAAATCTTACATTAATTCTCCTTCTCTATACAGATTCTTATTAATAACACAATAATAATAAAAAAATATTCTCATATAATCGCATATTTATTCACATAGCACACAGTACATTTAGCTCTTAACACATAGCACAATACCTTTTTAAATAATATCAAGATTAACAACACAACTTTAAACAAAAGTTGTAATTCTCCAACTTTATACAAAAAGTTTTAATTCCCCATTCACACATAACTATTCCCAGTTCATCTAACTTACCACACTTATGAGTTCAGGAACTTGCCACCATTATATGAGTGTATGAACTTATCCTAGTCAGACCTTGGGCGTCCATTCGCTGAGGGGTTCAAAACATTTCATATAATTATGAGTCGTGAACTTACCATAAGTATGAGTTTTAAGAACTCAAAAATTAATCTTAATCTTATATTCTTATAGAAAATAAAGATTTCATTCATACAAACATATATATTTACGTATATTCACACATCGTTCTCGATATGCTATCAAAAATACTATCGCTTAAACTTAAGTTATCTACCGTCCACTCTCTTCACCAGTCTTCTTCTTACTGAGACACTTGTTGCATTCGGCTTAGGACAATATAGGAAAATTTGTCCTTCTTGCTTAAAATTGAAGCACACGTTCTTCTTCATCATATATTCTCCCACGGGAGTCTTTCCACACTTGCTGCAGATTTGCTTCTTCTTCGGGTTTGAACTTTCAGAGTTGTCGTTGTCCCTCTTTCTCTTTTTCTTGTCTTTCTGTTGCTTGATTGTTCCTTCAGACGATCCACCTCCTTCAGTCTTCATCTTTTCCACCTACGCCTTCAGCTCGTTCCGTTCTTCAGTCATCTCGTGTAACGCTCGCTCCGTCTTCCATAAATCCTCAAAGAGAAATACTTTTCTCCGGAGTTCTTGATCTTCTGCAGATAGTTGATCTTGTTCTACAACTTTGATCTTATTCTCTTTCTCCATCTTAGCTTCTTCGGACTCTGCCTCCTCATCACCACTCAGATACATCTTGTGATAATCGTCATAATCGCTCCCTAGATTGATCATATGTTCATCTTCTCCCACTTTCTCAACTGATTCGCTTTGCGCTGGCACCTCGGCTACTGACACTGGTGCAACAACCGCTAACATCTCCGCACTCATTTCATCTTCTCCAAACATCCTACAATTAGTCTAAATGACTTGATTAATACTTCTCCAGTACGAACTTCTCATACTATGTGTCCACATATCTCTCTATCGATATATTTCAGCAATCTCTCACTTAGTACTCTAAATGAGTATTTTAGATTTTGCTTATGGTTATAATCCTAGGGTTTTCCCCACCCCGCTTAAGGTTTATAGCCTATAGCTCTTCTACCACTTGTGACACCTTGGTCACTATAGCTTTGATACCAACCTGTGACACCCCCAAATTCGGGTTACCTGACCCCCCAATTTGGTGTTCACGATCCACAATATAATACTAACTATCTTCCCATTCATATAGAAATAGTAATACATATCACATTAACATATGTTGTTAATACATTAGTCCCAGGTCCGCTAACCTTAACATTACAAACATACCTCTTAGATATACAAAAAGGGTTTACAAACATAACATAATAATAAGTTTATTATAACTACTCCAGCATTTTGCCTTTGTTCTTCACAACACCTTCTGCAACTTCGTCCCTAGCTGAAAAGTTTTATTTAGAAAGGGTGAGCAACAAATTTGCCCCGCAAGTTAGGATATACAATGAATGTATAAGTATCAGAATAATAAACTATCTATTTTGATAGAATGACACTGTTGGGTAAAATCTAATTACGCGCAACACGCAAGTATACGTGGTCAACAAGTAATATAGTGATAAGTTGAGTATCGTTCCCACAGAGACAAATAGCAAGAACTCAAGCTTACAACTATCAATTTTTAACTAATTCGAATTTTATTAAACTAACTTGAATAAATGAAGAGAAAATCTTAACAACTAATACTCTAACTATCACTAATAACCCACACAGATAGAACTTAATTTTCAAACAATACTTGGATAATTAGGCTCATGATTTCACTCTAAGCTTTACTCAGATTAATTCACTTTTACCCCAGTTCAATTCAATATTCCAGTTTATTAATCAAGAACACGATTTTAGCATTAACCACCTCTCAGTGCACTAATACCAAATTAACTCAAATCCACAATTAAGACAAAATTAAGCCAAACACTCCAATCAATTAACTCACAATATCTCTATGCAAATTAAATCAAAAGAAGTTTAAGATTAAGTTCTCTAACGATTACATGTGATGTTAAGCATATCTCTACCTTAACATTCATCACAATTCTGCTATTCACAAAATTCATGAACACATGTTATATCAATTAAGTCTAGATTTAAACATCTTCTCTTTAAACCATTCAAATCCACAAAGAATTGTTGATCAGGCAATTAGCAAATTCAAGCTCAAATCAATATAGATAAACTGTTGAATATTTTATTAAACTGAGAATTACAGCTAATAAACCATTGTTCCACTCAAAGATCCATCAATTGCCTAAAAAGATAATTAATTCATCATAAATAAATTAACTACTGAATAAATAAAAGGAGACATCATCCCAATTACAGATAATAAAAATTAAGGAAGAATAATAAAACACCACCCTTCTCTGAATTCGATTCTTGCAATTTTCGTGAAGTTATTCCTTCTTATCTAGACCTCCAAGCTTGATCCCCAATGTCGTTCTTTTTCCAAGTTGTGTATATCTCTCATTTTTTTCTCTTCTTTTTTTACTTCTAGACCATCTCTTGTCTAGAAACTCTCCTAGTTTGCCTCCACTTCCTATCCAAAATAACTTAAAACAATTCTAATTCTCCCCAACTACTACCATCTAACTCCTCTTTAGAAAACAATTCACCGCCCAAAGGCAAATAACGCCATTGTGGTTTCCCAAGTTGTGATACCAAACAAGTGCATCAAGATAGAGATCGATTCGTATGTTGTCATACACCATTAAGTAATCGGCCATTAGGTATGTAGTATCTAGTTAATTCAGTAGCAAACAAGGCCTCTCCTCGCGGTACGCCAAAGACTACACCATCAACAGCGTCATTAACTGATCACACAATCTCAAATGCTTCCAAACGCAAGACGCCTCTGCTATTCCTACATTAAACGAAAAACCCATCAACATTAGCATAAAAATGCATAAAAATAAACACAAAAACAGACCAACTGAACACAATTCATGGTTTAAAAACCTACTCATCAGACACCAAAGTTCGGGGAACATTAAATTAGCTGAACAATGCGTTAATCAATAACAAGGCTTCTCTCTTTCTATGCAACACAATAATTTGATAATGAAATAGTACAACGCTTTCAAAGTTTCTAAGATATTCTATTGAATAAACAAGAATCAATTCTACGCAATAACAAAGTGGAATATTTTCCAGATTTAAGCTGAGTGATCTCACCAGATCTTAGAACTTACTTTCTCGGGTATCTATCAAAGATTTACTTTGATACATACGCAGGCGTATCAGATAACCATAAAGATTAAATCATACCCCTCTGCATTCATAATACTTAACAGTGCGCAATGGCCGAATATACGACCTAAAATGTTCCCTTTATATAAAAGGTTGTTCTTCTCAGTCTCAGAATCAAGATTTTGAACGAAACGCTATGATTTCAATTTCTATTTACTTATCAATCTAGCCAAAATAATTGGCATCGATCTAGCAATAACAATTGAATTCTCTTTTCGAATTTATCAAGTTCTAACAAATGTTCGTCTAGCCAGAATAATTAGCTTAGATATTTCTCAACATAATTTGACAATAAACAGGAATTATCTGTTCTGTCAATTCCATCTTCTACGAATATGAATATCCAACAATAGTTATTCTACGAATGTATATTTTTCGAATCAGTAATTTAATTTGAATTATTAATCATGCACTAACTGTGAATAATCAACAATAAATTCCCTGGACATAGTATAATTAGCAGTAATTAACCACTATAATATCTGAATGAATATAACTCAAGGTTGAGTTAGGAAACTTGCCTTCCGCGTTGATTACTGTGACGAACGAGTATTTTGTAATTTAATTCTTAATATTTATTGAATTAAATAAATATTTTCAATGATGTAATTATTAGATTAAATAATTAATTGATGAAATTATGGTAGATTAATTTAATTATATGTGTTTTATTTATTAAATTAATATGGAGAAATATTTTTATTCGAAGTATGTCATTATGTGAGCTTATTGTATTAAAAGAAATACTTAATAAGCCTAGTGTTATTTTAATTAATTTAATTATTAATTAGAGATTTAAGATTGTGACATTATTAATCAATGAGAAATTTAATTATGTGACTATGTGAATTTATGAGAAATTATTATATTTTATTTAAAGTAAATTAAATAAGATATTGATTTATTTTATAAAGGAGTGTGACATTATTTAAACTATAGTATAAGAGGTTTTATTAAATTAATTGGGTATAAGCTTTTAAATGGTAGCCAAACATGGCCTTAGTGGGAGTTGAGGGAAGTTACCCATGACTGGGTAACTGACCACCAACGCGTCAGTTGTTCCTTATTTAGTTTACGTCTTCTTCCTTCTTCTTCATTATTTTTCCTAAGTCTAGAAAAGTAGAAACAGAGAGAGTTTCAGAGAGAGATTGAGAAGTGTTTAGGGAAAATTGTGATTGAAGAAGAGTTGAGAAGGAATTCATTCCCTACTAATCTACGCTTTACGCTTTGGTAATTCTCTCCAACCTAGTTTTCATTGTTACGTCATTTAGTTTTATAAAATGGCTTTCAGACATTCTGTAAATCTCTGTAGTTGGAGATTGTGTTGTTATATGGTTATATGTAATAATACGAGTAGCATAGCATGTTTTATATATATTGTATATGATTCCATATCATAAGTTTCATAATATTATGACTTGTTATTTCAAAAATTTACAGAGTACATTATATGGCCATATGGCCCTTATACGCAATTTTAATATGTCAAACATAAATTTTTCTATAAAATTTCCACTTATATGTGATTATGCATGATAAAACGAACAAAATGAAATTTGAATGGTTGGATTTTGTTTTATAACGAATCTGTGGCGTTGAATTTTAGGAATTTATGTTCAACACTTCAAGAACATCAAGAATAGTACAATTGGCATAATTTAATTCTGTGATTATGTGTTTTAATGGGTTAAAATCACTCTATAAATATTGGGTATTGATTATATATGAATTCTAACATGTGGGTATGTTTAATTTTGAGAATTAATGATTATGTAGTGTTTATTTCGCAGAATTCTGTGTTCTTCATGAATCGGGAATTACGAAGTCAGAGTGTCAAGCATGCATGGCCAACTCCTAGTTCATTTCACAGCACTTGCCATCGGGCCAAATCAGCCAGCCACCGCTACCGGCGCCAAGTACCAGTCAAGTATGGCTAAAGTGTCGCTTAATGTCGCCAAGACCAAGATAAAAGTGAAATGGCAAATACCACTTAGCGTAATGTCCGTAAATGCATTTTTTCAATGTTCAAGTAAAGAAATGTGTTAGTAACCTAGTCAAATGAATATAAAAACTGGTTAGATATATAATGAGACATTAAAGTGAGTTTTTACCAAGTCAAGAAGATAATTACGTGTTGATTGAATTGTTGATTATATACTTAACTTGTTGTTCGTATAGTGTAATATTATGTGGAAACAAGTATGGTAATATGACTAAGTATAGTCCTGAATTCGAGTTAGACAAAGAATAAATGTGTGATGTTTAGTAAGTTATAATTGAGTGGTATTGTGAACATAAATGATATGTAGGATTTTAATCAAGGAACGAGTTTAGTTAAAGTGTAATCAACGCACGAGGCAAGTTTCCTAACCCTACTCGTTATCATTATATGAATTATAAGTTGTCTCTTTTCATCGAGCAAGTTCTCGTTATTTTGACTAAGCCCATGTTGTTATATCAATAGTATATTAATCTTTCAAAGCATGATGTTGTTATACAATAATTATTCTATTGTATATCTCTTGGAATTGTTATTCGATATATATATATATATATATCTGTTATTGTGAACATTATTAGACTAGCGAACCCTTATTGATTCGACTAGTCCATAGTTGATGAACGTTCTAAATTTCAGAACCCTTATTGAATTATCCAAACCAAACTTCCTTTGGTGCGGACTCGAATGTCAAACTAAGATGAACAACCCTGCAAAGGGATTTACTTATGTGTTAGCATTAAGATATTGTGCACAGTATGGTACTAAGGGCTGATCCCCCTAAGTACGAGAAGAAGAGTCCATAGTCTTATGACTGTTAAAGGTTTCAAGTATCACCCTTGATAACCTAGGACATAGTTCAAGGTCTTATGACCTTCAGAAATCTTTTGATTCTTGTTATTCATTCTTGATTCAAAAGTTAAGCTTTTATTCAGAAGTCTTTAATTCACTCGCATGTTATTATACATTATTATTTCATTATTTTACTTGTGGGCAATAGTGCTCACTCTTGCGTAATAATAACATTGCAGTTAAGAACGAAAGGTCCGACGAGCCTTCTACTAGCAAAGGCAAGGGAAAGATTAACATATAATGAAGACTTGTTGTTTTATATGATGATGTATTCTATTTAAGACTTAAGTTAATGATGTTGTTTAAGACTTATTTGTTTATATTTCCGCACAAATGTTTAAGGTTAGTTTAACCTGGGATTGTATATACTATTCGGATGTTGTAACCCCATAAGGGGAGGATTTTATTTCTATCTATTTCATGGTTTGCATTTATTACGGGTAGATAGACAGATGATATTTGTACAGTGAACACCAAATCCCGTGGAATTGAAGTACCCGGATTTTGGGGTGTCACAAGTTGGTATCAAAGCTGTAGGTTATGAACCTTAGGTGGGGGAAACAACCTTAGGTAATAGCCTTATGGAAAGAACATAGTGATGGAAAACTCTTATCGAGTTCTAGGAAATGAATTTTTGTAATTGATTGAAGATAATAAAAGACTTTATGTGCTTATGTGTTAAATTATGTGCTCAGTAGTACGACTTAGTAACTAAAACTTGAAATTTTGTTGTCAGGATGTCTAACGTTGGAGGAACTAGTCGAACTGGGGAGGAGGAACCCCGAGTACCTACAGTACCTACAGAAGAGGAGCCCAGAGACATTCATGTCGTTAGGGAACAGTTGGTATAGAGGGAGTCATCTCCGTTGATCACCGTTGTTGGTCAGGAGCATGAACTTGAGACTGATCCTGAGGAGGATCCTGAGGAGGAATTTGAAGAGGAAGAGGAAGAAGAAGAGTTTCCACAGCACTCCATTTAGGCTGAGATGTACGACACATTATACGACCATAACGTGGAGTTACGAGATGAGGTGCAGGATCTGACTGAGTGGGCGATTATTTAGCAGATTACTCTCGAGCAGAAGGAGGGGGAGATTTCGACTCTTCACTCACTACTGGGAAATGTAGAATGGGATTTGGTCCACGAGAAGGGTCAAACCGAAGATAAGATCGCAAAGATAGAAAAGTTGAAGAAGGAATCAAGGAAAGCTCTCAAAATTCGATCATAGCAGAGAGGAAGGCTGGGTGAGAGAGTCACGTCGTGCTGATCTTGCGGAAGAGGAAGGTCGTGCAAAGAAGGCAAAGCTTGGGGAGACATACTCTACACTTAATCATGCAATGGATGAGGCCCATGATCGAGTTTTGAGGTACCCCATCTAGTTCGAAGGACTTCCATCTTACATGCTGGATCGCAGGACGATGTCTCGTATCATGGAAGAGGAGCGTAGTAAGGCTATTCAGCGCCTTGACAGACAGTGATAGAATTTGTTTAATTATGTGAAAGACTTAATTAGTTTTTATATGTAAATTCCGATGTGTTTATGAACGAAGGAATATTTTAATATTTTAAATCTTATAGATTCTTTATCTCAGGATAGATGATGTAAATAGCAGTGATGCTATCGTTTGATGTTAAAACTTTTAGTTTGAATGAATATATATCAAGTTGTTTGAGATAATGTGTTAAATGATAATATTAAAGTGTTGAGTTAAGTCTTAACTATTTAGAGAATTTAATAGAGATTTAATAAGCATATATTTTAACAGAATTATGCCGCCAAGAAGAAGGCAACAACGTCAACCAACTCAGGAAGAGTCAACGAATAACAACAATAACGCCAATGCTAATCCTGTTCAGCAATTGGTTAACTTACTAGCTGGAGCAATGAATAATCAACCTCAAGCTCCACCAAATACTACGTTTAAAGATTTCAAGGCGGTGGGACGGCCAGAGTTTAAAGGTTCCATGAACCCGATCGAGGCTCAAACGTGGGTTATGGAGATGGAGAAGGTTTTTTGATGTTGCTAGGGTTAGAGAAGACCAGAGACCGCTTTTGCAACGTTTATACTGAAGTCTGAAGCTAGCTATTGGTGGCAAGAAAACAAAGTTCGTGGAGGTGAAGGTGTAATTACTTGGGAAAGATTTAAAGAGATATTCTTCGAAATGTATTTCCGGACAAGCTCGCAGAACCAGATGGAGGTTCAATTTCTGGAACTGAAGCAGGGAAATATGAGCGTACCTGATTATGCGTCTAGATTCAATGAGTTAGCGAGGTTCGCCCCGTATCAAGTACACACGGACGAGAGAAAAGCTAGAAGATTCAAACAAGGACTAAAGCCTTGGGTATACAGTAAAGTATCAATGTTTCAGATAAACACTTTTGTTGGAGTACTGAAAAAGGCCATCCTTGCTGAAGGTGGAAGCGATGCGGTGACCAAGTACAATCAAGATCAGAAGAAGAAGAAGAGTGAAGGTGAAGGAAATAACAAGGCTAGTGGAAGTGGCACGGGAGGTGGTAATTTTAATCAGAAGAAAAGGTGGAATGACAATTCATCATCGGGGAATCAACAAGGAAGTCAGAAGAAAAAAATCGAAGCATGCCCGACCTGCTGGAAAGCTCATCTGGGAGTTAGTATGAAGGGAAAAAGAGTGTGCTACAATTATGGTCCGGAAGGCCACATAACACCTAACTGTCCTAACCCAAAGAAGGGAGCTTGTTTCACTTGTGGTTCGAAGGACCATCTGGCAAGAGATTGTCCTAAGAAGGGATCGGAGGGTCGTGGATCGGGGAGGAAACCGGGAAACAACGGTGGAAATACTTTAACTATCACCGCATCAACCGCATGACAAATAAACCGAATCGACCGCCAGGACTTTTAACATGACGGTACAGGATGCAGTTCAGTCTTGTGATGTGATGTCAGGTATCATTCCGATCAATAAAATTAATGCTTATGTATTATTTGATTTGGGTGCTACTTGTTCCTTTATATCCGATGACTTTGCTAATAGTTTAGATTTGCTTAAAGATGAGTTAGAATATCCCATGAACATAGAAATTGCGAATAGAGAGATAATCCCTGTTAAGTACGTGTATAAGAACTGTAGAGTGGATATTAAGGGTAATATCATGAACGTAGATCTTATCCCTATTCGACTTGGGGAATTTGATGTTATATTGAGAATGGACTCGTTATTCAATTACGGGGCTGTAATTGATTGCCAAAAGAAGCGTATTAACCTTATGACTCCGTCAAAGGTTGTGTTTTATGGTAGCAAGTCGCCTAGACAAGGGAGTTGTCTGACGATGATGCAGGCCAGGAAGTTATTAAGACAAGGCTGTGTAGGATACTTAGCTTACATAGTCGACAGTCGAAAAGAGAATCTGAAGGTAGAAGAAATACCGATTGTGAGGGACTTCGTCGACGTATTTCCAGATGATTTTCCAGGACTTCCACCAGATAGAGAGGTAGATTTCATGATCGATTTGGCGCTCGAAACCGCTGCAATATCGAATGCACCATACCGAATGGCACCAGTAGAGATGAAAGAACTAATGGTACAACTACAAGAATTGTTAGACAAGAAGTACATTCAACCGAGCATATCGCCGTGGGGAGCGCTGGTGTTATTTGTGAATAAGAATGATGGAACGATGCGGCTCTGTATTGATTACAGAGAACTGAACAAGGTCACGATTATGAATATATATCCATTACCGAGGATCGATGACCTGTTTGATCAATTGAAGGGAGCGAGATACTTTTCCAAGATAGACTTGAGGAGTGGTTATCATCAATTGAAGGTGAGACCAGAAGATGTACCAAAGATAGCGTTTAGAAAGCGATATAGTCAATACGAATTTTTAGTAATGTCATTTGGTCTTACGAATGCTCCTGCAGCAATTATGGGACTAATGAATGGTGTGTTCAAGCCGTTTTTGGACAAGTTCGTAGTGGTATTTATAGATGACATTTTGGTTTATTCAAAAACCAAGGAAGAACATGAAGAGCATTTGAGATTAACATTGGAAGTATTGAGAAGGGAAAAGTTGTATGCCAAGTTTTTGAAATGCGAATTTTGGATTGAACGAGTGCAATTTCTTGGGCAATTAATCGATAAAAATGGAATTTCGGTAGATCCATCCAAAGTCAAAGCCGTGATTAACTGGGATCAGCCGAGGACACCGTCAGAAGTAAGAAGTTTTCTTGGATTGGCAGGATATTATAGAAGATTCATTCAAGACTTTTCCAAGATCGCAACTCCGCAAACGAATTTAACTCGAAAAGCTGTGAAATTTGTTTGGATGGAGAAGTGTGAGGAAAGTTTTCAAGAATTAAAGAAGAAGTTGAGTACGGCACCTGTGTTATCTTTCCTAGATGATATAGGAAATTTTTTTGTTTTTAGTGATGCGTCGCATAAAGGACTTGGCTGTGTGCTGATGCAAAATGGCAAAGTCATTACGTATGCATCACGACAATTGAAGGATTACGAGAAGGGATATCCAACCCATGACTTGGAGTTAGCTGCAGTTGTTTTTTTTTTGAAAATTTGGAGGCCCTATCTCTACGGGGAGAAGTGTGAAATATATACGGACCACAAGAGTCTGAAATATATTTTCACACATAAGGATTTGAATATGCGTCAAAGAAGATGGTTGGAATTAATTAAGGATTACGACTGTGAGATTTTAAACCATCCAAGTAAAGCAAATGTGGTTGCCAACGCCTTAAGTAGAAAGGGTCGGGAGAAATTGATGATGTTGACTGCTCAGGAGGAGCTAATTTCAGAAATTGAGAAACTGGAGTTGGAAGTGAAGTATCCTATGGAGATTCATGAGAAGTTATTTCAGATGTAATCTGGTACAACCTTACTAGATAAAGTTAAAGAGGCTCAACTTCAAGACGATGAATGCAAAAAGGTGACAAAGAAGATATCTGAAGGAACTGAACCAAGATTCAAGCTGGATAAGGAAGGAATACTGATATTCGAGAGTAGAATTTGGGTACCACTAGTCACAGAGATTAAGGAAGACATATTGAGCGAGGCTCATAGTTCACGATATTCGATTCACCCTGGTAGTACCAAGATGTATCAAGATCTTCAACAACATTTCTGGTGGCCGAATTTGAAACATGATGTTGCAGAATGTGTTGCCAAGTGTCTGACCTGTCAAAAAGTAAAAGCAGAGCATCAGAGACCGAGTGGATTGCTACAACCATTGGAGATCCCCAAAATGGAAATGGAAACATATTACAATGGACTTCGTGGTTGGCCTTTCGACGACTCAGAAAGGCTACGACGCAGTATGGGTTATCGTTGACCGACTGACGAAATCTGCACACTTCCTTTTGATCAAAATCAGATTCAACTTAGATCAGTTGGCAAGGTTATATGTGAAAGAGATTGTTTCAAGGCACGGAGTTCCGGTGTCAATTGTTTCTGACAGAGATCCACGTTTTACGTCAAACTTCTGGAAACGTCTACAAGAATGCATGGGTACACAGTTGCGAATGAGTACGTCATATCATCCTCAAACGTATGGACAGAGTGAAAGAACAATTCAAACATTGGAAGATATGTTAAGAGCTTGTATAATGGACTTTAAAGGAAATTGGGATGATCATCTACCAGTCGTAGAGTTCGGTTACAACAACAGTTACCACGCTAGTATTGGAATGCCAACTTATGAAGCGTTATACGGCAGAAAGTGCAGAACTCCGCTATATTGGGATGAAGTTGGCGAAAGACAATTACTAGGCCCGGAATTGGTACAACAAATTACTGAAATAGTCAAAGTGATCCGAACAAGATTGAAAGCAGCTCAAGATAGATAGAAGAAGTACGCAGATACACACCGTAAAAATGTTTAGTTCGAACCAGGTAGTTATGTGTTCTTAAAGGTCTCTCCTTAGAAGGGAAAGATCAGGTTTGGAAAGAAAGAGAAATTAAGCCCAAGATTCATTGGACCCTTTGAAGTTCTGAGAAGGGTCGGAGAAGTTGATTATGAGGTAGCCTTACCTCCAGCACTCGAGAATGTCCACAACGTTTTCCATGTCTCAGTCCTACGACCCTACAAACCCGATTACAAGCACGTCATTGAATATGAACCCCTGCATTTTGACAAAGACTTATCTTATGAAGAAATTCCTGTTCAAATTATCGACAGAAAAGAACAAGTTCTCAGAAATAAAGTAATACCTTTTGTTAAGTTAATTTGGAGGAACCACAACGCTGAAGAAGCTACGTGGGAACTCGAAGAGAATATGATGAAGAATTACCCTCATTTATTTACTTAACTTATGTGTATGCGATTCGACGAGGATGTAATCTTGTGTGGGGGGAGAATGTAACGGGTTGAAATTATTGAGTCATGATTCTGGGGACAAAATCCTTTTAAGGGGGGAAAGATGTGACGAACGAGATTTTTGTAATTTAATTCTTAATATTTATTGAATTAAATAAATATTTTCGACGATGTAATTATTAGATTAAATAATTAATTGGTGAAATTGTGGTAGATTAATTTAATTATATGTGTTATATTTATTAAATTACTATGGAGAAATTTTGTTATTCAAGTATGTCATTATGTGAGCTTATTGTATTAAAAGAAATATTTAATAAGCCTAGTGTTATTTTAATTAATTTAATTATTAATTAGAGGTTTAAGAATGTGACATTATTAATCAATGAGAAATTTAGTTATGTGACTATATGAATTTATGAGAAATTATTATATTTTATTTAAAGTAAATTAAATAAGATATTGATTTATTTTATAAAGGAGTGTGACATTATTTAAACTATAGTATAAGAGGTTTTATTAAATTAATTGGATATAAGCTTTTAAATGGTAGCCAAACATGACCTTAGTGGGAATTGAGGGAAGTTACCCATGACTAGGTAACTGACCACCAACGCGTTAGTTGTTCCTTATTTAGTTTACGTCTTCTTCCTTCTTCTCATTAATTTTCCTAAGTCTAGAAAAGTAGAAACAGAGAGAGTTTCAGAGAGAGATTGAGAAGTGTTGAGGGAGAATTATGATTAAAGAAGAGTTGAGAAGGAATTCATTCCCTACTAATCTACGCTTTACGCTTGAGTAATTCTCTCCAACCCAATTTTCATTGTTACGTCATTTAGTTTTATAAAATGGCTTTCATACATTCTGTAAATCTCTGTAGTTGGAGATTGTGTTATTATATGGTTATATGTAATCATACAAGTAGCATAGCATGTTTTATATATATTGTATATGATTCCATATCATAAGTTTCATAATATTATGACTTGTTATTTTAAAAATTTACAGAGTACGTTATATGGCCATAAGACCCTTATACGTAATTTTAATGTCAACCAAAAATTTTTCTACAAAATTTCAACTTATATGTGATTATGCATGATAAAACGAACAAAATGAAATTTGAATGGTTGGATTTGGTTTTATAACGAATCCGTGGCGTTGAATTTTAGGAATTTATGCTCAACACTTCAAGAACATCAAGAATAGTACAATTTGCATAATTTAAATATGCGATTATGTATTTTAATGGGTTAAAATCACTCTATAAATGTTGGGTATTGATTCTATATGAATTCTAACATGTGGGTATGTTTAATTTGGAGAATTAATGATTATGTAGTGTTTATTTTGCTGAATTTTGTGTTCTTGAATCTGGAAATTCGAGTCCGAGTGTCTCATGCATGGCGCCAACTCCTAGTTTATTTCATGCACATAGCCGCCACCGCTATAACGCTAAGCAGAAGCCACAAATACTACTAAGGCCATAAAGGCTAAGACCAAGATAAAAGTGGTATGCAAAGACCACTTAGTAGAATGTCCATAAATGCATTTTTTCAATGTTCAAGTATAGAAATGTGGTAGTAACCTAGTCTAATGAATATAAAAACTGGTTAGATATACAATGAGACATTAAAGCGAGTTTTTACCTAGTCAAGAGGACAATTACGTGTTGATTGAATTGTTGATTATATACTTAGCTTGTTGTTCGTATAGTGTAATATTATATGGAAACAGGTATGGTAATATGACTAAGTATAGTCCTGAATTCGAGTTAGACAAAGAATAAACGTGTGATGTTTAGTAAGTTATAATTGAGTGGTATTGTGAACATAAATGATATGTAGGATTTTAATCAAGGAACGAGTTTAGTTAAAGTGTAATCTATGCACGAGGCAAGTTTCCTAACCCTACTCGTTATCATTATATGAATTATAAGTTGTCTCTTTTCATCGAGCAAGTTCTCGTTATTTTGACTAAGCTCATGTTGTTATATCAATAGTATATTAATCTTTCAAAGCATGATGTTGTTATACAATAATTATTCTATTGTATATCTCTTGGAATTGTTATTCGATATATATATCAGTTATTGTGAACCTTATTAGACTAGCGAACCCTTATTGATTCGACTAGTCCATAGTTGATGAACGTTCTAAATTTTAGAAACCTTATTGAATTATCCAAACCAAACTTCCTTTGGTGCGGACTCGAATGTCAAACTGAGATGAACAACCCTGCAAAGGGATTTACTTATGCGTTAGCGTTAAGATATTGTGCACAGTATGGTACTTAGAGATGATCCCCCTAAGTACGAGAAGAAGAGTCCATAGTCTTATGACTGTTAAAGGTTTTAAGTATCACCCTTGATAACCTAGGACATAGTTAAAGGTCTTATGACCCTTAGAAATCTTTTGATTCTTGTTATTCATTCTTGATTCAAAAGTTGAGCTTTTATTCAGAAGTCTTTGATTCACTCGCAAGTTATTATACATTATTATTTCATTATTTTACTTGTGGGCAATAGTGCTCACTCTTGCGTAATAATAACATTGCAGTTAAGAACGAAAGGTCCGACGAACCTTCTACTAGCAAAGGCAAGAGCAAGATTAACAAGTGATGAAGACTTGTTGTTTTATATGATGATGTATTTTGTTTAAGACTTAAGTTAATGATGTTGTTTAAGACTTATTTGTTTATGTTTCTGCACAGATGTTTAAGGTTAGTTTAACCTGGGATTGTATTTACTATTCGGATGTTGTAACCCCAAAAGGGGAGGATTTTATTTCTATCTATTGCATGATTTGCATTTATTACAGGTAGATAGATAGATGATATTTGTACAGTGAACACCAAATCCCGTGGAATTGAAGTACCCGAATTTGGGGGTGTCACAATTACTGCTACACAATATACTTATATACGTTCATAAGACCTATAACCAATAATATCGGTCTCACAATTAGCACAATAATTTATAACACACATCACTGTAAGTCACAGTCAATCTGTCTTAGGCACATTACCACATAGCTACATTAGTGTTTATAACCTATATAAATACTTAACAAGTCTAACTATTTCGGTCTGGTTGGACTTCGGTCCACTCTCGGTGGTCTAGTCATCTTATCCGACAATTAACACATTTATTGTCAATTAAACTTGGTCTCTAAGCTTCAATATTATTTTAGATAAGTTAAATATCGTTTATAATATTTTTCGGATGCTTTTAATAATTTATAAACAATTTTTATAATTTATAATAATTTTTCAAGCACTTCAATAGTTTTTAAATGATTTAATTATTAAATAATCTTATCATTATTAATATTTAATAATATAAAAATAGTAATGTCATACTTGTCAAAATATTAAAGTTTTTATTAATAACTTAAAATATTTTTAAATCATTAATATTCTACTTAAATGATTTTTGAAATAATTAAAATCATTTTTAAGCCATCACCATTAATATTTAAATATTAATGAAATTATTATCAAAATATTAAAAGTCATTAATTATAACTTAAAATATCTTTAAAACATTTTTTCTCATTTTAAATGATTTTTAATTCAATAAAATCATTTTTAATTCATTTATTTAATATAATTCTTAAATAAATCTAATATCATTAATATTAATTTATTAATGAGAATTCTCCAAAAATATTGAAAATTATATTTTATAATTCAAAATATTTTCTTACACTTTATTCTTATTTAAAATGATTTTTAAATCAATAAAATCATTTTTATCTTATTTATTTAATTTAATAATTAAATAAATCTAATATCATTAATATTAAATTATTAATGAAAATTCTCCAAAAATATTAAAAATTATATTTTATGATTCAGAATATTTTTAAATACATTATTCTTATTTAAAATGATTTTTTATAATATTAAATCATTTCCCTCTAATTTATTTAATATACTAATTAAATAAATTAATTATCATTTTTATTCAAATAATTATAATTAATAATGAAATTATTTTTCAGAATTTAAAATGATTTTTAAAACCATTTTTAGTACTTTTTATAATTTATTTTTTATTTTTAAGTATTTTCCAGAAAAATCAGAAAATAAATTAAGTAAACCGTCGCTAATAGCCTATAGCGACACTTAGCGTCGTTGTTGGTGTTCTTGAGCCTCAAGAACACTGACATCTCAGTTAACAGGCGTCTTGGTTTGACCGGATTTAATTCGGTGTTCCTCATATTTCTGGGCTTGATAGGACCTGAATCTTGTAGTGTTTATGTAACACTACAATTACCAACTAACACCTTGGTCATACAACATCTCAACAATGAGACCTGAGCCTCTAAACCTTCTGTCAGACGCCACCTGGGTTTTATGGGTAACCCAAAAACCCAGCCAGCTCCGAGGGTCGTTTTTGAGGCTCGGTTAATTTGGTGTTCTGTTAATCATCTGGTCATTATTATGGTTCAAGAATGTAGTACACATGTCAAAGAACACATATGCTTCAAATATCAGTCCAACTACATCATAGTTGTAATATTTAACCCGGTCAACCATGGTCAGAAAAATTACTAAAACTGTTTCTGGGTTTTTCCAGAAATGTAAGAACAGTGTGAGTGGTCTACTTTGACCACCTTCTATGATCGACCTGTGGTTTATCTATACAATATAAAGACATGGGATCAAAGAAAATATAACAGGCTAAAATTATGTTACAACAAAAGCATTAAAACACTTAAACACTGACAAATCTAGGCTTCGTAAAATGTTGTCAGACACGGATTCACACTTTCTGGGTTACTCAGAATTTTACTCGGTCAAGCCCGGTCAACGGGTTTTGACCGTTAATAACTCCTGATCCCGACATCAAATGGCTTTGATTTCTTTTGCAAACTAAAGAACTCATACCAAGCTACAAAACCAAAACTTAAAACAACAAAAATCTTACACAGACATGAATGCGGTTCTCGACATTAGCTTGTCGCACCACGATTCTCGCATTCTTGAGCGATTTTGAAAAACACCAAATTAAGGCACTTTGATGCTATGGATATATGTTAGATCATCATAGATCAACATAAAACATCCTCTAGCATGAATCTAAACACATAAACACAATTTTTGTCTTAGCAACTTGGATCAAAAATAAAAATTTGCTTTATACCTTTCTTGTCCAATGTTTGATCTCAACTCTCCAGATCTGACCTTGGTGTTCTAATAGCTGTTAATGCGATTGATTCAATTATGATTTTCGGAGGTTAGGAGAGAGAAGGGGTTGGTGAGAGGTTGGTTGGCCAAATGAGCAAATTAATGATCTTTCTCTCTCTCTCTTAGATCCTATAATTTTCTCAAATTATATTTTTGAATATTATGGTGTTGATTTGATATAATGTTATAGTTGTGGATAATATTTACAAATTTTGCAAAGTAAGCAAGTGGTTATATAATATTCGATTGGTCGGGGAATATTCGTTTTAACAGGGAATATTCGACGACGGCAAGACAATCATTGGTGGACCCCTAACGAAAGTATTGTCGTAGTTAGAAAATCCACAAAAATACTTTATAACTACGGAAGTTTTACTGTTAACTATTGAAACACCAGGTGTTAAAAAGTAAAGAATACGCCAGAAGTCGCATTAAAGAGTACACGATATTGATTATTGATGCTTACGTGAGAAGTCACTAGTTATACTCAATTATTGCTACAGTAATTGATGCATCATATCTCTCATATTATTGATTCAATTATTGTTACAGTATCATCTGCATAATATGATATATTATTAAATCAATGATTGAGACAACAAAGTTATTCATATTATTATTTGCAATATTGACAATGTCTAGAAGTTCTGTCAAGGAGAGGTTTGGTCACCTAATTGCGCGCCAATAAGGAGAAATCCTTATCAGAAAGCCCCCTCTTTCCTGGGAACGACCTGGTTGTTAAATATTGTGAATTATAATATTAATGATGAATAAGTTCGTGTTGATTAAAGATGAATTTAATAGTGTTGGAATTATTTGTGTTAGTGGGAGATATATTGTTCAATCGGGTATTCGGGACACTTTTCGTGTCGGAGTACTATTCACGAGTTACTATTCAAGGAGTACTATTCACTCATAAAATATATTTCTTTTCGGTCCAAATTATTTTTGGGTACAATATTATTCCATGAGGAGATGTGCTAATTTTTCAGACCGTTGGTTGAAGATATAATAGTAAATCAATATGGATCGCTGGTTTAAAGTTTTAATAGT
This sequence comes from Panax quinquefolius, assembly GCA_020205615.1. NCBI lineage: Eukaryota > Viridiplantae > Streptophyta > Magnoliopsida > Apiales > Araliaceae > Panax > Panax quinquefolius. The sequence continues at coordinate 49,653,878 of CM035165.1, forward strand.
AAATCAGTATGGACCGTTTGCTTTATGTTTTAATAGTAAACCAATCTGGATCATCCGTTTAAAGTAAATTAATCTGGACCGTTCATAAGTTAGTTACTATGCAGTCCATTCTTCTATAAATAGAAGCTCATTCCTTCATTATTTCTTACGAATTCACTGAAACTCTAGAGAGAAAAGTTATAGAGAAACTATAGAAAAGTATTTTGCTACTTCCCTACTCTTATATTCAGTTTCTTTTATGGTAAGGGGTATTATTTCTTTTGTATTCATGAAGAGAACTTCTGTTATTCCATTATTTATTATTTTGTTGGAATAACCTATATACGCGGGAAACCCTATACTTGGTGAAATTCTTCTGTTATTTCATTCTTTATTATTCTGTTGGAATATCACGTGCATGCATTTTACGCCGGACCGGTTCTAGTCTTTATTATTCATTGGAATATCACATGCATGCGCGTTTTTACAGGACCGGTTCCGTTATTTATTATTCGTTGGAATAACCTCGCCTCGCGATTCTATCGCATGCATGGTGATTTCTTTTGTTATTCCATTCTTTATTATTCTCAGTTGGTTAAAACTTTGACTTCTATACTCTATAAAATTAGTGGAATATCCTTGATATTTGCTCTTCATCCAGTATCTTTTCATGGAAATATTCTTCTGAGCATTCTTGAATTTTACTCTACAAAGAAGTATCATGTTGACAATTTGGACGTTATCAGTTCCTAGATAAATTTATTCTTGAACTTGTTTTATTGAATTCTTATATCATTGTCATCATCCTCATGTTTATATTTTGTTGAAAGTCATCTGTGGCCTGCAGTGCATAGATGGACTTGGTATGATTATGATCAGGGATTATTCGGTGTAATCATGACCGTAATTTTACAAATGATGTGGTAAAAGTCCTCATTGGCCTGTAGTGCATTGATGGACAGTTGTTGGCATGATCATGACCATTAATGAATACACGAATGTCCTTGGCCCGTAGTGCATGGACAATTTGTGGTCGTGATACTAAAGAATATCATTGGCCGTAGTGCAGGGGTGATTCGATGATGTGGATTATTTATTAAGCTGAGTCCCAGCAATAAAAGTGATGAAAAACCCTTTTAAATCATAGAAGATGGTAGATTTTATTCTCTACGTAACTCTTCTAATGGATTGCTTGTTTCGTTGTAGTTAAACTTGATATTTATTATATTGTATCAGTTTAACACTGTTGAAGGCTAATGATAATTTATTCTGCATTATCATAGTCATAATATTTCTTACTGGGCTAGTTGAGCTCACCCATTTGTTTTCATTGTTCTCTTCAGGAAATGAGAACGTAGCTGGGACTAGTCGGGGAATAGAGTGATGGTCCTAGATGTTTGCATTAGTAGTCCTCACTATTCTGTGAAATAGTGTGATAATAATTGTAATGAGGACTCCTTTTGAGTTTTTATATTCTCTAGTAGACAATATTTGTATTCAAACTCACAGTTTATGTTTTGTCGTATTGTACACGACAGTTGTATTATTAAGTTGTATTTGAATTCCTGCACCATGTATCCCATGCACTCAAGATGGGTGATGTATACCTAATTTTGGGGGCGCCACGGTTGGTATCAAAGCTTAGGATATGATCCCCGCTAAGATGTGAGAATAGAACTAGGAGGGAGAGGCGGGAATTCCTTCGCTAGTATGACCTACCTAAGTTTTTTGGTATTTAATTGGTCGGTCAGAATATAGGGATAATATGTTACATGCCAATTAACCTTTTGTTTTGTGGTAGTATCTAAAAATGACATCTGAGAATGTTAAGAATAGCAATGGAGCACAGGCGACCGTTGATTCACCACATATCAATAATCAGGATAATGTGCATCAGGAAGGCGACAATCCTCATGCAAACAACAACACTGACCAAATGATGAATGATGGAATGTTCAGAAGCTTTATGCAATTCATGCAACAGCAGGCGAGAGCGGCTCTTGTCCAAAATGTAGGTGGAAACACTGGAAATTCTCGGACGGTCACCGCTAAACAGTTCAAGGAGCTAGGACCACCGGAGTTTATTGGAGAGCCAAAACCACTTAAGGCGGAAGCATGGATAAAGCAGATCACCAAGATATTTGATGTCTTGGGATGCTCCAAGGAGCAAAAGGTTTCCTTTGCCGCCTTTATGTTGTTGAGGAGAGGTGATTCATGGTGAAAATCCAGAAAGCGTACTCAACTCCGCCAGAGATGAAGATGTCTTGGGAAAAGTTCCAAGAACTATTCAACGACAAGTACTTTCCCGAAAGTATTCGTCATATAAAAGAGGTAGAATTCATCAAGTTGGAGCAAAATAATATGACAGTGTCGCAGTACGAAGCCTGTAACGACCGAAAAATTTGGCTCTTATTGTAAAATGATTTTATTAAATAAAATAATAATAAAATCGTATCCCTTGTGTTATCAAGACGGTTGTCATTATATAACCTATTGATGTTAGAATGTCGTAGTATTTGAGCTACGTGGATGAATTAAAGTGTTTGAATTTCCAAGACGAAAATAAAAGTTTTCCGAGAAATTTTCCGAAAAATACTATTCATCGATATTTGCTCGGGTTATAATTTTGAGTTTCCGAGAAATACGTAATGATGAAATAACAAAGTAAGATGGATTATGTAATAAAAATCTAGTTATGGAAAATGTAATAATTCGCTTGTGGACTTAATTTATAAACGTTAAGTAAAGCGAAGTGTTAAGGAATAAGTAATAATTGTATGATACTTGGTATTGTACAAAGTAATGAAAACGAGTATAATACGAAGTATTATATGAGTTTGTATGAAGGATGAAATATCGTATATAAATTCTCTATGAATTAGAATACAAAAATAATATATAAACTATATGTATATGTATTAAGAAATGTTAATGGACTTGGAAAGATTGATAAGAATTAATATAAGTCCAAGTAAATTAAAGGAAGAGGCCCAATAATTGATTAATGAACAAGCTAGTGTTTATTAATGCAAAGCCCAAGGATTTATTAATTCAAGCCCAAGCTAGAATCCATGAGTTAATAGACCCATGGGGCAAAACCATATTGATATGGTTATTGTGGTGACCAAGTATAGTGGTGACCAAGTAATGTGGTGACCAAGTTAGTATGGTGACCAAGACTTTGAAGTAATGACCAAGTGTGGGATAAGTTTTGTGCCTTGCAAGAAATGAATAGTAAGGAGGTGCATGAGGAGGTGGGATGGTTTAATGACTAAACTACCCTAGCTTTGCAATTTCTATAAATAGAGGAAGCTTACAAGCCAATTGTTGGTTGTTCAAATAATCTAGACATCACAAAGTGCTTAAGTATTGAGAGTTTAAGTCACAAATAAGTTACTTCCATAAGTAAGAAGAAAAAGAAAGCTACCTTACCAAGACTTCAAAAGAGTAAGATTTCTTCTCAAGTATCTTCTATCTCTACCATGATAGGATGATAAGAAAAGTTGGATTAAGAAACATGAATGAGTAAGTAGTGAACTTAAGCCAATTAAGTTGGTAATAAGTCATTTAAGCTAGCATAAGTTATAAACTTATGTGAAAATAATATGAACTTGTAAGGAGTTTATTAAGAGAAATGATATGAATATAAAAGAATTTATATGATCATATATATCATGTATACCTAAGTTAAGTTATATGTTAAGAACATATAAGAAATGATGTTTAAGAAACTTTAATTGTCATAAGTCATTAACAATGAAATCTTAAGTAGTTTATAATTTGACAATTTATAAGCTCATGAAGAATAAGTCAAAATCCAACAATGAATATAAGTTGTTGTATTAAGTATGTTAGTGTGTTCACATGATGAATGAAGTTCATTTGTAATGTTGAATAAATCATAAGAAGGAAGAATTTCCAGAATTTGCACGATTGGACGATAATCGTCGAATTCGTAAAATTCTCGGAATGGAAGTCAAATTTTATGTTTGAACTCGGAACCATTGTTTTCCAATAGAGACAAGTCTTATTTGGCATTTAAGAGTTGCGGACTCGAAAATGATCGGATTCTGACTTAGAACGAAGAAACGAGCGTTGAACGTTCACGAACGTTTATCATTTTCGTTAAAAATGAACCAATAGGTGAATTTTTAGCAAACGAACTCAAATAGATAAAATTCTTGCATAAACGTATAAAGTATGTAATTTGTGAACCGTGGGCTTTTGAACGAGCCAATTCGAACTTATAACGAAGAAGTTATGCGTCTGGGAAGTTCACAAAATTTCATTACTGAAATTTTTTTCTGGTGCACAGAGTTGGCACCGCGGCGCCAACCCTAGGCAAAATGAGCCGCGCCGCAGCGCGGAACAGTAACCGAGCACACTGCAAGAGTTCGCCGCAGCGCAAACTATAGTACATATGGTGGCGCCGCAGCGCCATGAACAGTACCAAAAACCTCTGGAGAGTGGCGCCGCAGCGCGGCCCAATAAGTAAGGACTCGCGCCGCAGCGCCAAGTCCGGGACAATGACATTAAGAGCTCGCGCCGCAGCGCGAGATGTAGGTATAAAGCTGGCGCCGCAGCGCCAGTCTCAGAACAAAGATAGTAATGAAGGTTTCTAAGTACAAAGAGAAGAAAACCTAATTGATTTAAAAGTAAACATAACTTAAGGAAGGTAATGTAACATTGTTTAAACTTTGTTAAACCTTAACGAATGTAATGTAAAGGTTGAGATAACCTAGTCGAATATAAATGGAAGGGTAATGATAAATCAGAATGAATAGTAACTGAATCTAATACACAATTAGATTGAAATGAAGGGTATGATATAGTCATATACATACTTTATTATATGTGACCTAATGTAAGGCATTATGTGATCATTTATTGTAAAGACTTGAACGACTTGAACATAAAGTTAATTTACCGTAGCAGACGCTAAAGGCAAGTATTCTAACTCTTGTCTCAGTTCAATCTGAACAAGTTTTTGAGGTTCGTGTATTCTTTCGCATGAATTGAGGTATGTTGAAGTTGAAGCCAATTCCTTTGGCTAGACTTGATGTATTGATAATCTATTCATGTATTATCAAATGTTGCTATCTTTTGTCAACTACTTGATATGGTTTTCAAAAGAAGACTGAAATGTTAAACAAATGTTTTTTGTCAGTAAAACAGCAGTGCGCGTGAGGTTGCTAAATGCTTAAACGTGCATACGTTTAATGGATGTAGTGTCGATCAACATAGAGTACAATAGGCTGATCACCTAGAAGTGTTCGTAAGTGATATCGGGCTTACGGACTTGTTTCCGGGTTGTCCTTTTTCTAACAAAGAATGAATACTCGAGGTCTTTGACCAGAGTGAATATTTTACTAAATATGGTTGTTATTGTAAAACATTTTGAAAGGAAAGATGAAGTGTTATTTTGAATTATCAATAGTACTTCATAACTATTGTTCAGTTATTGAAGATATACGATTTATATGTGTCAAGCATGTTGTTATTAAATTGTTATACTTGCTGAGCTAGTTATGCTCACTCTTGCTTGAACCATATGAATGCAACTAAGACTGAACGTCCCGAAGGATCGAAAAAGGATAAGGGAAAAGCTAAGGAAGATTACTAAGTTGTCTTGTAATAGTATAGATCTATTGTTGTAATGTAACTGATATTATGACAAAGAACCTTTGTAACGGGTATAGAACTTGGGAAATGTAAATATTACTTTAAATATATAGAAGTTATGTTCGTTCTTTGAGACTTTTCAATTGAATGAATGTATGAATGTTTTACAGTATAGCACCATCTGTCGGGTTAGAAGATACCCGGATTTGGGGGCGCTACAAAGCCAAGTTTGTCGAGTTGTCCCGGTTTGAGTCCCACTTGGTGGATAATGAAGAGAGAATGACACGGATGTTTTTAAGAGGTTTGAAGTCGGAGATACGTCAATATCTTATTTCTCATAAATTGTGTTTGTATTCAGATATTGTAAATAGGGCTCAGTTAGTGGAGCGTGATAACGAGTCAACGCAACCAAAATAGAGCATCCGGCAAAATGATAACACCAGTGAGAGAAGTCATCGAAGCGATTACAACAAGCGTGGAGGGAATCAACAGACCAGAAATGATAACCACTTCGGTGGTAATCAAGGCCAAAACAATAAGAATTGACATTTCAAGAAGAGGAGATTCGACAATGATGGAAGGACGTCAGCACCAGCACCAGTTGTTAAGGAAGGAGAACGACCACCTATCATATGCTTCAAATGCGGAGGGGAGGGACACATCAGTCCAAATTGCATGATGTCGTCCAAAGGTTGTTATAATTGTGGAAGAGAAGGTCACTTAGCCCGATTTTGTCATTCACCGAAGATAAGTTCAGCTAGGATGGAGGCTGTAAGACCCCGAATTTTATGAAATAAAAGTATTCACTTTTCCTATTTAGTAAATGGTTAAATTGATAAAAAAGTTAAAGTTAAGGGTGATATATATAATTTTTTTCTAAAATAAGCAAGTGGTTATAAAATATTCCTTTTATCGGGGAATATTTGTTTGGTCGTGGAATATTCTTTTTGTCAGGAATATCCGTACGACGGCGCAGTCATTCGTGGGCCCCATAACAGGATAATTGTCGAAGGAAGAAAACGAAAAAGTATGAGTTTTTATAATTAACGGCGTAATGGTTACCAAGAATTAACACTTGTGTTGAATATTCGGTGGTTAAAATAAAGAATACGCTGCGTGGTTTGTTTTAAGATAGCACAAGATTGCGATGAGTATTTTGGAATTATTGATTCTTACGTGAAAGGCACTACTAATAATTGTTACAAGTAATTATTGCTCAATATTTTATTGATTCAATAATTTCTTTGCGTTGTTATATATGATTATGATTATTATTCAATATTTTATATATTATTAATGAGAAAATTAATTATATGATTATGTGAATTTATGATAAATTATTATATTTTATTTAATTTAATGAAATAAATTAATTGAGTTATTTTATAAAGGGTGTGACATTATTTAAACTATGTGATAAAAGAGTTATTAAATTAAATGGGATTAAGTCTTTTAAAGCTAGCCAAACATGACCTTAATGGGAGTTGAGGACAGTTAACCCATGATAGGGTAACTGACCACAACTGCGCCAGTTTATAAAATATATGTGCATTCTTAGAGTTCATTTTCTTAAGTCTGATAAACTAGTCAGAGAGAAATTTATAATTGTTGAGGAGAATTGTGATTCTGTGATTGAAGAAGAATTTGAGAAGGAATTCATCTCCTATTAAAATCTACACAACGCTTTGGGTAATCTCCTCTTTCCCAAATTTTAAAGTTACGTTGTTTAAGTTTCATGAAAATGACTTTCAAAGCATTTGTAAACTCTCTGTAATTGGGAAAGGGTATGATTATGAGTTTATATATTTGATAAATGTTATCAAATCGTATTCAATTATATATTATGTAAGTTACCATGTCATTAGTTTCATGAAAATACGTCGTATATGTTGCTCAAAACTTACAGAGTATGGGTTTTGGCCATATGGCCCTTATACGTAATTTTAATATGTCAAACTGATAGGTATCAATGTGACGTGCTGACACAAGTTGGTGTTTAAGGTCACAGTTGGTATCAGAGCTTAGGGATATGATCTCTAGCAGAGATCGGGGAATAGAACTAGGAGGGGAGAGATGAGTAAATCCTTCGCTAGTGTGTCCTACCTAAGCTTAATTCTTGGTCAGTCATAATATCGGGATATTATGTGATATGTTAATTTGTTCAATTAACCCTTGTTTTGAAGCTGTATTCTAGAATGATATCTGAAATACAGGAGATGAGCAATGGAGAAATCATGATGACATGGAAGATGGAATCTGAAATAAAAGCAAGGTATTCTCAACTCTTTGAAATACCAGGTACGTAAATTTTGGGGACGAAATATCATAAGGAGGGGAGATTGTAAGACCCCGAATTTTATGAAATAAAAGTATTCAATTTTCCTATTTAGTAAATGGTTAAATTGATAAAAAAGTTAAAGTTAAGGGTGATATATATAATTTTTTTTTCAAAATAAGAAAGTGGTTATAAAATATTCCTTTTGTCATGGAATATTCGTTTGGTCGTGGAATATTCTTTTTGTCGGGAATATCCGTACGACGGCGCAGTCATTCGTGGGCCCCATAACAGGATAATTATCGGAGGAAGAAAATGACAAAGTATGAGTTTTTATAATTAATGGCATAATGGTTACCGTTAACACTGTTAGAATACCTGGTGGTTAAAATACAAGATGTCTGGCGTGGTTCGCATAAAGAGTAGACGGTGGTATTGCACAATATTTTTGGAATTATTGATTCTTACGTAAGAAGGCACTACTCAATAATTGTTACAGTAATTACTGTTCAACATTTTATTGATTCAATAAGTGCTGCGTTGATATATTTTATTATTGTTGTTTCAATAATTTTCATTTCACAGTATCTCCATTATCAGATCAATAATTCATATTATTTGAATAATATTATTAGATAGCATTATTGGTAATGTTTAGAAAGTTCTGTCAAGGAGAGGTTTGGTCACCTAATTGCGCACAAGTAAAGAGAAATCCTTATCGGAAAGCCCCCTCTTTCCTGGGAACTGCCTAGTTGTCATTATTGTGATTCTGTAATATTATTTGTGAATAATTAATTGTTGATTTATATGATAGGGAAATATTTATTTGATGTGGATATAAATGATGGATTTATTTATGTGGTTATAAATGAAGGAATTAATGTTGAGGTGTTTTATCAGTATTTTGTCGAATTGGAGGTATTAAAAGATCAAATCGGTGTTTTTAAAGCTCTATTGCGTGAGTTATAATTTTAATCCGACCATGGGATCGTTGTGATTTTTGGATATGTTATACATATAAATGTTGAGTATATATCCACAAATTTTGAACCGTTAAAAATTAACGCATGATTTGTTATGAATTTTAAAAGGTGTTGAAAATCGTCCGTTTGTAGATTTCGGATATTTTCTGTCTGGAATTTGGAAAAACTTAAAGCTACAAAGTTGTAGAGAATTCGATTTCGTGTGGAATGGACATAAAATTCGTATTTTTCTGATAAACGGACTATTTTCTATGAATTATTGAAGTTTCAAAAAATAAAATGATTTTTATTAAAATTGGGTGGGACCCAGTTTTGGTTGTTGGGGATGGTGGCTGATTTCTGGTGGGCCCCACTGTGGTGGCTGAAGTTTTGATTCAAATAAGGCATGCGTAGTAGATGAATAAATAAATTAATATTTTATTAATTTAGTCTCCTTTGGTGTTCTACCATTTTCCTATAAATAGGTGCTTATGTTAGAATTGAAAATCACACCAGAAACATAAGTTTTCTCTCTCAATATTGTTGAGCATATTTTTGTGAGTATTTAGATACTTTGAGAGTTGCTTTTCAGTACAAGTGTCCTTCAGCTTTTCATCCGATATTCTAGTCAGAAGTACTACTCTTTTGAGGTAAGGGATTGTAAGGGTTATTATGTTTTTCAGTTTCGTAATTTTTCTGACCTTCAAAAATTCTGGAAAATTTTGAAATGATAATTTGATGAGTTTTCTAGATTGTGTCCAAAAATGGTGATTTTTGGATGCATAGATTAGGAGTTATGAATTTTATGGGAAAAGACTATTTTAAAAGTAAACCCTTATAACTCCTTGTGGTTAACTCCAAAATTGGTGAAATGTTTATTGAGAGTACATGTATATAATAGCAATATACTCTGTAAATTTCAGGATTTTTAGACAAAAGTTCAATTTATGATAAATGTCTAAATATTCGGCAATTTTGGTCATATGAAAAATAGTAAATGAATTTTAAAAATTTTGAGAAAAATATATGTTCAATATGGGACTATATTCTGCTAAATCCCAGAAAAGAAAATTTGTTTGTAATAATTTGGTATTTTTCATGAAAATGGACTAGTTATGAATAAATTAATTAAATATGTTATGTGAAGTAAGAAAATTGGAAAAATAGGATTTTATGGCTTGAGAATCCTATATGAGGTATATGCAGATTTTTGATGATGGTTTTGGTTATTGGTGATGAAATCTTATGAGTTTGGCATTTTAGGATGATTAAATGTATTAATTAATAAAGTGTAAACAATTAGATTAAATTGTATATAAGCTTAAGAAATGATTAAAGTATTGTTGTAATATTAATAATATTAGCTTATGAGATTTTATGTGATTTATAACATTTGGATTAAGGTGTCATAAATATTGATATAGATTTTATTGTGAAAGTTTATCTTTTTTTTGTCAGAGTTACTATTCACGAGTTACTATTCATGACAAATTTGGTTTATTTTTCTGACCAAATTATCATTGATTTATGAATCTTACTCTTGAAATTAAATCCATGTTTTGATCATATTGTTTTTATTATCATATATAACATTTTTATAATCCTGGTGATGAAATTTCTCTTTGACTTGAGTGTAAAGATGGGTAAATTATTGGTATGATCGTGACTATGGGTTCTCTTTGGCCAGTAGTGCAAAGTTGAATCGTTGACTGGTATGATCATGACCATTGAATTTACAATTGAATATTTTTAGCTTAAGTGCAAAAATGAATTAATCAACATGTTTATAATTATGGTTTACATAAATTCTGAAATGATTATAAATTTCTTTGAGATATTAATATATTTGGCCTGTAGTGCAAATATGAACTGTTGATGAATATATTTGGCCTGTAGTACAAATATGAACTGTTGAGGAATATCTTTGGCCTGTAGTGCAAAGATGAATTGTTGATGAATATCTTTGGCCCGTAGTGCAAAGATGACCTGTTGTTGAATATCTTTGGCCAGTAGTTCAAAGATGAACTGTTGACGAATATCTTTTGCTCGTAGTGTAAAGATGAAGTTATTTGTATGATTATGAACAGGAACTGTGATTTGGTATAACCATGATCATTGATGTTTCAGGTAAAGACAGGTGATGTAAATATCTTCGTCCTGATTGAGAACAGGAATTTAGAACCACAATTATGATTATGAGTTATTCATATAATTGTGGAAAGGAACTGTTGATTGAGGTTACAGGGATAAAACATTGTTGGTGGACTTTTAACCTAGAGAAGATAATAGACTTTATGGTCTATTTGACTCTTCTAATGGATTGCTCGTTCCGTTGCAACTATGGTTGAAAAGTTTTATCATCTACCATATGTTCTAAATCTCTGATTTATTACTGATGAAGGCTATTGATAATTTAATTACCTTTAGTCAAGATATTCTTTACTGAGCTAGTTGTGCTCACCCTTTTGCTTCACAATTCCTTTCAGGTTATAAGAGTGTAGCTGGGTCGAGCGGGGATAATAGGGGAATAAAACGGTGGTCTATAGCTGTTGAGGTTCTCCCTAAATAGTATGGAAATAATTTTATTGAGAACTTTAGATAAGTGTGTCGTATTGTATACGTCATTTGATATTTAATTTTGGCGAACCGAATAGGGTGAGGTGAACTCAACTTTGGAAGGGTGTTTTGCCACTATCATACAAGATGTCCAATGACATACAAACTCGTGTTATCATAAGACAGGGTTGTGCACATCCACTTGCTGAGTATATCTACGAGCACTACCTATATGATCTTGGAGTTTATTTTAAATGTAATTCTCACTTGGAGACAACGGAGATAAGTACGTATGACTACAGAAAAGATTCAAACGATCCGACAATGTATAAAAACTTCACAAGATCGTCAAAAGAGTTATACTGATCTTCATCGAAAAGACGTAGAATTCGATATTGGAGATCATGTGTTGTTACGTGTTGCTCCATGGAAAGCAGTTACGAGATTTAGAAAGAGAGGAAAGCTCAATCCTCGATTCATTGGCCCATTTTTAATCCTCGATCGAGTAGGAACTGTGGCCTATAGACTCACCTTACCGCCAAGTATGTCTCGTGTTCATAATGTTTTTCACATATCTATGTTACGTAAATATGTGAAAGACCCGAACCACATTATTGAGTTAGAACCAAATGAGATTGAGGAAGATTTAAGGTATGAAGAGTTACCTGTTAAATTCTTGGATAAGAAGGATCATATTCTACGCTCCAAGGTTATACCTCAAGTCAAAGTTTTGTGGAGAAACCACGATGTGGAGGAAATGACTTGGGAGTTAGAATCTGAGATGAAGTCAAGGTATCCTCATCTCTTCGACATACCAGGTATGTACCCTAATTTCGAGGATGAAATTTCATAAGAATGGGAGGTTGTAAGACCCCAACATTTATGAATAAAGAATAATTTTCTCGAATTATATTTTTGAATATTATGGTGTTGATTTGATATAATATTATAGTTGTGGGTAATATTTACAAATTTTGCAAAGTAAGCAAGTGGTTATATTATATTCGATTGGTCGGGGAATATTCGTTTTAACAGGAAATATTCGTACGACGGCACAATTATTGGTGGACCCCACAACGGAAGTATTGTCGTAGTTAGAAAAAGACAAAAATACTTTATAACGGCGGAAGTTTTACCGTTAACTGTTGAAACACCCGGTGTTAAAAGTACAAGAATACGCCTGAGCGCAGTTAAAGAGTAGCACACGGTATTGATTATTGATGCTTACGTGAGAAGTCACTCAGTTATACTTAATTATTGCTACAGTAATTACTGCATCATATCTCTCATATTATTGATTCAATTATTGTTACAGTATCATCTGCATAATATGATATATTATTAAATCAATGATTGAGACAACAAAGTTATTCATATTATTATTTGCAATATTAAAAATTCTAGAAGTTCTGTAAAGGAGAGGTTTGGTCACCTAATTGTGCGCCAATAAGGAGAAATCCTTATCAGAAAGCCCTTCTTTCCTGGGAACGACCTGGTTGTTAAATATTGTGAATTATAATATTAATGATGAATAAGTTCGTGTTGATTAAAGATGAATTTTATAATGTTGGAATTATTTGTGTTAGTGGGAGATATATTGTTCAATAGGGTATTCAGGACACTTTTCGTGTCGAAGTACTATTCACAAGTTACTATTCACGGAGTATTATTCACCCGTAAAATATATTTCTTTCCGGTCTAAATTAGTTTTGGGTACAATATTATTTCATGAGGAGATGTGCTAATTTTTCAGACCGTTGGTTGAAGATAAAATAGTAAATCAATATGGATCGCTGGTTTAAAGTTTTAATAGTAAATCAGCATGGACCGTTGCTTTAAGTTTTAATAGTAAACCAATCTAGATAGTCCGTTTAAAGTTAATCAATCTGGACCGTTTATAAGTTAGTTACTATGCAATTCATTCTTCTATAAATAGAAGCTCATTCCTTCATTATTTCTTACGAATTCACTGAAACTCTAGAGAGAAAAGTTATAGAGAAACTATAGAAAAGTATTCTGCTACTTCCCTACTCTTATATTCAGTTTCTTTTACGGTAAGGGGTATTATTTCTTTTGTATTCATAAAGAGAACTTCTGTTATTTTATTATTTATTATTCTATTGGAATAACATGTATACGCAGGAAACCCTATACTTGGTGAAATTCTTCTGTTATTTCATTCTTTATTATTCATTGGAATATCACATGCATGCGTTTACTTTGGACACGGTTCCATCTTTATTATTCATTTGGAATATCCTGTCTGCGTGTGTTTTACGCTTACCGACATGGTTCCATTCTTTATTATTCTCGTTGAATATCCATGCATGCGCTTTTACGCCCGGTCCCCGGTTCTCGTTATTTATTATTCTGTTGGAATAACCTGCCTGTGCGGTCTATCGCATGCATTGTGATTTCTTTTGTTATTCCATTCTTTATTATACTCAGTTGGTTAAAACTTTGACTTCTATACTCCATAAAATTAGTGAAATATCCTTGATATTTGCGCTTCATCCAGTATCTTTTCATGGAAATATTTTTCAAAGCATTCTTAAATTTTACTCTACAAAGCAGTATCATGTTGACAATTTGGACGTTATCAGTTCCTAGATAAATTTATTCTTGAACTTATTTTATTGAATTCTTATATCATTGTCATCATCCTCATGTTTATATTTTGTTGAAAGTCATCTGTGGCCTGTAGTGCATAGATGGACTTGGTATGATTATGACCAGGGATTATTCGGTGTAATCATGACCGTAATGTTACAAATGATGTGGTAAAAGTCCTCATTGGCCCGTAGTGCATTGATGGACAGTTGTTGGCATGATCATGACCATTAATGAATACACGAATGTCCTTGGCCCGTAGTGCATGGATAATTTATGGTCGTGATACTAAATAATATCCTTGGTCGTAGTGCAGGGGTGATTCGATGATGTGGATTATTTATTAAGCTGAGTCCCAGTGGTAAAAGTGATGAAAAACCCTTTTAAATCATAGAAGATGGTAGATTTTATTCTCTAATTAACTCTTCTAATGGATTACTTGTTCCGTTGCAGTTAAACTTGATATTTATTATATTGTATCAGTTTAACACTGCTGAAGGCTAACGATAATTTATTATGCATTATCTTAGTCATAATATTTCTTACTTGGCTAGTTGAGCTCACCCTTTTTGCTTTCATTGTTCTCTTCAGGAAATGAGAACGTAGCTGGGACTAGTCGGGGAATAGAGTCATTGTCATAGATGTTTGCATTAGTAGTCCTCACTATTCTGTGAAATAGTGTGATAAAAATTGTAATGAGGACTCCGTTTGTGTTTTTATACTCTCTAGTAGACAATATTTGTATTCACACTCACAGTTTATGTTATGTCGTATTGTACACGACAGTTGTATTATTAAGTTGTATTTGAATTCTGTACCATGTATCTGGCGACTCAAGATGGGTGATGTATACCTAATTTTGGGGACGTCACATCAACAAAGTTGTTCAACAACTAAAGCTCTTGATATTTTTTACAAGTTAGCTAATTAAAAAATATAAAAAGGGTATTTTGGTCTTTAGCAAAATGAATGTAATGGCAAACTTGGAATTTGCACAAACCCTTAGGGTTTAACCCTAAGGTCCTAACCCTTAAGATTTTAATACTCCAATTCTTGAATTTTCTAATTAGGGTTTAAAATAGAAAATTATGAATTTCGAAAATGTAATTATGGTTTTAAATAGAAATTAATATTTCTAAAGTATAATTAGGGTTTCCTAATTATATTAACACATACCAATCACTTTAGGCTTGCTAATTAGGATTAGGGTTTCCTAATTAGAGTTTAGGATTTTCCTAATTTAAAATTACGGTTTTAATTAGAAAAATAAAATTTCCAAATTATAATTAGGGTTTCCTAATCACATTAGTGTTTAATAAATATATTAGGCCTTCCAATTAGGATTATGGTTGCCTAATTAGGGTTTAGAATTCCCGAATATGAAACTATGGTTTCTCGGCATACGATTAGGGTTTCTAACAGTACGTTAGGGTTTCTTGTTCTAAGATTAGGGTTTGTAATCCCATATTAGGGTTTACTAATTTTAAACCTTATCCGATCAATCATTGATCAAAATCCTAAACAATACAAACACGTACTCATTAATATAATTATTTTAATAATATTTTCTACTGAATCCCTATCCAAAAATTAGAGTTAGGGTTTCTAAAGCTTGTTAAGCACAACTCTACTCTAAATTTATTAGTCAATACATAAATTAACATTCTCGAGACTCGTATCACAGATACTTGTCACAAAATTGATAATTAATATTAATTAAAAAAAATTATTCGTAAAATTTTGATTATTCAAAATCCCGGGTTATCACATTTATTATTATTATTGTTCTTATTATTATTATTATTATTATTATTATTATTATTATTATTATTATTATTATTATTATTATTATTATTATTATTATTATTATTATTATTATTATTATTATTATTATTATTATTATTATTATTATAATAGTTAGTATTATTATTATTATTATTTTGTTGTTGTTGTTGTTATTACTATTGCTATTATTATTATTATTATTATTATTATTATTATTATTATTATTATTATTATTATTATTATTATTATTATTATCATTGTTATTATTATAATTATATTATAATTATTATTATTTTGAATTAAAATTAGAATGAATCTTAACCGCATTTGTGCTTTCCTACCAAATCAATTTGAATGAATCAATCTTTATTATATAGATTACTATTAC
Organism: Panax quinquefolius; assembly: GCA_020205615.1. Lineage (NCBI taxonomy): Eukaryota > Viridiplantae > Streptophyta > Magnoliopsida > Apiales > Araliaceae > Panax > Panax quinquefolius. Next base: position 49,670,055 of record CM035165.1, read on the forward strand.
TATTATTATTATAATTATTATTATTATTACTATTATTACTATTATTATTATTATTATTATTATTATTATTACTATAATTATTATTATAATAATTATAATTATTATTATTATTATTATTATTATTATTATTATTATTATTCGTACTATTATAATAATAATTATTATTATTAGTAATATTATAATTAATATTAATATTAATATTATTTTTATTATTATTATTATTATTATTATTATTATTAGTAGTAGTAGTAGTAGTAGTAGTAGTAGTAGTAGTAGTAGTAGTAGTACTATTATTATAATAATATTAATATTAATATTAATCGTCCTGCTTGGAGTTTCCTCCGTGGCGGTTGATGGCTTTTACAGCTTTATTTATATTTTTTGATCCCCCATGGAGGTGCTTCGTGGTGGCTGATCATGTTTGTATATATATTTACAGCTTTTATATACATACATGCTTAATGCTTTCATACAAATTACAGCATCATGTGAGCCTATGAATAATGTGATCACAGATTCAATCTATTGGATCTAGATTCGGTTCCCGTGATGGACATTTTCAACTGTAAGCAGTTTATAAATTTATTTACGGTGTCTGAATTTTTTCAGATAGTTTTCATACCCACGAGGAAGTCGGCATTATTTTTGTATATTATTTTCTTATAGATGCTTCGCATCTCGAAAATAAAAGCAAGCAAGCCGAACACTTAATAAAATGGGAGTGTAAAAGGTCTCAATTACTATTGAGCATAATGGTTTGAAAAAACCTCTTTTATAAAACATCACTGCCATATCTTGCTAAAAATTGAATTTTTACATAAATTCAAACCCTATGTATATAGGTGCGAACAAGGCCTCGCACTACTTCCAAATAAACAGCACATTGACCCCACCCCCCCCACACACACACACACATTCATATAACAGTTTCTTGAAAAGTGGCAGTCACCGTCACCGATGTCAGAGGGTGCCTAACATCTTTCCTTCGCATAATCAAGTCCCCTGACCCTAATGAATCTCAGTTTCACCGACCCGTTTAGCAGTGTGACATCATTGGGTCAATGTGCAAACCTTTTCTCGGTTGTGTTGGTACAACCATTTAAAAAACCAACTGGCGACTCTTAACAGTCCATCGTCGACATTATACGTGTCGGACCTTTTTCACTTGTTTTTTCAAACAAATCTCACCTAATATGAGAACACCAAAGAACAAGTAACGAAAAAGGACAACTAAAAATCCTGACGTCGACAGGTGGCGACTCCGTTGGGGATTCAAGTAAGAGGACTCAAGCCGCTATTCCAAACTTTTCAAAATTGTTATCTGCTTGTATGTCAATGTTGCATTTACATTTATGATGAATGTGTACGAATGAATACCTTTATTGCACTTAGTGCTTCGCACCATATCTGCTTATGATATTAGTGTGTCGCACATGTCATCATTTTCATTCGGTGAGACAAGTTCTATTTGAATGTATGTTGTATGGTCCCTCCACCAGGAGGCTATCTTGTCGGTGTTTGATTACTGGACTCGTAGGAAGACTAATTCCAACGAGGCTCAGGAAAGGCACCACCCAAATTCGCTCCAGTTGAAAAACTGGATTAACTTCCCATTGAGTAAATTGCGATGATTTGGGAACCTTCATGCCAAAAAGCCATGAGAGTAACCTAAGATAGGTCAACCTCTCATAAACCCATCACGGAGGAAAGTCTCTTCATGCTTTCTCATTTTAAATTACTGGTAAAATCAATTACTTGTAATTTCATTCCATATTTATCTCTATGTAACGAGAAATATGAAGAAATGTGTATACATACATATTTAATTTAACATGCTATCATGGATTACAAACAGCTAACATCCATTTTGCAGGATAAAATTCCTAAAATGGACACATCACATAGCATGTTATTATTTACACATTCCCTAAAGACTAAACTATGCAAGTCTTTCGCAGGGAAACAATCGGACCTACTACCCAGTCAAAATCCAAAAAGGCAGCAATCCTAAAGTCAATTATGTCATCATCTGACCAGATTAACCTTAATCTAGTTTTTCGCAAAGAATTCAACGGATTAAGCAAAAAAATTACAAATTTGGTCGTTCTACTTAAAGAACTACACCAGTCTAAACAGGGTCCAAAGATACCCTTACATGCTGAACCCTCTACACAAGGGGGAACTCAAGCCATTACGATACCTGAACTGCAGTTGGATACGACCCCCTATGCATTAACCTATGGGATGGAAGTAGTGCTCCCTATAAAAGTTAAAATGGAATCCCTCGGAGTGTTGATAGACGCTCAGTTGGATGCAGACCAATGGGTACAAGATAGGTATCACCAATTGTCTCTAATAGACGAAATACGAGCCGCGACTATCTTCCATGGTCAGTTATATCAACAAAGGATCGCCAGATCCTACAACAGAAAAGTTCGGCTACGAAAGTTTAGACAACATGACTTGGTTTTGAAGAAGATCATTGACAACAAAGATCAGTCCAAGGGAAAATTCACTCCTAACTAGAAAGACCCATTTGTTTTCAAGGAAGTATTGACATGTGGTGCTCTCAGATTGCAAGAAATGGACGACGATGAATTTCCACAACTCATCAACTCGGACACCGTGAAACGGTACTATGTCTGAAATGACCATTGTAACGACCGAGAAATTTGGATCCTTTGTAAAATATTTGAAAGAATTAATTAATAACTAAAATAATATTATTTATTATTATATGTGTTAATAAGATGTATGTCGTTCTATAACCTAGAAACATCGGAACATTGTAGTATTTGAACCACGTGAATGAATTAAAGTGTTTGATTTTCCTAGACAAAAATAAAAGTTTTCCTAGAAAATTTACGAAAAACACTATTCACCATTTATCGTTCGGAAATTATTTTTGAACTTCCGTGAAATACGTAATGTTATAACATCAAGGTGAGATAGATTATGTAATAATAATCTAAGCATGGAAAATGTAATATTTCGCAAGCGGACCTAAATTGGGAACGTTAGGTTTATTAAGTGTTAAGGAAAGAAAGTTATAATCGTATAATGTGTATGCATTATATGAGGTAATGAGCGTAAGTATAATACGACGTATTATACTATTTCGTATGAAGAATGAAATAACGTAGATTACAAATAAATATGCGAGCTAGCATACGAAAATTATACGTGATGCATATATGTTAAGTTATTTAATTAAAGGTAATGGACTTGTAAGATTATTAGCTTAATGGTAGAAGTCCAATTAGTAAGTGATACTCAAGCCCAAGTGTTTGATATGTCATGAGTCCAAACTATTATAATGCAAGCTCAACAAGGAATTAGCTAGATTAATTAGCAAGCCCAATGAATTAGCCATGATCCATGGAACAAACAATGTTAATGTGGGTAGTCTTGATGGGCAAACATTTTAAGTGGTAAGAAAGTGTTGTGATGACCAAGTAATAGAAGTGGCTAGCAAGTAGACTTGGTTGTTAAGTAATGAATAGTAAGGAGGTGGGATTAAGGAGGTTAATTGAGGAGGTACAAAGCCTAATTGACCATTCTACCCTAACTTTGGGTTGCCTATAAATAGAGAGCTTCAATTCATTTGATTGCTTGACTAAAATTCCTCTCAACTCCTCTCAAGTTAAATAACTTATTGGTTAGAGAGAATAAGCCACATAAGTCAAGAATAAGTCAAAAGTTCTTTGCTAGTTTTCAAAGAGAAGAGAAGTACAAGTGCTTCTAGGGTAAGACTCTTGTCCAATATATATTAATCTCTATCATTATAGGGTGATAAGAGAAGTATGATTGTATGCTAAGAACATATAAGAAGACATTGATGAATGAACTTAAGCCGAATAAGATGAATAAGCAACTTGAACCTAAATAAGCTGATAAACTTGTACAAAACTTGTCATATGATGTTAGTATGTTCAATATAGTATGAGAACATTGATTGATGGACTTAAGTTTCATAAGCATGAGAATTGGAGTTCATAAGTTAAATAAGTCATTGACTTATGAGAACAAGTCAAAACCTACTTTGATAATAAGTTAGTATAATAAGTAACTTGAAATGTTTATATGTTGATTAAAATCCACTTAGAATGATTAGTAATAAGGTTTCGTCGGAATTCACATGATTGGACGATAATCGTCGAATTCATAAAATTCTCATAATAGAAGTCGTATTTTGTGTTTGAAGTTGGAAACATTGGTTTTCGATAGAGACAAGTCATATTTGGCATTATAGAGTTGCGGACTCGAAAATGACCGGATTCTGACTTAGAACGAAGAAACGAGCGTTAAATGTTCACGAACGGTTATTGTTTTTGTTAAAAATGGACTAATAGGTGAAATCTTAGCAAACAAAGTCTAATAGATAAATTCTTGTATGAACACATAGATAACGTAATTTGTGAACCGTAGGCTCTTGAACGAGCCAATTCGGACTTATAACGAAGAAGTTACGAGTCCGGGAATTTCACCATTTGAAAAATCTGTCAAAAATTCTGAGGCTCAGAGTCCGCACCGCGACGCAACTCCAAGCCATTTAGCCGGCACCGCAGGGCCAAAGTGAGCCTCAGCCCTGAAACTTCATACGCGCAACGCTGAATAATAAAAAGGACTCGCCACAAATAACGAGTCCCGGCTTTCTAAGCAATAATGGGTGACGCCGCAGCGCGGAACCAAGTGTAATAGTCGGTGCCGCAGCGCCGGCCTTATAACCTAGACAATAAAAAATGTTTACATGTTGAGCATGGATAGTAATTGATGAACACTTAATTAAGGATCTTAATGAAACATTGTTAAGATATAATTAAGCCTTAAGTATGATCACTTAGGGTTAAATAAAGTCAATTGCATGTGAACATAAGAATGAGGTAACAAAAAGTTGGAACCAATAATAACAAATCTAATACATAATTAGATTGAGAAGAAGGGTAAGATTCTTTAGGAACCATGTATGATCATTCATGACCTAATGAACTATGTGATGTTATCATTTACTGTAGAGACCGTAAAGACGTAAAGTGCACGTGTTATATCTATAAGCAGACGCTTAAGGCAAGTACTCTAACCCTTGTTCCAGTTCGATCTGGACAAGTCTCTGTGATTCATGTATTCTTCACATGAGTTAATGTTTGAGGAAGTCAAAGCCAATTCTTTCGGCTAGACGTATTATTTGTTATTCTATCAAGTGTTGATAAGGATTTACCAAACTAATATTGTTGTGGTTTTCAAAAGTAGACTGAGTATGCTAAATTGTTTTGTCATCAAACGACAGACATGTGAGGTTGCCACAACTTAAACGTATACACATTTAATGGATGTAGTGTTGATCAATATAGAGTACTATAGGCTGATCACCTAGACGTGCTCGTAAGCTATGCCGTACTTACGAACTTAGTGTCGGGATGTCCTTTTCAAAGTACTTATGATATACTTACGGTCTTGAACCGGAATTGATGTTTTACCAAATATTGTTGTTGTAAAACGTTTTGAATGAAAAGAAGTGCTATTTTGAATTATCGATAATACTTCATAGCTATTGTTCAATTATTGAAGATATAATATTCCAATGTTTCAAGCATACTATTTTACTAGAATTGTTGTACTTGCTGAGCTAATTAGGCTTATTCTTGCTTGAACCATATGAATACAGCTAAGACCGAACGGACCGATGGATCCGGCAAGGATAAAGAGAAGGCGAAGGCGAACCCGTAGATTATATATGTAATAATATAGGTTTTGTAAGAATAATACTAATATTATGATAAAGACAAATGTATTGGTTGTAAAGAACCTGTGAATGTAAATATTCTTTATATATATATAAGACATATCTGTTCTTTTGAGGTATTTCAATTGAATGTTTATGTGAACTGTAGCACTGTGTAGCACCATCTGTCGAGTTGGAAGATACCCGAATTTGGGGGCGTCACAACCATCAAGCAAACATCCTGGTGTTGGATCATCAGATCACCAATCATTCCGGTTCTTTAACCCTTTACCACATACAACTTTTTTCCACACTTTGCCGCTCAGGGAAACATACTTTTCAAGCCAGCAGCATGACTTCACTGCGTCCCTACAACTTTGGTCATCCCACTAGAGATTGAACCTTTCGCGCTTATAGTTTGTTCCCCCAAAACATGGGATCTAACTTTTCACACCTGCGTTTATTCTCAACCTAGGATCAAACTTTCTCTTCCCCGCAGTCTGACCTGCACATGGTATCACGATTTTCAAACTCGTCCTGAGGGGCGAGCTACGTCGACCTCATCTCAACTTCAATAGGAGTACGTAGGCAACCATTTTACATGGCCTGGTCGCAATAAAACAAAAACAACAAAAAACATTTCTGCCCCCTTCTCCTTATAAAAACAAAAAAAAAACTTACACCATTCCGCCACACATCTGACGTTGAACCTCTTACACTGTGTTCGAAACTCACGTAGACTCGATCTCCTCTTCAATAGAGTACGAAAGCGACCATTGTAATAACCCGATATTTTCTATATAAATAAATAAGAAATTTTGCATATAAATGTTTTTTTATATTTAAAGATGGGAATATATGCTAAGTAATGTGTATGTATATATGTGATAAATAAAATTTATTTATTACATGAATAATTTTAAATAATTTTTTTTAGAATTATTGATCATTATAAAGTATATACTTATAATAATTAATAGTAGAGATGTCTTTATAATTTATTTTCTATGAAAATATGTTTTTATATTATTTAAAAATATATGAAATGATTATAGAATTATTATAACAAACTGTCTTATTTTATTATATGAATTTTAGTTGATTATTAAGTTAATTATTTTAACTTAATTAATAATGTTATATCTGAAAGATAATCAGATATGGAATCCAAACCCTAATTTTGGATCTTGAGTAATGAATGAGAATAATAATATTATAGTAGTATAGTATTATTTTTCAGCGTTATAAATATATACTGTATATAGTGTTAATGGTTAGTCAATTATGGTGACAAACCCTAGTACGACTGTCATAAACAATAATTGGAAACTCAAAATTAGAATTTAAGATCGGCCAGGAATGGTGTTATATGAATTAAGTAGCGTATTATAGAATTTCTGTTAACTAGAAAAAACCCTAATTAATATTTGAAAACCCAAATTTAAATTTAGAAATCCTGATTTGCTAATTAGGAACCCTAATTGCTAAAATTAGAAACCCTAATTATTATTTTAGTAAATTGAATTGTTAATTTGGGAACCCTAATGATAATTAAGGAACCCTAATTATTTAAACCCTAAATTCTATTAAAAACCCTAATTTTAATTAGTGTGTTTTAAATTAAAATGTTGTTACACTTTAATTTTAATCTTTCAAACCCTAGAAATTATTTGGGAAACTTTAAAATTTAAAATCTAGTGATTAAACCCTAGATTCAAGTGTCTTGGACAAGAATGCCCTTAAAATTAAAATACAAATTACCATTGTACTCTTTTGTCTCATTTGGTGAATTATTGCTAAAAAATCTAGCAATATCTTGCTAGCCACCCTAGTCTACCTAGCTATTAGCTACAACACCAACATATCAACCATTGCAATCAACCAAATTCATTGCACCAATTGATATACAAGATTCAAGAGAGAGAAAAGCAAAACAAAGTTCATTTGTGCAACAAACACTTAGCCATACTCTCTCAAGCTCAAACCCACGAAATCCAAAGGTATACCAGCCTCTAAATCAAGCCCCACGACTTCCAATAACAGATGAAATCAGAATTGGTACATAAAGAGTTAAACCCTAGCAATGAAATTTGACCTTTGATCTGTTGTTAAATGTTAAGTTTGCTGTGTTAAATATGTTTTATGGAGTCTAATTAAGTGATCTGGGTTGATAGATGTTAGATCCATAACATCTATAGACTCGGATCTAACATTTTACAAAAAACTGGAAAATTTTGCTTTTGATGTCTGACAGTGAATATCAGGCCTTGTAGATCTCTGTCTGTGTTTGATTTTTGTGTTTTAAGTGTTGGATATTGTAGTCTGATATGTTGTCTTTGATCTGGATCAAGAATCAAGCTTATATCTGGTCTAGATTGCATGTTATTTATGGTCAAACGCCGTTGACCGGCCATGACTGGGCGTTTTTGGGTAACCCAGAAACTGCACAGAAACGGCCTGACAACGCTTTTGATCGACTAGATCTGTTAGTGTATTGATGTTTTGGTTCTGTTGTTGTAATAGAATGGTAGCTTGGTATAAGTACTACAAGATTATGCCTTAACATCTCCTTAAGATTAAACTAGTCGAAGGTAGTGGATGGTCAAAGTAGACCATCCCATTATGCTTCGCTTCGGGAATTTTAAACCGGTTGGAGCTTATATCGACGATGGTGGTTGATGACTTGTATCCGCATTTGATTAGTTGTTGTTATGGTGATATTTTGTAATAGATATCTTAACTTACATGTTGACTACAACATGAAATCATTATATCATAAAAACATTACAAGACTAGCTTGTAGTGGAGACTCAAAGTATAACCCTCGAACTGTTCTTCTTTTCTGGGAAACCTAGAAATGAAGAACAGCCTTTGACAATCACTTGGGAAGCCAAGATCTCATTTGTGTTATGTCGTTTGATATTGATTGTTACTGATACTTGTAGTATTACATTAATACTACAAGATCAAAGTAATATTATACCTAGAAGCTATATGATATGTCAGATATTCTTGGTCAAACTAGGCCACTCGCTCACGGATGGAGTTTCTGTGAATAACCCAGAAACTGTATGAACGTTATTTCTGAAAACGTTTGACCAACAGCTATCTAGTGATTTTGATGTTGTTTAACTGATCTGATGATGAATAATTGTACCTTGACACGTGGACTACAACCTTGAACCATTATAACACATTAAACATAACCAGAACCTATAGACATTTAAGCCTCCAAATGGACCTTGAAGCTGACTGGGTTTCTGAAAACCCAGAAAACCCTGACAATAACTTTGAATGGCCAAATCTTTGTGCTATGTGTTTGTATGACTGATTTGGTGCTTGATTCATGTAGCATTACATAAATACTACATAATCAATGTTTAAGATTGGGCAGAACTTGTGTAGATTGAAAATTAGAGATGGTCAAAGGAGCTACCCTAGAGCAGTGACTGTCAGTGTTTTTGAGCCTCAAGAACACCTATCGCGACAGAAATTGTCGCTAAAGCCTTTAGCGACGGATTTATTTATTTTTGTTTTATAATTTCTGAAAAATACATTAAAAATAGAAATAAATTCCTAAAAAATATAAAATCAGTTTAAGTTATAAAAATTAACTTTTGATAAATTGACATATTTTTCATTAATATTACTATTTATTTGAATATTAATGATAATAAATGGGTTAAAAATGATTTTTATATTATAAAAATTATTTTAAATGATAATAAGTGGTTTAATTTTTAAGGTAATTTTATTAATAATTTAATATTAATGATAATGAGTATATTTAATATTATATTGCATAAATAGTTTAAAATGGTTTTAATGATTTAAAATCATTTAAAAAGGATATAAAGGATTTAAAAATACTTTATGTTATAATAAATGACTTTTAATATTTTCATGAATAATACATTAATATTTAAATATTAAAGGTGACCATTTAAAAATTAATTTAAATGTTTTAAAAATCATTTAAGGGTAAATTAAATGTTTTAAAAATATTTTGAGTTATTAATTATAACTTAGATATTTTGTCAAGTATTTTATTAATATTTTTATAGTAGTAAATATTAATGATAATGGAATATTCTCGTATTTAAATCATTTAAAAATGATTTAGGTGTTTGAAAAATCATGATAAATTATAATAATTATTTCAAAATTATTATAATACCTTGAAAAATAATATGATTAATACTTAAATTATCTACTATAGTATTGAAGTTACAAAATAAAGTTGAAGTAAATATAAACTCGATTATTATCCGATAAAGCCGTCGGTACACCGAAATGTTACCGAAGTTGACCCAAACTTATATAAATTGACCTAATAAGTATTTATTTATGTTAGAATGACTGTTATAACTATGTGACAATGTGTTTAAGCTATATGATGTCTGTAAATTGTGATAACCCGAGATTTCGAATAATCAAAATTTTACGAATAATTTTTTTTTATTAATATTAATATTAATTATCAATTTTGTGACAAGTATCTGTGATACAAGTCTCGAGAAGTTCAATTTGTATATTGACTAATAAATTTAGAGTAGAGTTGTGCTTAACCGCTTTAGAAACCCTAACCCTAATTTTTGGAACGAGATTCGATAGAAAATATAATTAAAATGATTATATTAATGAGTAAACGTGTGTATTGTTTAGAATTTTTGAATTATGATTGATCGGGATAAGGTTTAAGAATTATAAACCCTAATAAGAGATTAGAAATCCTAATCTCAGGATTAGAAATCCTAACTTATCGTTAGAAACCCTAATCGAAAGTCGGGAAACCCTAATTTCATAATCGGGGTTCCTAAAACCCTACTTAGGAAACCCTAATCCTAATTGGCAAGCCTAATGTGTGTATTAAACTTTAATATGATTAGAAAACCCTAATTATATTTTAGTTATCTTAATTTTTATTTTACAAACCCTAATTGTAATTTAGAAATTTTAATTTTTCTAATTAAAACCCTAATTTCATATTCGGGATTTCTAAACCCTAATTAGGCAACCCTAATCCTAATTGGAAGGCCTAATATATTTATTAAACGTTGATATGATTAAGAAAACCTAATTTAATTAGGAAACCCTAATTTTAGTTTCAAAATTTTATTTTTCTAAATTAAAACCCTAATTTAAAAAATCTTAAAAAGTTAGTGATTTAAAACTTAAGGATTAGAACCTTTGGGTTAAACCCTAAGGGTTTGTGCAAATGTCTAGTATGCCATTAAATTTATTTTACAAATGACCAAAATGCCCTTTTAAGTATATTTTATTATTTAACTTGCAAATCTAGCAATTGTTGGGGTTGGTAACCTACTACATTAACTTGGTGATAAAAAATCGAGCAAGTATGCCAGCAACATCAGATCTAGCATCAAGACGAGTAATATATATATATATATATATATATATATATAGAGAGAGAGAGATTAAGAGAGAGAAAGTGTACAAACTTTGCCATTTTGCTCTCTTGCTCTCACCAACTCCTTCTCCCATCCAAGCTCCGAAAATTATAAGTATATCAGTCTTAGAATCAGCCCTAGATCAACCAATATCAGATAAGGAGATCTAAGATCAAAGATTTAGCAAGAAGGTATAAACCCTAAAACCTAATTTGATCTTGTATGCTTAGATAAATTTTGTGTTTTTGTGTTTAGAATCTTGCTAATGGATGTTTTATGAAAATTTATGATGATCTATCATGAATCCATAGCATCAAAGTGCCTTAAAATGATGATTTTTCAAAACTGTTCTTAAGCTCGAAAAGTGGTATGACAACCTAATGTCAGTGACCACAGATCCTTACTCGTTTATGATTTTTATTGTTTTAAAGTTGTTATGTGTAGCTGGGTATGAGGTCTTTATTATGCAAAATAAATAACAGTCATTTGATGTCTAGATCGAGAGTTATTAACGGTCAAAACTTGTTGATCGACATTGACCGAAGCTTTCTGGGTAACCTAGAAAGTGTGAACAAGCGTCTGACAACTTTTTCTAATGCTTTGATTTGTCAGGTGTTATGTTGTTTGTTATTGTTGTTGTAATGAAAGTGTAGCCTGTTGTCTGGACTATAGCTAAATGCCTTTAGATGCCTTAAAACGTCAACCAATCAAACGTAACAGGTGCTCAAAGTAGTCCACCCGAACTGATTTTACCTTTCTGGAAAAACCAAGAAATTTGACGAACAAACTTTCTAACAGGTTTTGACCGAGGCATATCTTGTGGATATGATGTTGTAAAATGGTGATGTTGCTTTAGTGTTGTTCCTTGTCATGTATACTACGAGTATGAACCAAGAAACCACTTAAGATATTACTAGAAAATGATATTAATCGAGCCCCAAAATAGACCCTCAAAGCTGTTGGGCTTCTGGGTTACCCAGAAAACCCTGATTCGGTTTGACAGAAGGTTTGGGAGATCAGATCTTCGTGTTGTTTGGTTGTATGATCGGGATGTAGGTTGGATATTGTAGTGTGTCATAAGAACTACACGACCACATTTCAAGCTAGCCCATAACATTATTACACTAAGAATCAAAGGCGGTCAAACTTGACCCCTTGAGCACTGACTGTCAGTGTTCTTGAGGCTCAAGAACACCAACATCGACGGTTACTGTCGCTAAAGGCCTTTAGCGATGATTTCATTTATTTTATTTTCTGAATATTCTGGAAATTATTTAAAAATAGAAATAAATTATAAAAATTACCAATAATGGTTTTAAAAATCATTTGAAATTCTGAAAAATAATTTTTGACCAATTGGAATACTTTTTTTTAATATTTATAATTATTTAAATATTAAAGATATTTAATTTATCTAATTAGTGTATTAAATAAATTAGAGAAAAATGATTTAATATTATGAAAAATCATTTTAAATAAGAATAATGTATTTAAAAATATTTTGAGTTATAAAATACAACTTTTAATATTTTGAGAATTTTCATTAATAAATTAATATTAATGATATTAGATTTATTTAATTATTAAATTAAATAAATAATTTAAAAATGATTTTATTAATTTAAAAATCATTTTAAATAAGAATAAAATGTTAAAAATATTTTGAATTATAAAATATAATTTTCAATATTTTTGGAGAATTCTCATTAATAAATTAATATTAATGATATTAGATTTATTTAATTATTATATTAAATAAATGAATTAAAATTGTTTTATTGATTTAAAAATCATTTAAAATGAGAAAAATATTTTAAAAATATTTTAAGTTATAATTAATGACTTTAATATTTTGATAATAATTTCATTAATATTTAAATATTAATGGTGATGGTTTAAAATAATTTTAATTAATTTAAAAATCATTTAAGTAGAATATTAATGATTTAAAAATATTTTAAGTTATTAATAATAACTTTAATATTTTGACAAGTATGCTATTAATATTTTTATATTATTAAATATCAATAATAATAAGATTATTTGATAATTAAATCATTTAAAAATGATTTAAGTGTTTAAAAAATTATTATAAATTATACTAATTGTTTATAAATTATTAAAAGCTTTCGAAAAATATTATAAACGATATTTGACTTATCTAAATATAATATTGAAGCTTAGAGACCAAAATTAATTGACAAGCAATTTGTTAATTGTCGGATAGGGTGATCAAAACACCAAGATGAGACCAAAGTCCAACCACGCCGAACTAGTTACACTTCATAAGTGTTTATATAGGTTATAAACACTAATGTGGCTATGTGGTAATGTGCCTAGGAGAAGTTTGACTGTTAATTACAGTGCTACGTGTATGAATTCTTGTGCTAATTGTGAGACCGATATTATGGGCACTACAAAAAATGGGTCATAGGCGATGGGGGTAATGTCGACGGGAGCATAGCCATCGGTAATAACCTTAATAGCGACGGCCTAGCCGTCGTGAATCACTGCCGTCGACAATGACTTATTTTCGCTTCTATGGCGCCATCTTTTTCACCATACCATTGTGGAAGGGTGTAGTATGACGATCGCCATACCATTGGCGACGGTATTATGTCATCGGTATTAAGGTATTGGTGATGGGTGTACTAGCGACGGCTAGGCCGTCGAGAATGAGCCTTATATAATAGATCAGTTTTAATTTTTCTTGTTACCCTTTTCTTCCCACCACGCGAATTGACTGCTCCCTCTTCCTCCTGTCGTCGCCCCGAGTAGCTCGTTGTCGTCCATCGTTGGATTACGCCGTCGCCCAACTTCTGATTACCACAACCTCCTCGCCGTCGAGTCCCCGTCGCCGCCTCTCCTCTGTCCTCGCCGTCGACAGTCCTCGCCTCAGTAAGTATTTCCAATTTTACTTTTTCCCCTAATTAACTTATAGAACCTAGCTTTGTTATCATCTCAATGTATAATACGATTTTATTTAAGGTTTTTATTATTTGATTGGTAAATTTCCTATTTTTTTCGCCAAAATCCAAAGTACAGTGCTAGTGCTTGTGTTTAGCTTCTTTAAATCAAAGTATGAAAGCTTTAATTTGGGCATTGTGTTATTCTTCAAATTAAAATTTTGAGATTGTCAAGTGGGTTTTGGAGCTTGAATTCCAGGTTGGTCTTGCATTCTGTTTTCAGTTTTGTAGTAGGATTTATATAAAAAAAAATCTTGCCTTTTTATTTTGCTTATTGTTTGATATAAATGTGAATAAATGCACTCATCTCTCGTTATGTTGTAAGCTATTCACACCTTTTGTTGTTATATATTCAGTGTCATCATGTGCGTGCTCGATGTCTTATTTAAACAAATCTTTCATTTATTTCTAATTTTTAGTCTTTGGGGGTTAAGTTTTTTGTTCTCACTAGTAGCTTTTAAGCCTTAGGTTAAGCTTGAGTTCATAAAGAATAATGTTGAGATGAAATTGGGTTGAGCTTAGACCGTGCCTTGTACATTCTAAACCCATTTTAATTTTTATACAAAATTTCAAAACTATGAGACATGTATATTATGTGTATGAGCTATTAAAATATGAGTTTTTTTAATAATAAAGAAGGTTAACATTCATTCTAATCATATGAAGTTCAATCTCAACATGTTGTTAGACTAATTAGGTATGAATGATATTAATATCTAATCAACCATATGGAAATTGTAAGTTTGTCTTTGATTTTAAAGGAGGTTTGGAACCTAAGTTGCCTTAATTTACAAAAATTTACACTAAAATCATATAAAGGAGGTTTATTACTTTTCTTGGACATGTTCTTTGGGCAACGTTAATCAAGTGTCTTACAAGAGGATGAAACTAATAACTTCTTCCAACCTTTTAGCATTATTGAATATAATTGTGTTATATATATAAATATTTGGTCAAAATATAGACAATTTATAACTTCAATTATTGGGTATGATGTTGGATGACTTTATTAGGCTTAGTTTAAAAGAGGTAATATAATTTTTTTACAATTTCAGAAATATGTGCATATTTTCATATAGTTTAGGAAGCTTAGAAACCCGTTTGAGATTCACTTAGTAGGAGTGAATTTCAAATAGTCCCCATTTTGGGACTGTTCTTGTATGTTTCGATCTCACTTAGGTCGGTGTTAACGACTTGAGCTACGTCTTTATATTTTTTGAATTTTCGGTCAGTATATATCTCTTGATGTTCTTCGGGTGCATATTTAGACTACGATGTGTTAGTCTATTTTGTGTACTTGAAGACCATGGGAGGTGTCTTCTTAAATTTCGAAAAATATAAAGATGTGTTCAAGTTGTTGGCATCGATGAGGCGCACACATCCCGGAATGGGATAGAAGCTCTAATTCGTTAGAGTGGGAGATGAAGTTAGGAAACGCATAAGCTTGCATATACATTAACTTGGAGACTTGATTGTGTTTGTCTAACTTTCCATATATATAGCAGACAGTTGTCCGAGATGTTTGTTGATCAAAGTTGGATAGAACGTAGGGTAGCCACTAATAGGAGTGGGCTTAGCTCTGAGTATCGTAGTGGGGTTGAACAGTTTCTCAACTTCGCGTTTGAGCAAGTCAGCGGCGATGAGATCAGATGTCCTTGTAAGAGGTGTGTGAATGAAGTGTGGACGGAAAGGAGTGATGTCATGTGCGACTTATTTGTGTATGGGTTCAAGCAGGGTTATACGACATGGATCTATCATGGGGAAACCTGGTTGCATGAACATGAATGAGAACCGGAATCCGGAGGTGACGAAACCTTTGACTATACTAACATAATAGTCAAAGTTGCCGGTTCATACCTCAAGTGGAATACAGACAGGGATGGCATTAGCGTCGAGCAAGAGCCGAATGATGGGGCTTGTAAGACCCCGAATTTTATGAAATAAAAGTATTCAATTTTTCTTATAATTACTATGCAGTAAATGGTTAAATTGATAAAAGTTTAAAGTTAAGGGTGATATATGTAAAATTTTTCAAAATACGCAAGTGGTTATAAAATATTCATTGTTGTCAGGGAATATTCGTTTGGTCGTGGAATATTCTTCCTGTCGGGGAATATTCATACGACGGCGCAGCCTTTTGTGGGCCCCATAACGGAAAGCGATTGGATGAAGAAAACAACAAAAGGGGAGTTTTTATAAATAACGGCGTATTTGTTACCGTTAACACTGTTGGAATATCCAGTGGTTAAAATACAATAATACGCGTTGTTGCACAGTAGCACACGGTATTGCACCAATTATTGATTCTTACGTAAGAAGGCACTACTCAATAATTGTTACAAAGAATTCTTGCTCAAAGATTTTATTGATTCAATAATTCTTTGCGTTGATATTTTATATTACCGTTATTTTAATAATTGTCACTACACAGTATTTTTTATTATCGAAGCAATAATTCATATTATCTGAATAATATTATTAGATAACATTATTGGCAATATCTAGAAAGTTCTGTCTAAGGAGAGGTTTGGTCACCTAATTGCGCGCCAGTAAGGAGAAATCTTTATTGGAAAGCCCCCTATTTCCTGGAAACTGCCTGGTTGTCAATATTGTGATTCTATAATATTATTTATAAATAATTAATTATTGATTTATATGATAAGGAAAATATTCATTTTATGTGGATATAGATGGAGAAAATTTTTAAAGAGACAATTGTTGAAAATCGATATTTTATCTTTTCTGATAAAATAATATTTTATTATATTATTATAATATAATAATGATGATATTTTTACAATGAATGTGGGATATATGAGTATATGAGGAGGAAGAGTATTTTTATTGCATTAAATGATTAACACATGTTTTGTGTGTCGGTGGACCCCATTTCTTGACTGAAATTTGATTATAGCCTCATCCGTATGTGGATTTCGGTGAATTTCTGTTTGGAATTTGAAAAAACTTTCTTTTGTAAAGTTGTAGAGAATTCAATTTCCTATAAAAATTTGCGAGATTCGAATTTTCTGATAAAAGGGATATTTATTATGAATTATTGAAGTTCCGAAGCTCCGAAATAATTAATTTTTGAAGTTTTAAAATATTTTTTTAATAAAAACATTTTTTATATGTTGTGAGCCTCATTAATCACATGTTATGTTGCTGAATTCAGATCTAGGAAGGTTGGCGTAGAAATTATAATAATTATATTAATATTATATTAAATTTTCTGCTTTGGTGTTCTAAGCAATTTCCTATAAATAGGGTGCTTAGGTTAGAATTGAAAATCACACCAGAAACTGAAGTTTTCTCTCTATTTCTCTCTTTATATTATCGAGTGTATTCTTGTCAGTATTTTGATATCTTGAGTGTTGTTATACAGTGCAAGTTCGTTCAGCGTTATTCCAGTCAGAAGTACTGCTCTATTGAGGTAGGGGATTGTAAGGGATAGTAAGTGATTGTAAGGGATAGTAAGGGATTGAAAAGGATGTTATTTTCTTCGTAATTGATATTATTTCTTCAATATCATTATGTTGAAATATTGGTTTGAAATTTTTATCAAATTTAGAACTTTTTCATGTCGGGGTCACTATTCATGAGTTACTATTCACGAGTTACTATTCACAAGTTACTATTTACGAGTTACTATTCATGATTTACTATTCACAATGGGTTACTATTCATGAGATACTATTCACGAGTTACTATTCACGGGTACTATTCACTACAAAATTGGTTTCTTTTTCTAACCAAATTATAGTTGATTTATGAATATTACTCTGGAGATTAAAATTATATATTGATTATATTGATTTTATTATCATATATAACATTTTTATAACCCTGATGTTGAAATTCTCTTTCACTGGAGTGTAAAGATGGGTAGATTATTCGTATGATCATGACTAGGGTTCTCTTTGGCCACTAGTGAAAAGTTGAATTGTGACTGGTATGATCATGACCATTGAATTTATAATTGAATATCTTTAGCTTAAGTGCAAAGGTGAATTGATCAACATGGTTATAATTATGGTTTATATAAATTCTGAAATGATTATGTATTTCTTTGAGATATGAATATCTTTGGCCTGTAGTGCAAAGATGACCTGTTGTTGAATATCTTTGGTCTGTAGTGCAAAGATGAACTGTTTATGAATATCTTTGGCCCGTAGTGCAAAGATGAATTTATTAGTATGATTACGAACAGAGGCGTGATTTGGTATAACCGTGATCTTTGATGTTTTTGTGATGAAAATTATCTTAAATCTCCGGATGCGAAGAGAAATTTAGAACAACAATTACGATTATGAGTTATACATGTGATTGTGGACAGAAATTGTTGATTGATATTACAGGGATAAAACATTGTTGGTAGACTTTTAACATGGAGAAGATAATAGACTTTATGGTCTATTTGACTCTTCTAATGGATTGCTAGTTCCGCTGCAACTATGGTTGAAAAATTTTATCATCTACCATATGTTCTAAATCTCTGATTTATTACTGTTGAAGGCTATTGATAATTTATTTATCTTTAGTCATGATATTCTTTACTAAGATAGTTGTGCTCACCCTTTTGCTTCACAATTCCTTTCAGGTAATAAAAGTGTAGATGGGACAAGCGGGGGATAACAGGGGAATATAACGGTGGTCATCATTTAGTAGTTATATTTGGTGAATCAACTACGGTGAGGAGAACCCAACGTTGAAAGGGTGTTTTGCCACTATCATACAAGATGTCTAATGACATACAACCTCGTGTCATCATAAGACAGGGTTGTGCGCATTCACTTGCTAAGTATATTTACAAGCACTACCTATATAATCTTTGTGTTTTTTTGGAGTATAATACCCAATTAGAGACAGTGGAGATAATGATATGTCAAGAGAAGACTCACCATTGGGAAAAATATGATAGTAATCTTTTCGTTTTTCTTTGGGGTCTATTGGGTCAACCAAGGATAATTCTGTGGCCATATGATATCTATCATAACCTATACGCATGGCCTCCCATGTACGAAGGTTTCCTTGAGCACTTCCCAAAGATTTTAATTTCTAAAACAGTTTTTGACTATACCTTTATGTAAGGTGTCATTGTGACGTGCTATCTAAGGTTGGGATGAGAGTCGCAGTTGGTATATATTTGTATTTAAACTCAAAGTTTAAGTGTTGTTGTATTTTGCACGATAATTGTTGTAATAAAGTTGTAGTTGTTTTCTGTACCATGTATTTGGCGACTCAGAATGGGTTGGATGGAATGGACCTATTTTGGGGGCGTCACATTTGGTATCAGAGCTTAGGGATATGATCTCTGGCGGAGATCGGGATTAGAACTAGGAGGGGAGAGATGAGTAAATCCTTCGCTAGTGTGTCCTACCTAAGCTTATTTGTTGGTCAGTCATAATATCGGGAAATTATGTGATATGTTAATTTGTTAAATTAACCTTTGTTTTTGAAGCTGTATTCTAGAATGATATCTGAAATATAGGAGATGATCAATAGAGAAATCATGATGACAAGAAAGATGGAATCTGAAATGAAAGCAAGGTATTCTCCACTCTTTGAAATACCAGGTACGTAAATTTCGAGGACGAAATTTCATAAGGAGGGGAGATTGTAAGACCCCGAATTTTATAAAATAAAAGTATTCAATTTTTCTTATAATTACTATTCAGTAAATGGTTAAATTGATAAAAGTTTAAAGTTAAGGGTGATATATGTAAATTTTTTCAAAATACGCAAGTGGTTATAAAATATTCATTGTTGTCGGGGAATATTTGTTTGGTCGTGGAATATTCTTCCGCCTTGGGAATATTCATGACGACAAGCAGCCTTTTGTGGGCCCCATAACTGAAATAAAAAGCGATTGGATGAAGAAAACGACAAAAGGGAGTTTTTATAAATAATCAGCGTAGTTATTACCAATTAATAATCGTTGGAATACCCAGTGGTTAAAATATAATAATACGCGTTGTTGCACAGTAGCACACGGTATTGTACCAATTATTGATTCTTACGTAAGAAGGCACTACTCAATAATTTTTAGAATAATTACTGTTCAGTATTTTATTGATTCAATAATTGCTGCGTTGATATTTTATATTACTGTTATTTTAATAATTGTCACTACACAGTATTTTCCATTATTGAAGCAATAATTCATATTATCTGAATAATATTATTAGTTAACATTATTGGTAATGTCTAGAAAGTTCTGTCTAAGGAGAGGTTTGGTCACCTAATTGCGTGCTAGTAAGGAGAAATCTTTATTCGAAAGCCCCTCTTTCAGGAACCCGCACAGTTGTCAATATTGTGATTCTGTAATATTATTTATGAATAATTAATTATTGATTTATATGATAAGGAAAATATTCATTTTATGTGGATATAGATGGAGAAAATTTTTAAAGTGACAATTGTTGAAAATCGATATTTTATCTTTTCTGATAAAATAATATTTTATTATATTATTATAATATAATAATGATGATATTTTTACAAAGAATGTGGGATATATGAGTATATGAGGAGGAAGAGTATTTTTATTGCATTAAATGATTAACACATGTTTTGTGTGTCGGTGGACCCCATTTCTTGACTGAAATTTGATTATAGCTTGTAAAATCATCCGTATGTGGATTTCGGTCAATTTCTGTTTGGAATTTGGAAAAACTTTCTTCTGTAAAGTTGTAGAGAATTGAATTTCCTATAAAAACTCGCGAGATTCGAATTTTTTGATAAAAGGGATATTTATTATGAATTATTGAAGTTCCGAAGCTCCGAAATAATTAATTTTTGAAGTTTTAAAATATTTTTTTAATAAAAACGTTTTTTATATGTTGTGAGCCTCATTAATCACATGTTATGTTGCTGAATTCAGATCTAGGAAGGTTGGCATAGAAATTATAATAATTATATTAATATTATATTAAATTTTCTACTTTGGTGTTCTAAGCAATTTCCTATAAATAGGGTGCTTAGGTTAGAATTGAAAATCACACCAGAAACTGAAGTTTTCTCTCTATTTCTCTCTCTATATTATCGAGTGTATTCTTGTCAGTATTTTGATATCTTGAGTGTTGTTATAAGGTGCAAGTTCGTTCAGCGTTATTCCAGTCAGAAGTACTGCTCTTTTGAGGTAGGGGATTGTAAGGGATAGTAAGTGATTGTAAGGGATAATAAGGGATAGTAAGGGATTTTAAGGGATTGAAAGGGATGTTATTTTCGTCGTAAGTGATATTATTTCTTCAATATCATTATGTTGAAATATTGGTTTGAAATTTTTATCAAATTTAGAACTTTTTCATGTCGGGGTCACTATTCATGAGTTACTATTCACGAGTTACTATTCATGAGTTACTATTCATGATTTACTATTCACGAGTTACTATTCATGATGGGTTACTATTCATGAGTTACTATTCACGAGTTACTATTCACGGGTACTATTCACTACAAAATTGGTTTCTTTTTCTAACCAAATTATAGTTGATTTATGAATATTACTCTGGAGATTAAAACTATATATTGATTATATTGATTTTATTATCATATATAACATTTTTATAATCCTGATGTTGAAATTCTCTTTCACTAGAGTGTAAAAGATGGGTAGATTAATGGTATGATCATGACTAGGGTTCTCTTTGGCCAGTAGTGAAAAGTTGAATTGTGACTGGTATGATCATGACCATGAATTTATAATTGAATATCTTTAGCTTAAGTGCAAAGGTGAATTGATCAACATGGTTATAATTATGGTTTATATAAATTCTGAAATGATTATGTATTTCTTTGAGATATGAATATCTTTGGCTTGTAGTGCAAAGATGACCTGTTGTTGAATATCTTTGGCCTGTAGTGCAAAGATGAACTGTTGATGAATATCTTTGGCCCGTAGTGCAAAGATGAATTTATTAGTATGATTATGAACAGGAACTGTGATTTGGTATAACCGTGATATTTGATGTTTCAGGTGATGAAAATTATCTTCGTCTTGGATGCAAAGAGAAATTTAGAACAACAATTACGATTATGAGTTATACATGTGATTGTGGACAGAAATTGTTGATTGAGATTACAGGGATAAAACATTGTTGGTGGACTTTTAACATGGAGAAGATAATAGACTTTATGGTCTATTTGACTCTTCTAATGGATTACTAGTTCCGCTGCAACTATGGTTGAAAAATTTTATCATCTACCATATGTTCTAAATCTCTGATTTATTACTGTTGAAGGCTATTGATAATTTATTTATCTTTAGTCATGATATTCTTTACTAAGATAGTTGTGCTCACCCTTTTGCTTCACAATTCCTTTCAGGTAATAAAAGTGTAGTTGGGACAAGCGGGGGATAACAGGGGAATAGAACGGTGGTCATCATTTAGTAGTTATATTTGGTGAATCAACTACGGTGAGGCGAACCCAACGTTGGAAGGGTGTTTTGCCACTATCATACAAGATGTCTAATGACATACAACCTCGTGTCATCATAAGACAGGGTTGTGCTCATCCACTTGCTAAGTATATTTACAAGCACTACCTATATAATCTTAGTGTTTGTTTGGAGTATAATACCCAATTAGAGACAGTGAAGATAATGATATGTCAAGAGAAGACTCACCATTGGGAAAAATATGATAGTAATCTTCTCGTTTTTCTTTGGGGTCTATTGGGTCAACCAAGGATATTTCTGTGGCTATATGATATCTATCATAACCTAGACGCATGGCCTCCCATGTACGAAGGTTTCCTTGAGCACTTCCTAAAGATTTTAATTTCTAAAACAGTTTTTGACTATACCTTTATGTAAGGTGTCATTGTGACGTGCTATCTAAGGTTGGGATGAGAGTCACAGTTGGTATATATTTGTATTTAAACTCACAGTTTAAGTGTTGTTGTATTTTGCACGATAATTGTTGTAATAAAGTTGTAGTTGTTTTACACTAGTGTATTTGGCGACTCGAGAATGGGTTGGATGGAATGGACCTATTTTGGGGCGCCACAGGCTAAGGGTTTTATGAGTTATTGATGAAGCGGTGGACGCCAATCGTATTTATGACGGGCACGAAAAGCACACCGTCTTATCTGTCGTGACTAAGTTTTTACACTTCAAGAACGAGCATGACTGTAGCGAGAGAGGTTTTAATGAACTGTTAAGAATTGTGAAGGAGTGCTTACCTGCAAGAAATAAGTTACCGGAGTCGTACTATGATGTGAAGAAAATGGTCAAAAGGCACAATCTAGGGTATGAGAAGATTGATGCTTGTGAGAATGACTATATGTTGTATTACGGTGATGTCAATAAAGAGAAGAGGTCATGTGATATTTGTGGTACAAGTAGATACTGTGAACAACGCAAGAAAAAGAGAAAAGACATGCCGAGAAAGATCTTACGTTACTTTCTCGTTGCCCTGAGGCTTCAGCGGTTGTTCATGTTAACACATACCGCCGAGGATATGAGGTGGCACTCTACACGGGACATAGTCGAAGGTCAACTAACGCATCCGACATATGGGCTTGAGTGGAAAATTTTTGCTAACAAGCACCCCTCGTTTGCTGAAGAGGTTCGCAATGTTAGGCTTGGACTTGCTACGGGTGGGTTTAATCTGTTTAACGGGGCCTTACACAAAGCCCTACTCAACTTGGCCGGTGATTATTGTGGTGTATAACCTCTCGCCTTCGATTGTGGTGGGCGTACACCACACGACGATCGTGGTGGGCGTGCTGGTAGTTTAGGCCGTGGAGGTAGTGCTGGTGATGATCAGGCCGGATCATCAGGTATAATTACTTGTTTTGTTGTTATACATCTTATTGTTTTTAATTTTATATAATATTAACATTATATTCGTTTATATAAATATTGTTGTATTTCACTACATAGGTGATCGACGTAGGCCTCATGGGACTAAAGACGTGGATCGCTAGGAATCCCCAGCGCCGCTTATATGCCGTGTCAGGACTACTAGGTAATTTCATATTTAACATTATGTTTGTATGAATTATTTAGTTCTTATATATTCTTTGTCATTTGCAAATTTAATAATTTCAATTTTAGTATCCTTGACGCGACGCCAAGGAACACGTTGCTTGGGATCATCCGCAACCAATTCTCCAAATTTCGTGGAGTGGATGAGGTGGGTGATGTGGATGACCGCACACGTGGTCTGATTATTGCTGAGTTTAGGGTAAGAAGTCATTCATTCATATGTTAGTTTTAATTTATGTTTTAGTCATTCATTTATTTACCGCTTTGCTTTATGTTGTCTACTAAGTAACTGTTGATATTCATATGTTGTACTGTAGAGATATTATCACTTCGAGGATGAGCAAGAAGCCCACGGCAGCACTGTTCTAGGGAAGTATCTCGAGATGAATTGGCACAAGTGGGTCTACGATTGGAAGAAGAAGGCCCAGACCAAGATTGCGGATGGACAGACACTTAGAGATGTCCGACCAGATTTCATTGGTGTTGCGGTGTGGGAGAAGATATGCCTTATTTGGGAGGGCGAGGCGTTCAAGAAGATGTCGGCACAGCGTACAGTTGCCCGACAGCAGAGTCGTCTCCCACACTGCACTTGGAGTCAGTCGTACGACCTCTACAGAGAGAGACTCGAGGTGAGTCTAAAGCATCGACCTTCCCGCCTCGAGTTTTGGTGGCACGCTCACCAGAAGAAAGGTGATGGTGGTTATATCTCACCTGAGGCAGAGCGCATTGCGGTAAATAATTTAATTATTTTATTTAGTATACATTTGATGACTTTGAAATTCTTTTATATTTTTTTGTGTAATACTTGCTTTTCACCCATTTTTGTGTTTTTTCAGACACGATTCGAGGACCTTTCTGTGGTCCGGAGCAGCCAGAGAGCTGACACTCAAGTGGCTGAGGATGAGCGTGAGGACGAGGAGATGGAGGACTGGCTGCAGGCTATAAGGGGGCTGAAGAAGGGTAGAGTTGTGGGCATTCCCCGTGTCCCAGCCTAAACTATAGTTCCTGCTGCGAGATCTTGACGTCGCCCACCTACCGGAGGTAGTGGTGCGAGTGGATCAGGCGCTGGACCTTCATTATCTGGCGACTTCTTCAAGCGGATTATAGAGGGGTGCATGGCGAGCAGTGTCGTGCAGTCAGGCGCACCATCACGTGAGCGAGTCTACCAGCTTGCTCAGGACATTATCTACGGCTCCGTAGATCCTACAGCTGCCGCTGATGACCTCATGGGTGTAGTCCGGGAGGAGGCCATCCGTGTATGTGCAGTTGTCTTGGCCAACATCTTTCCTCCACATATTCGACAGGTAAAACTTATTATTGATGTATTTTCTTATTTATAATTATATTGCTTATATAAACTGTCAAATAGCTTATATAAATGCCTAACAACTGCACCCCCCGCCGGTGCGGGCTATTTTAGCCTTGCACCCCCCGCCGGGGCGGGGGTCCTTGATCTTGGGCAGACACGCTCAGCAGTTAGGCACGCTGCCTTCTAACTCCCCAATACACATTCTTTTTGGTTACTCTCATTCTCCCTCACCCAAACCACCCAACCTCCATTACAAGACCACCTAGCCCACTACACACCACCCACGATCGACAACTCCTAGCAACTACTCTTACCCATTACCTAAATTAATTGCATCCACTTCCCCACACCATCAAGCACACGAATTCCTCTCCCCTATATCACCTCTATATAAACCCTACCACATACCTCCCATATTCATCTCCAAAAATATGAATTCATCAAGAAATTGGCCTACACCTAGAGCAATTGAGTGTAAGTTAATTTCTATTTAGTTTTCATCTTCTCTCAACGGATTTAGCAAAGAGACAACCTAGTTTGGGGGAAGAACGGACTGTGCACACCAAGTGTTTATGAAATTGAGTGAACCAAGTGTAAGGGGAAGGTAGTGTGTGATAGCAAGTTCTAACATACGGAATTCAATGGCTTCTCAACCGACATCCAAACACCAAAGGGGAGAGACTTCAAGATCTGCTCAACCGACACGAACATATGATCGACAAAAATTTGTGAGTGCCGCCGCTGCCGAATGGTATGACTACATGCTAACCAAAGCCCTTACGCCGGAGCGGGGATTGGCCCCTGAGGGAAATGATGGGGAAATGATGTCTCAAATCTATTAAAAGGGGTGGATCAAACTCACCAAAAATTCGGAACCCGCAGTTGTCAACATTATCAAGGAGTTTTATGCGAACGCCGAAGACAAAGCCCCATTCAATGCGTTTGTGCGGGGTCCCGTTCAGTGATGATGCCATTAATTCATATTATCAGTTGTGGGTGCCACGACAGTGTCAGTATGCACAATTGAGGAATTTTAACCCTGACTACGAGGAGGTTATCACGAACATGACAAAGTCGGGAACATCTTGGATTAAAGGTCGTAAGGGAGGTACAGTGTTCCATAGCAAGGACCTTAGCCAGTATGGCAAAATATGGTACGCCTTCTTCTGCCCTAAATTGCTTCCGTCCCAACACACTTCAGACGTCACCAAAGAGAAGGCGTTACTGTTATACGCAATTGTGCAAGAATTCATTATTGACGTCGGGGCTATTATCAGTTTCTCCATCCGCCGGTGTTTACGTGCAAATTTTTTGGGCGACTTGCCACACCCATCACTCATATGTGCGTTGTGTCGCAATGCAAGGGTGAGATGGTCCACGAGCTTTGCTTGATTGTAGAATGATAGCGCGGTATTCTGTATGGGCAGGAGGAGTCACATCCATGAGGTCTGGGCTTTATTTTTCCATCGACGTCGGAAGACGAAGTTGATGCAGAAGATACCTCGGAGGATGAGGATGAAGGTATGGGAGAGCAAGGAACTGAGCAGATACCGCAGACAGAGGCAATATCCAGTCCTCAGTTCCTTGAGTTCCAAAATTAAATGAATGCGCACAATAAGGCAGCACGTCGGGAAATACGGCGATTGGCGATGCGACAAGATCACATGTTTGATGCTATGAATGTATCTTTCGCCTCACTCAACACAACACTACAAAGCTTCAACCCGGCAGCTCATTATCCATATCAACAACCCGGACCACTGCCGCGATTTCCACCAAGTGATTCTGATGATGAAGAGCACCACCCACCTCCCCAGATTTAGGAGATTACAGGGAAGTCCTCATGCACTTAATTTTATTTTTATCCAATGAGGGCATTGTGTTACTTAAGTTTGGGGGATTTAATTGCTTATTTGAATGCATTTGTTATTTTTGTTTACATTCTAGTTTGCATAGTAGATTAGGTTTTTGTACAGTAGTCTAGGTTATTTATTTTTGATTTTGCATTGTTTTCATTTCTGTTATTATCATATAAAAAAGTTAAATATTGTGTTTGTATATGTCCAACAGTGTTGCAGTTCATGTTATTTGTGGGCCAATGATGAGATTGAGAACAAGTTAACCAATACAGTATTGATTATTAGAATTGTGATACAATTTCTGTTATGAATCGATTCTTGAACTTGTTTGAAACTGTTATAAAAAGGTTAGCACTAATAACATCTTTATTGACCGATCAGTTCCAATTAATACATAAATAGGTTCTAAAGGATAATGCTAGGGTAAATGAGAAAATGACAAGGATAGGCAGTAAGGCTAAAATTAAGCAAGAACCTAAGTTTGGGGGAGTATATGTGGGGTACATAAGCTAAAAAAAAAGAAAAAAAAAAGAGAAAAGAGTATACATTGTGACTAGTCTTGTTTCAGGGCCTTTGTTACTTGAGCAAGTACGCCCGAGGGGATTGTCTTTACACCTAGCACCCTAAGGTCTTTTATGGTCTGGGAGTCATTGGTCGAAAGCTCGCTAAGGGGTAACACTGTTAGCCTAATGGGATGAGACATTGTACAGTCACTTATGTATATTTATATAAAAAAATAATAATAATACGGGAAAAGAGCAAAAAGCCCCCGTAAAAAAAAATGAAATAAACGAAGTATCAGTACCTTGCATGAACCATTGAATTTGGTATTTCATAGTTTTAGTTTTAGTTGTAATATGCCTATTTTTGACATTTTTAAGTTTACACTGTATGAGTCCTTCTAAGAAATTATTTATGTGTTGAATTGAAGTCCGTGTACGTTATCATAAATGTTGAACACACACACACACACACACACACACACTATATCAGTGATAATTGTTCAAGATTTGAGAATTAACATGAAAACATGGATTGGTTTTGGTAATTCGTATTGTAGGGTTGCTTGTTTTATCTGAGGCCGATGGGAATTTAGTTTCTACGATATTGTTGGATTCTAAGGCATTTAGATTTTATTTCTTTCATCGCATTCCATTGCATAGCATGTAGTTTGTTTTGTGCTCGAGGACTAGCACAGTTTAAGTTTGGGGGATTTTGATAAGTGAATTTAATATACACGAATCGATGTTCATTTCAAGTTTAAATTCATATTTATCTTCTTGTTTTGTGCTCGTTTTCACTCGTTTCATGTTATTTTATGTGTAGGGTGGTCATGGATGCAAGTGGTGAAGAACGGCGGACTTTTGGAGAAAAGTTGGAAAAACGCATGAAGTCGCAAAATTCCTTTAGCAGTGGGCATGCGCGCCGGGGTGGGCCTTTTTAGGCTTGTACCCCCTGCCGGGGTGGGGGTATCGATTCCTGGAGTCTCCTAGTTAGCCTTGAACTCTGTTGGGACTTGGTTTGTGGTACTTTGATGAGGCGCCTTGACTTTACAAAGGCAGATTTTCGGCCAAAACATAGGGGATTATCGTGACGGTTGCAATTCTAGGCTACGTGAAGGGTGTTCATTATTCTTCTTCTCTTTAGTCTTTTATTTATAATTGAAAGGATGTTTCCATTAGATTATTCAGTTTTCAATTCATTTGTTATGAACTAATTCGCTTATTAGACTTGTGATGGATCCTTGGGTGAAACGATGATTCTATAACTTTGATTTCCAATTCAATAAAATATTTTTAGTTTATCTATGTTAATTTGAGCGTGAATTTATGAATTGCTTGATCAACAATTCCTTGTGTATTTGAATGGAATCGAGAGAGGATATTCAAATCTAGACCTAGTTAATATAGCATGTGTCATGAATTTTGTGAATAGAAGATTTTTGATTATTGTTAAGGTAGAGATATGCTTGACATCACATGTAATCGGATAGAGAACTTAAGCTTAAACCTTCTTTAATTTCAGTTCACATAGAGATATAGTGAGTTGGTTGATTTAGGTGTTTAACTTGTTTCTATCTTAATTGTGGATTTAAGTTAATATGGTATTAGTGCATCGAGAGGTGGCTAGTATTGCATTCGTGTTCTTAATTAATAAACTTGGATATTAAATTGAGTTGGAATAAAGGTTTGAAAATCAGAGTGAAGCTTAGGGTGAAATCATAAGTCTAATTCTCCATTAATTGTTTGAAATTCTGGATTTTGATATTAGTGATTGTTTTGTGATAGTTTATTTATTTATTAATTTAGTTTCTATAATTTTAAACCATTGAATTGAATAGTTTAATAGAATTAGGATTAATAGGAAATTAATAATTGTGAAGTTAAAATTCTTGCTAATTTTTCCTCGTGGGAACGATACTTTATCCACTACTATATTACTTGTTGACCACGTACACTTGCGAGTTTTGCGTATCGATTTTACCCAACAGTATGCAATCTAGGATGGAAGTCAAATTCTTAGAACTAAAACAGGAGAACATGTCGGTATCAGAATATGCTGTCAAATTCAACGAGTTGGCTAGATTTGCACCTCATCTGGTGGACACAGAGGCGAGAAAGGCGAGAAGATTCAAGAACGGACTGAAGCCGGGAATATTCAACAAGGTAGCGGTATTGCAGATCAATACGTTCGCGACTTTGATGGAGAAAGCATTAATTGCTGAAGGAGGGAGCGAAGCTGCGCCTCGATTTCATCAAGAGAAGAAGAAGAAGACAAATGATGGTGGAAGCAGTGGTGGTAGTAACCCGAATAAGAGGAAATGGAGCGAGAATACCCAGTCGGGTAATAAGATAGAAGATAATAGGAAAGGAAGGGAGGCATGTTCGAATTGTGGGAAGAACCATGTTGGAGTTTTCCTGAAGAAGAAGGGAGTTTGCTATAACTGCGGGCAAGAGGGGCAAATGTCACCAAATTGCCCCAATCCGAAGAAAATTCAAGGTTTCTTTGAATGCGGATCGACTGATCATTTGGTTCGAAACTGTCCTAAGAGAAATACGGAGAAGGAAAGTGACAACAAGGGACCAAGTGGCGGAACCATGGCAATTTGAGGACCTGCACAACCAGGAAGACCAATTAACGTGCACATTCAACACGACGCAGCGATGATGCGAAAGAGCTACTGGGAGGTGGCACCAGGTAACGATTTCACTTAATACTTAAATTACGCGAGTAAAATTGAGTTAAATAATTACTGTGAATTTTTTTCTTTTATAGATTCAAGTCACATGTTAGAATTTGAAACAAAAATGAATATTGTGTTAATAAAAATGAATTGATGATACAACTTTAAAAGATTGTAGAGAATAAGAAAGCGGTGATTCCGAGGATGGAATCCTTTTAAGGAGGGGTGAATGTGATAACCCGGGATTTCGAATAATCAAAATTTTACAAATAAATTTTTTATATATTAATATTAATATTAATTATCAATTTTGTGACAAGTATTTGTGATACGAGTCTCGAGAAGGTCAATTTGTATATTGACTAATACATTTTGAGTAGAGTTGTGCTTAACCGCTTTAGAAACCCTAACCCTAATTTCTAGAAAGGGATTCGATAGAAAATATAATTAAAATAATTATATTAATGAGTACGCGTGTGTATTGTTTAGAATTTTTGATCAATGATTGATCAGGATAAGGTTTAAAATTATAAACCCTAATAAGAGATTAGAAACCCTAATCTCAGGATTAGAAACCCTAACGTACCGTTAGAAACCCTAATCGAAAGCCGAAAACCCCTAATTTCATATTCGGGAATCCTAAAACCCTAATTAGGAAACCCTAATCCTAATTGGCAAGCCTAGTGTGTGCATTAAACTTTAATATGATTAGAAAACCCTAATTATATTTTAGTTATCTTAATTTCTATTTTACAAACCCTAATTGTAATTTAAAAATTTTAATTTTTCTAATTAAAACCCTAATTTTATATTCGGGATTTCTAAACCCTAATTAGGCAACCCTAATCCTAATTGGAAGGCATAATATATTTATTAAACGTTGATATGATTAAGAAAACCTAATTTAATTAGGAACCCCTAATTTTAGTTTCAAATTTTTAATTTTCTAAATTAAAACCCTAATTTAGAAAATCCTCGAAAGTTAGTGATTTAAAACCTAAGGGTTAGAACCTTAGGGTTAAACCCTAAGGATTTGTGCAAACACTACTACAAAACAGTAAATAGACAACGCAGAAAAAACGTTGTGGTTTCAGTCAGAAAAACGTCGTAGTTAAGGGTGTTATCTATTTGATACCCTTACACAACGTTTTTAAAACGTTTTAGTTGAGCACAATACACAACGTTTTTTAGGAAAAAATGTTGTAGATTTATTTTTCAAAAATTAGCAGATGCTTAAAAACGTTGTAGAATGTATGATTCCACAACATTTTTTGGATAAAAATGTTCTTGTTTAGTATATCAGACAACATTTAAGCACATTTACACAACGTTTTTAAAATGTTATAGATTAAAAAAAAAAAGAAAAAAAATTATAATTCACCTACATTACTAATGCACCTGCAATATACTAATGTCATGATATATAGCTAAAAGGTCTAAATTCTCATTTAAATTTAAAGCCAAAATATATCAACCATTCAAAATACATCCCAATAATACCATTTGTTTACAGTTTCAAATTACTACATCCACAAAATCTATACCAAACTATCCATAAGCACTGAAGTGCCGTATACTGCAGCAACAGAACTGCAGTTATACTCAAAGTTCAAACTAAAATATAGCCACACCTAACTAATAAAGCAGAAATAGGACAGAGAATACTCAAAGTTCAAACTAATTTTTGTGCCATTTTCTTTTGCTGAATTTAAGCAGTCCCAACCTGGATGCCATCAATGTATACTTCAACAATTGCTAAATTGCCGCTTCGAGTAGCTTTGTACTCCAAGCCTTCAGCTTGTTGTTGACACCTTTCTTGCAGTTCCCACACTTGATGCATAGGGAGTGTTTCTAGAGTGACCATAGGATCAAATAAAGGTCGGAAGACCTGTTATTGTAACAAAATTTCGATAAATGAACCTTTAAGTCAGGAAATCACAACTCGTCCCCAAAAGTATAAGATCAGTGGATTCTATAGAAACCAACCTGCCAAACAACACCAGTATCACGTCCACTATCTAAGAAAATGGAACCAGCAAAATGGAACCAGCAATTGATTCAACAATGTCACCTAGACCTTTTGGTGCTTTGTAATTCAGCACATCAGATTCCATTTGCAAGACTTGTAGTAATTAATTTTATCAATGGAGGTTAAAAAACATAAACTGTACAAGAGCATCTAGTATTGGCAAGTTTAAGAAGGGGAGTGAACAAAACCATCGTAATTAACTTCTCCATCGTAGTAACATGATGCAACCCATCGTCTGATACATTTGAACCATACATGCTGATAGGGAGTTAGAGATTGGTGGTGTCATAGACATTCACAAGTATGGTTTGTTTGCTTGCAAGCTGTTGAAGTAATTAACTTCTCCACAAGTGATTCAATATCAAAAACCCCACCAAGGTACCTGATTGACAGCAGTTACAAACATGATATGGTTTCTTAGTCTGTTTGAACTTGCAACTATTTCAATCTGCATGCAGAAAACTTATAGTTACGGGCATCATTTAGGGGTGGCTCATTTATCATCTTATGAATAATAATTAACAGTTTTGTTCATGCACTATAAACTGAAATAACTGTACTTGCCTTACCTTGGCGCATAATAGAGCATTTTGTTTCGGTAGGATAGGTTCATACGTAGGACCTTAAGCCTGGGGTTTTGGTCAGCATTTTTTTCTCATTTTAAATTGATTGCAATTTGAGAGTACCACTAGGTGCATGCAAAAAACTGCAATATATGGTCAACAACATATCAATAAGGCAAGTAACATACATTATCAATAAAACTCAACGTTATTAATTCGTGGATTGAAAAAGTAAGTAGAGGGCATCTGTAGCAGATGACTGAACCACCAGTATAACTAAGTTTCCTATATGAAACTTGGTGGAAATTGAAGTGAGAATACAAACCTTAATTACTTCATGTGATGCAATTCCACCAATGAAGGCAGCAACAGCATGGACCTCTGCAGCACCATATCTGCACATCTCATTGATAAGGTCCTCTATCAAAGTTGATGCATTGCAACTCAAGTCGCTGAGTAAGCAAACAGGTGAAGTAGGTGAAGTAGGTGAAAGTGAGAAACATGAATACTAGGTAGAGAAAAAATTTGGCTGCGCCATAGAGAAACCGGAAATTAGTAAAAATCAATATTCATTTCTTTTTTTTCATATGGCAGAGCATTAACATGCATAAGATTTCCTTTTCTATTTATTATCCTTCCAATTTTTTACTTTTACTATGATGGGGTATTGAAAGCTATATAGAACAGAGAAACAATTCAATAAGAACATTAAAAAATAATTATCACAAGGATTCCTAGGAGTATATAAAACATAAAATATTATCAAAAACATTCCTCA
Organism: Panax quinquefolius; assembly: GCA_020205615.1. Taxonomy (NCBI): domain Eukaryota; kingdom Viridiplantae; phylum Streptophyta; class Magnoliopsida; order Apiales; family Araliaceae; genus Panax; species Panax quinquefolius. The sequence continues at coordinate 49,703,867 of CM035165.1, forward strand.
TGAACATGGTAGAGAGGAAAAAAATATATATGAAATACCATATGTTAATAAATGACAAGACTGTCCGACTATAGATAATGCAAAGTGAAACAACAAGTCCCATGATATTTTGATTGCATATTAGTGATCAATACACCAAAGAATAATGAAACAAATTGTCATAAGATTCTGACTTTTCCAAGTGAACACTTCGTCATAAGAAGCAGACTTATGCAATCACAAGTAGACAAATTGAAGACACTGATATTTCAATCAAACACGCTATGTAAAAGAAGTCTCAAGAAAAACAGAAAGGAAATAGATAAGTTTAATTGAATATTTGGTGACTTAAATCTTCTACATGATTAACAATGTGAGCATGAGTTGGCCATAAAATATTTAGAAAAAGAGAACTGACCAATCACATTAAACATCACAAAAGTTTTATCCTTTCATATGCATTAGTATGACCAGTCTAGCCAACATCTTTTCCATAATATTGGACACTGACATGAAATAACAGTACGAACCTTAATCAAACTAAATTATATACAAGACTAGAGTAATAGAAATCAGTGGATGTGGTAATGATATATAGACTTAAAGAATAAAAAGTGTGCCTAGTGGTTTAGAGCATTCACCTGAAGCAAAAATGTGAGCTTTGAATCCCGGTAAGGAACGTGGAGTGATTTTCCATTAGATATATTCACAAGGTTCATAATCACAAGTCTGCATTTCAAACCAATTCAGTTAGATGTCATTTATTGGAAAATCAAATAGAATAAGTTTAATTTTACAAAGTTACTGCAGAACTTCTTAATTTCAACTTTGCTAAATTGAGGATGCAAAGTGGAAATAACAAACCCCAAAGTCAAAAGGGACTTGTTGATATTGGTAGCTTCCTTTAGGCGTTCACCTTCAGCACCAGAACTCTTCTGCCTGTGATAAAAAAAATATCATAATAATAAAATATCTATGGGTATTGATTTTGGATCATTCAAAACAAAAAAAAATCAAAAATCCACATCTCTGTCAAAAATACTATTTTACCTTTCAGAGCCTGTTAAATCAACAAGATTAAGCCGAGCAAACCGATGATGAGTCACTCCTTGAGATTCCCACTAAAAACAAACACTTGGTCAGGTATAAAAAAAGTGAAGAAATAAAAGAAGAATTATTAGGGCTCATTTCACAATCATAAATGAATGGGGGACAAATTTTAGTAAACAAAGGAGATAACAGATAGCTACTCACCTTACTTTCTATGATGCATGTAAACACACTATGAGACCGACTACTAGCGCGATTCATATTTGTGGCAGCTACCTTTCTATTTGCAGCACCCTGGAATATTATAAATGATGGACATTCAGCAACCAAAAAATGACAGAATGAAGGGTGGGGGAGATGTAACGATTATTGTAGACATTTTGATTTGTTTTGCTCATCTCTTACAGCCAAAGAACTAATGTTTGCTAATTTCTGCCTGCAATCCTATTTGACTTAAGATTTCTTTTTTTGGGGGAGGGGGGGATCTAGATAGGTTTATGATGAATATGTACTGTATTAGCCTGGTTTAAATTTCAATTTACTTTCCAAATTAAAAGAAGACCAGTGACATGCAAAAAAAATATTTTTGAAAAAGAAAACAAATACTAGGATAAAGATAAATCAATAAGAAACTCACACCTAGACATGATCATTAAATGCCAAATATATTCTTACAAAACCTGTTTATCAGGATTTCCAACTGGAGCTCTGTTTTCTGCAGGAACATAGAACATGGTTTCAGCTAACACGCCACATTTCCCACCTGAATCTATAGTATCATAGAAGGATCCTGTCCCAGGCCAGTCACGCTCATGATTACCACTGCAGAAAATATGAAAGCCGAACTACTCTAATTTTCTGAGTCTTTCTCTAGATCTACCCTGACTCGGACCCGAACTCAGCCTCACGCAAGCATTCATATATAAAAAATAAGCCAAATACAGATCAATGAAACCCTAACTGGAGGTAAATATACTGACTGAGATCACCGTCGCGCTTGGCGGAGCTGCAATCGGAGTAACGAGATGCGACGTCCTTGAACTTAGCCTTGCCAGAAACGATGTCTTCATGAAGGGATTTGAGCTGAGAGACGGTAGTTTCTCTAGTGGTGTTGCTAATAACTCGACCTTCTGCATCCTTCCAGGAAACCTTACGTCGAGAACCTTGGTGCTTTACGAGTATGTGAGAAGCCCTAACTTTGTCCTATTCGGCTGATGATGATCATAAAAGCCCTAGATTTATCCAAATTTCTCAAACCAAAACCTCAAATTCTATGCTTGAAACCTGTGAAACAAACTGAATTCAAGCTCCTCAACGATTCTGAAGCTTCAAAAATGGCGAGATTTTGAGGAGAAATGGAAGGGAAAAAGAGAGAGGAACTACCAACATCGCAGCGAGAAAGTACAGAACCTTGTTTTAAATTCAAATTTAAGCTTCCGTGTTTTTTAGATAGACAACGTTTTTAAAAAAAAACGTTATCAAGTTAAAATAAAAAAAATACTTTTTTAAATAAATAACGTTTTTACATATATATCTACAACGTTTTGTTTAAAAACGTTGTGGAAAAAATACCACAACATTTTTATAAAAAATGTTATCTTTTAATTTTTGTCTATTTACTATTTTATAGTAGTAAAATGTCTAGTATGCCATAAAATTTATTTTATAAATGACCAAAATGCCCTTTTAAATATATTTTATTATTTATCTTGCAAATCTAGCAAATGTTGGGGTTGGTAACCTACTACATTGACTTAGTGATCAAAAATTCGAGCAAGTATGCCAGCAACATCAGATCTAGCATCAAAAAAAGTAATATATATATATATATATATATAGATTAAGAGAGAGAAAGTGTACAAACTTTGCCATTTTGCTCTCTTGCTCTCACCAACTCCTTCTCCCATCCAAGCTCCGAAAATTATAAGTATATCAGTCCTTGAATCAGCCCTAGATCAACCAATATCAGATAAGGAGATCTAAGATCAAAGATTTAGCAAGAAGGTATAAACCCTAAAACCTAATTTGATCTTGTATGCTTAGATAAATTTTGTATTTTTGTGTTTAGAATCTTGCTAATAGATGTTTTATGAAGATCTATGATGATCTATCATGAATCCATAGCATCAAAGTGCCTTAAAATGATGATTTTTCAAAACTGTTCTTGAGCTCGAAAAATGGTCTAACAACCTAATGTTAGTGACCACATATCCTTGCTCGTTTATGATATTTGTTGTTTTAAAGTTGTTATGTGTAGCTGGGTATGAGGTCTTTATTCTGCAAAAGAAATAACAGTTATTTGATGTCTAGATCGAGAGTTATTAAAGGTCAAAACTCGTTAACTAACATTGACCAAAGCTTTCTAGGTAACCCAGAAAGTGTGAATAAACGTCTGACAACTTTTTCTAATGCTTTGATTTGTCAGGTGTTATGTTGTTTGTTATTGTTGTTGTAATGAAACTGTAGCCTGTTGTCTGGACTATAGCTAAATGCCTTTAGATGCCTTAAAACGTCAACCAATCAAACGTAACAGGTGGTCAAAGTAGTCCACCCGAACTGATTTTACCTTTATAGAAAAACCCAGAAATTTGATGAACAAACTTTCTGACATGTTTTGACCGAGGCATATCTTGTGGATATGATGTTGTAAAACGGTGATGTTGCTTTAGTGTTGTTCCTTGTCATGTATACTACGAGTATAAACCAAGAAACCACTTAAGATATTACTAGAACACGATATTAATCGAGCCCCAAAATACACCCTCGAAGCTGCTGGGTTTCTGGGTTACCTAGAAAATCCAGATTCGATCTGATAGAAGATTTGGGAGATTAGATCTTCGTGTTGTTTGGTTGTATGATCACGATGTAGGTTGGATATTGTAGTGTGTCATAAGAACTACACGACCACATTTCAAGCTAGCCCAGAACATTATTACACTGAGAATCAAACGCGGTCAAACTTGACCCCTTGAGCACTGTCTGTCAGTTATCTTGAGGCTCAAGAACACCAACAGCGATGGTTACTGTCGCTAAAGGCCTTTAGCGACGGTTTTATTTATTTTATTTTTTGAATATTCCAGAAATTATTTAAAAATAGAAATAAATTATAAAAATTACCAAAAATGGTTTTAAAAATCATTTTAAATTCTGAAAAATAATTTTTGACCAATTGGAATATTTTTCTTTAATATTTATAATTATTTAAATATTAAAGGTATTTAATTTATCTAATTAGTGTATTAAATAAATTAGAGAAAATTGATTTAATATTATGAAAAATCATTTTAAATAAGAATAATGTATTTAAAAATATTTTGTGTTAAAAATACAACTTTTAATATTTTTAGAGAATTTTCATTAATAAATTAATATTAATGATATTAGATTTATTTAATTATTAAATTAAATAAATAAGTTAAAAATAATTTTATTAATTTAAAAATCATTTTAAATAAGAATAAAGTATTAGAAAATATTTTGAATTATAAAATATAATTTTCAATATTTTGGAGAATTCTCATTAATAAATTAATATTAATGATATTAGATTTATATAATTATTATATTAAATAAATGAATTAAAATTGTTTTATTGATTTAAAATCATTTAAAAAGATAAAAATATTTTAAAAACATTTTAAGTTATAATTAATGACTTTTAATATTTTGATAATAATTTCATTAATATTTAAATATTAATGGTGATGGTTTAAAATGATTTTAATTAATTTAAAAATCATTTAAGTAGAATATTAATGATTTAAAAATATTTTAAGTTATTAATAATAACTTTAATATTTTGACAAGTATGCTATTAATATTTTTATATTATTAAATATTAATAATAATAAGATTATTTGATAATTAAATCATTTAAAAATAATTTAAGTGTTTGAAAAATTATTATAAATTATAATAATTGTTTATAAATTATTAAAAGCATCCGAAAATTATTATAAACGATATTTGACTTATCTAAATATAATATTGAAGCTTAGAGACCAAAATTAATTGACAAGCAATGTGTTAATTGTCGGATAGGGTGATCAAAACACCAAGATGAGACCGAAGTCCAACCAGGCCGAACTAGTTAGACTTGATAAGTGTTTATATAGGTTATAAACACTAATGTGGCTATGTGGTAATGTGCCTAGGAGAAGTTTGTTATGCATTACTGATTGTTACGTGTTATGAATAAATTGCTAATAATGAGACCGATATTATTGGTTATAGGTCTTTCAAATGCAAATAAGTTTATTGTTTAGCTATAATCAACGCGGAAGACAAGTTTTCTTACTCAACCTTGAGTTATATTCATTCAATTATTATAGTGGTTAATTATTTCTAATTATACCACGTCCAAGGATTTATTGTTGATTATTCGCAGTTAGTGCATGTTTAATAATTCAAATTGAATTACTGATTCGAAAAATATACATTTGTAGAATAACTGTTGTTTGATATTCATATCGTAGAAGATAGAAATCGATCTGATGATAATTCCCTGCTTATTGTCGAATTATGTTGAGAAATGTCTTAGCTAATTATTCTGGCTAGACAAACATTTGTTAGAACTTGATAGGTTCGAGAAGAGAAGAGAACAAAATTTAAATTATTATTGATAGATCAATGCCAGTTGTATCAGCTAGATCGAAAAAGAAAACTTGATAGGTTTAAGAAGAGAAGAGAAGAGAAGTGATTAGATATTGAAATCATTGAATTTCGTTGTTAAATCAAATCTTGATTCTGAGACTGAGAAGAACAACCTTTTATATAAAGGGAACATTTTTAGTCGTATATTCGACAATTGCGCGCGACTTAAGTATTATGCATAATATAGGGTACATGGAGTTGGCCGGCTCTAAATACTTGCAGAGAGGTATGATTTAATCTTTATGGTTATCTGATACACCTACGTATATGTCAAAGTAAAACTTTAATATATACTCGAGAAGAAAAGTTCAAGATCCAACGGATCGCTCAACATAAATCTGGAAAACATTCCACTTTGCTATTTCGTAGAATTAATTCTAGATTATTCATTTGAATATCGTAGAAAACCTTGAAAGCGTTGTAATCTTTCATATTCAGATTATTGTTGTATAGAATGTGAGAAGACTTGTTATTTATGCATATACATTTACTGTATGTCTTAACTTGTGGGGTAAACTTGTTGCTCACCTTTGCTAAATAAAACTTTTCAGCTAAGGACGAAGTTGCAGAAGGTGCTACGAAGAAGAACAAAGGAAAAGGCATAGTGATAAATTAGTTATGATGAACAATATTATTATTATGTTTTATTGTATTGTAAACCCTTTTTGTATATCTAAGGGGTATTTCTGTAATGTTAAGGTTAGTGAACCTGGGACTTATGTATTAATAACATATGTTAATGAGTTATATATTCCTATTATAATTTGAATGGGTAGTTAGATGGTATTATATTGTGGATCGTGAACACCAAACTCAGGGGTCAGGTAACCCGGATTTGGGGGTGTCACATAAATAGTCGTGCTATGTGTTATGATAGATTATTCTGATCAAAAGAATAATCTTGTGAATGATAGGTTTCAGTATAAAAGATTTATCTAAGTTGCATTATTGTAAGCAGCACCTCAGGCAAGTTTTCTAAACTTACTCCAATTATTATTGAGCAAGTATCTGAACTATTCTTTACATTGTGCAAGTATCCTAACTTTGCATTTCCTTTATGCAATGGACATGAGTAAGAAAGTTTCAGAATCATATTATTGTGCCAGATTATTAACTCTATTGTTATTGATTATGTATCCAATCTTTGTATTCAAACAAGTTCTTACATTATCTGATCATTGTATTATTGTATAATTAAGATATTTATTCTGTTTGTTAATTCCTATATATGGTTAGACAAGTGTCCCCTCTTAGATAACCATTGTATTTAATCACATGTTGATACATACTTATTGATTTCGAGTATGTATACGTTGACTTAAAAGATGTCTAAGCTATTTGATTTGGCTAGACATAAACTTAAAAATAATGTTGAGCAAGATAGAACTTTATTGTATCCAACCAGATTGTTTTGGTTTGGATTCCCGACTAAGTATGAAAATCCCGAACAATGAAAAACTTTTGTGCACCTAAGGTGGATAGTGTGAACGATAATATCGTTCTTGCATGTAGTATTGATCAATATATGGCATAACAAGCTGATCACCCCCTCCCCCCCTGTGCCCGTAAGTTATGACGGTTTACAGATGAAGTTCTGTTTAACCTTTTCGAAAATAGAAAACAATGTTCATAGACTGTTGACTGATCTCCAGTTATAGTCAGTACGTAGTTTCAAAAAATTTATATAGAAGTGATATGTTGTTATTATTGGTTCAGCTTACTTCACAACCATTGATTCGTTGTAGAAGTGTCATTCAAAGAAAACATTTAATTCTTTCAGCTAATATATATTGTTGTTATTACTTGCTAGGCAATCAAATGCTCATTCTTGCTTTAAATTTAAATGCTTTCAGCTAAATATTATCAACCAGAAGGTTCAGGCAAGAACAAGGGAAAAGAAAAGATGTTCGAATGAGTTTTATAACATTCTATGTAATAGTTAAAGTTTATTAAGACAATGATATTTATTATCTATGATGTAATAAATGTTTAAAGGTCGCGTACCTGGGATTTAGACTTTGATATATGTAAATTAGTTTGATATTTATATTATTGTTATTATTATTAGTATTAGTCGCTCATAGAAATAGTATCGTGAAACACCGAGTTCAGGTTTCAAGTACCTGAATTTGAGGGCGTCACAGGTTGGTATCAAAGCTTTAGGGTTAGAAACCTTAGGTGGGATAAGACCTTAGGCTATAACCTTAGAACAGAGGGAAACATTAAAAATACAAGTAAATCATATAGAGTTTAAAAGGAGATGAATTGAATAAATTCATCGTTAAACAAAATAAAAGAAACTTTTATAAAACTATTGTTTGCTGTGTGTATATACTATTTACTTATCAAGATAAGTTGTGTGTAGATGTCAGGTGGAAAAGAATTATGATACCCTCTGATCGTAAAGAAGGAGCCAATATCAAAGCCAAAAGCTAAAATAGAGGCTCATAGTGTAGACAACCTTGATGAGGTGGTGGTATTGGAAAACGTAGTACCCGATCCAGAAATGGTGGAACTGAAAGATAGTGATTCAGACACTAAAGTTAGAGCTGATCAAGTATCAACGGAAGTACAGAATCTGAAGAACAAGGTTTCTTCTCTAGAAAAGTTGTGGGAAATAGAAAAACTATTAAATAGCCAATTGCGAAAAGCGTTAATAGAAACAATGGAAGAAAAAGATAAGCTTAAAATTTAAATTGATCAAATGGGAGCCGGAAGCAACAAATTGTGCGCAGCTCCGAGCAAGAATGGGAAAAGAAAGATGAAAGACCGTGAAGTAGGAAATAAGTAGGATTAGTAGTTGATTATGTATGTTTGATAATGTACGGGTGTAATGTAATATTCTCAAACTTTTGTATAAGTTATTACAGTAATTCCCGACTTTTGTGGTCACAAAGGGATAACAGTACGTGCTATATTATGTAAGGTACTTTGAATTAATGAATACGATTCTATGTTTCATTAATGGAATAAGTTTTGTATAAAACTATGTGTTACATGTTAAACTTATATAATAAGGTTTAGAATGTAAATTAAATTTATGATTTTATGTAATCAGATAATGCCGCCAAGACGTCGAACACGAAATCAAAGGGCAGAAGAATCTGTCAACAACACTGAGGGACAACAGCAAGACCCAATGCAAAACTTTGCAAACATGGTAGCTTAAGCTATGCGTGAGGAATACCAAATTACATGAGGAACCGACTGCATAATCGCTGGAAAATTTTAAGGACTTCAAGGCAGTAGGACCACCAGAATTCAGGGGAATAACTGACCCTATATAAGCCCAAACATGGGTTAACGAGATAGAAAATGCATTCGTAGTTGCTAGGATAGATGAGGGCCAAAAGACCTCTTTTGCCACCTATATGATAAAAGGGGAGGCAAACTTTTGGTGGGAAGCAAATCAAGCGAGGGCAGGAGAAGGAGTAGTTACTTGGGCTAGGTTTAAGACTTTGTTTTTCGAAAACTACCTCTCAGCTAGCATGCAGGCTAGGATGGAGGTGAAATTTCTAGAGTTGAAGCAGGATAACATGACTGTTGCGGAGTATGCCACAAAGTTTAATGAGTTGGCTAGGTTTGCTCCACATCAAGTTGATACAGAGACTAGGAAGGCAAGAAGGTTCGAGCTGGGATTAAAACCCTGGCTCTACAACAAGGTGGCGGTGCTGCAGATCAATACGTTTGTGGCACTCATGGAAAGGTTATCATAGCTGAGGAGGGTAGTGAGTCCCTAAGCCTCTACAACAAGGAGAAGAGGAACAAAGGCAAGGCTGTAGGAGTTGTGAAGGTGGAAACTAATAGTGGGAATAGGGGTGGGAAAAGAAAGGAGAATTATTTTGAGAATGTTCAGGTGAAATAGGAAGGTGTGAAGAAGAATGTAGTTCAGTGTGGGAAATGTTGGAAGAATCACTCTGGTGAGTGTCTGAAGGGTAAGTTGGTATGCTACAAGTGCGGGCAGGAGGGCCATATTTCACCCAACTGCCCCAACCCAAGGATGAACAATGGGTGTTTTCTGTGTGGGTCTATGGAACATAAGGTGAGGGATTGTTCAAAGAGGAAAAACGGAGGCAGGGAGTGAAACCACGGGGAAAAGTAGCGGGACTATGGTAATCACAGGACCGACTTCAACCAACAAACAAATCGCACGAGTCTTCAATATGACGGTCCAGGATACTGTGGCAGCTGGGAATGGAACTCCAGGTATTATTTGAATAACTTTAACTTTCATATATATATGATTTTCCTATATATAGCAAATTAGGAAGTTATAAAGAAATTTTGAAGTAGAAATTTAAGTTCTGTTAGAAATCAAACTTCCGTTTAATCAGATATACAAGCTTTATATGAATAGTTAAAGATTTGTTCTATCAATATATTATGATCGAGATCTATTGGCAATGATTGCATAGGCTATGTACCCTTGTATGTATGAGATTTAAAACGACGATTCCAGGGACGGAATCTTTATAAGAGAGGGTGAATGTAATAACCCGATATTTTCTATATAAATAAATAAGAAATTTTGCATATAATTTTTTTTTTATATTTAAAGATGGGAATATGTGCTATGTAATGTGTATGTATATATGTGATAAATAAAATTTATTTATTACATGAATAATTTCAAATAATTTTATTTTAGAATTATTGATCATTATAAAGTATATACTTATAATAATTAATAGTAAAGATGTCTTTATTATTTATTTTCTATGAAAATATGATTTTATATTATTTAAATAATATATGAAATGATTATAGAATTATTATAATAACTATATTATTTTATTATATGAATTTTAGTTCAGATTATTAAGTTAATAATTTTAACTTAATTAATAATGTTATATATGAAAGATAATCGAGATATGGAATTCAAACCCTAATTTTGGATTTTGAGTAATGAATGAGAATAATAATATTATATTAGTATAGTATTATTTTTCAGTGTGATAAATATATAATGTATATAGTGTTAATGGTTAGTCAATTATGGTGTATCATACCAAACCCTAATACTACTGTCATAAACCATAATTGGAAACTCAAAACTGGAATTTAAGATCGGTCAGGAATAATGTTATATGAATTAAGTAGCGTATTATAGAATTCCTGTTAATTAGGAAAAACCCTAATTAATATTTGAAAACCCTAATTTAAAATTAAAAACCCTAATTTGCTAATTAGGAACCCTAATTGCTAAAATTAGAAACCCTAATTATTATTTTAGTAAATTGAATTGTTAATTTGGGAACCCTAATGATAATTAAGGAACCCGAATTATTTAAACCCTAAATTCTATTAAAAACCCTAATTTTAATTAGTGTGTTTTAAATTAAAATTTTGTTACACTTTTATTTTAATCTTTCAAACCCTAAAAATTATTTGGGAAACTTTAAAATTTAAAATCTAGTGATTAAACCCTAGATTCAAGTACCTTGGACCAGAATGCCCTTAAAATTAAAATACAAATTACCATTGTACCCTTTTGTCCCATTTGGTGAATTATTGCTAGAAAATCTAGCAATATCTTACTAGCCACCCTAGTCTACCTAGCTATGAGCTACAACACCAGCATATCAGCCATTGCAATCAACCAAATTTATTGCACCAATTGATATACAAGATTCAAGAGAGAGAAAAGCAAAATAAAGTTCATGTGTGCAACAAACACTTAGCCATACTCTCTCAAGCTCAAACCCACGAAATCCAAAGGTATACCAGTCTCTAAATAAAGCCCCACGACTTCCAATAACAGATCATAAGCCAATAAATCAGAATTGGTACATAAAGAGGTAAACCCTAGCCATGAAATCTGACCTTTTGATCTGTTGTTAAATGCCAAGTTTGTTGTGTTAAATATGTTGTATGGAGTCTAATTAAGTGATCTGGGTTGATAGTTGTTAGATCCATAACATCTATAGACTCAGATCTAGCATTTTACAAAAACTGGAAAATTTTGCTTTTGATGTCTGATAGTGAATGTCAGGCCTTCTAGATCTCTGTCTGTGTTTGATTTTTGTGTTTTAAGTTTGGATATTGTATTCTGATATGTGGTCTTTGATCTGGATCAAGAATCAAGCTTATATCTGGTCTAGATTGCATGTTATTTATGGTCAAAAGTCGTTGACCGGCCATGACTGGGTGTTTTTGGGTAACCCATAAACTGCCCAGAAACGACCTGACAACGCTTTTGATCGACTAGATCTGTCAGTGTATTGATGTTTTGGTTATGTTGTTGTAATAGAATGGTAGCTTGGTATAAGTACTGCAAGATTATGCCTTAACATCTCCTTAAGATTAAACTAGTCGAAGGTAGTGGATGATCAAAGTAGACCATCCGGTCATGCTTTCTGTTTGTGGCAATTTCCAGAAACTAGTTGGAGCTTATTTCTAACAGTGGCTGACCGACTTGTATCTGCTTGATTAGTTGTTGTTTTGGTGATGTTTTGTATTAGATATCTTAACTTACATGCTGAATACAACATGAAATCATTATATCATAAAAACATTACAAGACTAGCTTGTAGTGGAGACTCAAAGTATGATCCTCGAACTGTTCTTCATTTCTGGGAAACCCAGAAATGAAGAACAGCCTCTGAAAATCACTTGGGAAGCCTAGATCTCATTTGTGTTACGTCGTTTGATATTGATTTTTACTGATACTTATAGTATTACATTAATACTACAAGATCAAAGTAATATTACACCTAGAAGCTATATGATATGTCAGATATTCTTGGTCAAACTAGGCCACTCGCTCACGGATGAAGTTTCTGGGAAAAACCCAGAAACCGTATGAACGTTATTTTTGACAACTTTTGACCAGCTGCTATTTAGTGATTTTGATGTTGTTTGACTGATCTGATGATGGATAATTGTACCTTGACATGTGGACTACAACCTTGAACCATTATAACACATTAAACATAACCAGAACCTATAGACATTTAAGCCTCCAATGAACCTTGAAGTTGACTGGGTTTTTGGAAAACCCAGAAAGCCCTGACAATAACTTTGAATGACCAGATCTTTGTGCTATGTGTTTGTACGACTGATTTGGTGCTTGATTCATGTAGTATTACATAAATACTACATAATCAATGCTTAAGATTGGCCAGAACTTGTGTAGATTGAAAATTAGAGATGGTCAAAGGAGGTACCCTTGAGCACTGACTGTCAGTGTTCTTGAGCCTCAAGAACACCTATCGCGACAGAAACTGTCGCTAAAGTCTTTAGCGACGGATTTATTTATTTTTGTTTTATAATTTCCGAAAAACACATTAAAAATAGAAATAAATTCCTATAAATTATAAAATCAGTTTTAAAAATTATTTAAAGTTATAAAAATTAACTTTTGATAAATTGACATATTTTTCATTATTATTACTATTTATTTGAATACTAATGATATGAAATTTATTTAATAAAATATATTAAATAAATGGGTTAAAAATGATTTTTATATTATAAAAATTATTTTAAATGATAATAAGTGTTTTAAAAATATTTTTAAGTTATAAATAATGACTTTTAATATTTTAAGGTAATTTTCATTAATAATTTAATATTAATGATAATGAGTTTATTTAGTATTTATATTAAATAAATAGTTTAAAATGGTTTTAATGATTTAAAATCATTTAAAAAGGATATAAAGGATTTAAAAATACTTTAAGTTATAATAAATGACTTTTAATATTTTCATGAATAATACATTAATATTTAAATATTAAAGGTGACCATTTAAAATGGTTTTAAATGTTTTAAAAATTATTTAAGGGTAAATTAAATGTTTTAAAAATATTTTGAGTTATTGATAATAACTTAGATATTTTGTCAAGTATTTCATTAATATTTTTATAGTAGTAAATATTAATGATAATGGAATTATTATGTTTTTAAATCATTTAAAAATGATTTCAGTGTTGGAAAAATCATGATAAATTATAATAATTATTTCAAAATTATTATAATACCTTGAAAAATAATATGATTAATATTTAAATTATCTACTATAGTATTGAAGTTCTGAGAATAAAAGTCAAGTAAATATAAACTCGATTATTAGTCGATAAAGTCGCTTTAAGATAATAGAAATGTTATCTTGAAGTTGACACATACTTATATAGATTGACCTAATAAGTACTTATTTATGTTAGAATGACTGTTATAACTATGTGACAATGTGTTTAAGCTATATGATGACTATAAATAGTCGTGCTATCTGTTATGATATATTATTCTGATCAAAAGAATAATCTTGTGAATGATAGGTTTCAAAATAAAAGATTTATCTAAGTTGCATTATTGTAAGCAGCAACTCAGGCAAGTTTTCTAAATGTACTCCAATTATTATTGAGCAAGTATCTGAATTATTCTTTACATTGTGCAAGTATCCTAACTTTGAATTTTCTTTATGCAATGGACATGAGTAATAAAGTTTCAGAATCATATTATTGTGCCAGATTATTAACTCTATTGTTCTTGATTATGTATCAAATCTTTGTATTCATACATGTTCTTACATTATTCGATCATTGTATTATTGTATAATTCAGATATTTATTCTTTAATTCCTATATAGGGTTAGACAAGTGTCCCCACTTAAATAACCATTGTATTTAATCACATGTTGATACATATTTATTGATTTCAAGTATGTATATGTTGACTTAAAAGCCGTCTAAGCTATTTGATTTGGCTAGACATAAACTTAAAAATACTGTTGAGCAGTATAGAATTTTATTGTATCCAACCAGATTGTTTTGGTTTGGATTCCCAACTAAGTATGAACATCCCTAACATGGGAAAACTTTTGTGCACCTAAGGTGGATAGAGTGAACGATAATATCGTTCTTGCATGTAGTATTGATCAATACAAGGCATAACGGGCTAATCACCCCCCGTGCACGTAAGTTATGACGGTTTATAGATGAAGTTCTGTTTAACCTTTCCAAAAATAGAAAACAATGTTCTTAGTCTGTTGACTGATCTCCAGTTATAGTCAGTACGTAGTTTCAAAAATTTTATATAGAAGTGATATGTTGTTATTATTGGTTCAGCTTACTTCATAACGATTGATTCGTTGTAGAAGTGTCATTCAAAGAAAACATTTAATTCTTTCAGCTAATATATATTGTTATTATTACTTGCTGGGCAATCAAATGCTCATTCTTGCTTTAAATTTAAATGTTTTCAGCTTAGTATGATCAACCAGAAGGTTCAGGCAAGAATAAGGGAAAAGGAAAGCTGTTCGAATGAGTTTTATAACATTCTATGTAATAGTTAAAGTTTATTAAGACAATGATATTTATTATCTATGATGTAATTAATGTTTAAAGGTCGCGTACCTGGGATTTAGACTTTGATATATGTAAATTAAGTTTGATATTTATATTATTGTTATTATTATTAGTATTATTCCGCTCATAGAAATAGTATCGTGAAGCACCGAGTTCAGGTTTCAAGTACCTAAATTTGGGGGCGTCACAACCATTCATGGTTCGGTCTCACCCCTTACCAAAACACAAAAACTTGTCATCTGGTACTAGGATCAAACTTCAATCCATCACATTTCACTGGCTTCAAACCAAAGGGATGGAATTACCTGAACTCCTCCCAAATAGGAGATTCGGCGACCATCTAAGCTGCGGTTGTGCCTCAAAGAGCAACCCCAATCCATAAGAGATGGAATTAACTAGGCTTCTCACAAATAGAAGTACTGGCAACCATCTGTGGTGCGATCAATCTCAGAGAGGATAGCTACAGTCCTCTCCATATTTTCATACAGAAACCAATCCTAAGACACCAAAGATGGTAGGGATACACCCAGATCAATGATAAATTCTGAACTATCCAGAGACAACTCAATGTACATCCATCCAGGATGAATTCAGAATACATCAAGATCACAAGTCCTGAAGAAGCAGACAAAATATCAAGCAAATATCAGACCATATTTAAAAGAGAAGTGATTAAAAATATATATTTCCCTGCTATATATAATGATGTTTGATATACACAATGTAAACTGTACATGACAAAATCGCTATGCTAGTCTGTACAAGAAAATACCAGCACATCTACAAGTCAAGGTATATACGAGCTAACAAGCCCAACATGGCATCCCTCTCAGCAGAAGGAGGTAACAATGTGGTCTCTTGTACAAGGGTATCCACATGACCCAACAGATCTGCAGCCATCTACATGGTGACCATATGCTCATCAATGTAAGTGTTCATCTCTGCAATCATGCCAGTGGTAAGGGACCTCACTGATGTACTATTTGTGACGGCTACATCCCGGGCAGATGTGGCACTATCACGCTCAACTATCACTGCATCTCTAGCTGATCTGGCCTCATCCCACTCAACAATAGCGGCATCTCTGCGACCTAATGCATCATCTCTCTCTAATAGAGTTGTGTCTCTCCCATCAAGAGAAGTCAACATCAAGGCTTTAGCATGTTCTCTCTCGAAGGTCATTAGATGAAGACTCTGCTCAAAGTATTGTGCTGAATGCTGAATCACAACAGTACTAGTACTAGGAGAATCTAAAGGAGATGATGTCAACCCGGTAACTAATTCCTCCTCGAGGTAAGAATCAACGTCCTATATGGGCTCTACATCATCTGAATCACCACTCGGTAACGTGGATACTGCCACGGCTAATGAAGTCTCTACCTCCATCCACGTAAAATACTCTGGTGAACATCCCAGATGGATAATAGAGAAAGCATCTATCTCACGGTGATCCCAACAAGCATACACAAGGGATTGATCCTCTACTGAAAGATAGCGAGACGCTAAATGCTGGCCCAGCGCCCCCTCGAAAGGATGAAAATCCTGAAACTGGTCAAACTACGACATCATAACCATCAGGTGATATGTAGTTATGCCCCTCAAACCAGCCAGGGGGAGGTAACCCATGCTCGGAGCATGAGTAATAAAGCTGTAAGGGGAGCTGTAAGGATCACTAATCTCCGTCAAAAATACTGACCAAGACATAGCGTCCAAAAACTCTGCAAGCTGAAAGGAGTATGACATGGCTATATCATGGGTGAAATAATACACATGACTTCTAAAAGTGCCAATCGGTCTCAAGTATGACATAAACCACACGTGACAAAGATAACCGAAGCCGCCATAAACACTCTTCGCCGGATAAGTACAAAGAAGATGTAGTCGACTCGTAGTCTCTGCTATAATCATCGATATGATGGTATGACCTTCCCTGAGAGCTCTCACTGCCATGATAACTCCTATGTCCAACTCATCTATATACAAAGGCATATATACATATGACAGTATGCACAATAGCAGTACATCAACCTTGGCTAGACGTCAATGATCCTCCGGTGTGGTGAAATCCCCGGAATGTCATGTATAACTATCCTCATAGCCAAATATGTCAAACAGAAAACACTGGGATATAACGTGGCCAGATGTAAGCTCATCCTGTACTACCATACGCCTCAATCTAGTAAGGGTCATGAACAATTGACTCATGTCCCCCAAAGCCATATGCACGCAAGGTCTGTCCAATGGTGGCATCGTCAACCATGCATACTCCTCCAGAGTGGGAGTCAACTCCTGGGTCCCAAATCGGAAAACCTGCCTATTTGATACCCAGTGCTCCAGCATGCCATCCATAAATCATGTGGGAACCTGAAACATCAACAGGGTCATAGTATACTGCAACAAGTGAGCTACAGTCACCTTGTCTTATAGTGACATATTGTCATACCACGATCACATACTAGATGCCGTGTCATAAGACCATCTGTAAAAACCCAAAACCCTAATAAGACTCGTATGTATAAATCCCGTTATATAAATAAAATTTCTCTATTCTGAATGTGTTACATGTTATTATATACTTAGTTTGACAAAATTGACCAAATAAATTTTTATCCGAAAAACGCCGTCGTTTCGACACTTTCGTGCTTAAAATTTTTTTTTCATAATCGGACTTTTTCAGTAAAATTATTTTGACAAGTTGCTTTATCGTGCTTACATCGACAAAACGCTTTGTCGTGCTTGTTTAGATTAGTGAGAAATTTAGGTTAGTAAACCTAGGTTAACAAACCCCAACCCTAATTAGCAAAATCCTAAACCTAGTTTATAAATTAAACCCTAATTAGCTAATCTAAACCTAACTAGCTTATGTTAACACCTAATCATGGTTAGTAAACTTCTATTAGGTACTAATTAACATTACTTAACATTCTTAATCATTATAAACAAAACCCTAATCAAGATTAGTGAAGATTTAAACCTAATTAAGCTACTAATTTGATCAACTAGCTCACAAGTAGGTTGAGAGTCACCATTTCAAGTTCCAAAACATCACATGACATGCTTCCAAACTCCCAAGCAGCAGAAGAGTCACAAATCAGATCTTTATAGAGGCAAGTAGGTGGAAAAAATGACCAAAAAGCCAAGTTGAAGAAATCTATAAATAGGAACCATAGGGCTGAGCAAACTCGCGAATTCTCAAAGCCTAGATACACTTGTAAAAATACCATATCAAGCCTGGGTGTTAACAGCAACAAGATCAGAAGATAGAATCAAGAATTTCTCAAGTTAAGGTGCAAACCCTAGTTCATAAATTTCTCTTTGATCTTATGTTAGATTCGTTGTTTAGATGTTTAGAATTATATATTAGGATGTTAGAAAGTATGCTAGAGTGGTAGAACACGTTTTCATAACATCTAGATGCCTTAATTAAGCGTTTTATGAAATCTGGGAATTTTGAAAAAAAAAATGGTCTAACAGCCGAATGTCAAGGCTTTTCGATTCATGTGTGTTTATGTTTTGGTCTGTTAATCGTATGGTATTCGTAGCCTGTTAGTAGATCTTTAATCTGGAAAAGAAAATAGGTTCAGATGAACCATAGATTCCAAGATATAAGCAGTCAAAGTGGGTTGATCGTTCACGGAAGTTGGTTTTCTGGGTTGCCCAGAAAGCTCAAGAAAAGCTTGAACCTAGCTTACTTTAAAGCATGTTTAATCATCTTCCGATTGTTAATTGTTTATGTTTTTGTTATAAATTAGTACCGGTATACATACTACATATCTATGATCTTCAATCGAATAAACAACTCATAGGATTACTTAATTATTAGTCAAAAGTAGTCGAATCGAAGCATGACCGAAGTTTTCGGTTTTTTGAAAACTCAAGAACACGAAGAACAATTGGTAGTCAGATTTTGAGCAAAGATAAATAGAGACCTTAGATTTAAGATTTGTTTATGTTAATGTTATATATATGTACCCTGACATATAGATTACATGTTACAACAAACACAACATACATCTAATACACAGAATCAAAGTTATTCAAGCCACAAAACCGTTGACCGGCCATTGACCACTTGCTCGGGTTACCCAGAAACCCAAGAACAGCTCGACAATAACTTTGAACCTTTATAATTTCTTGTTAGATGTAGATTAAAGTTCGATTATTGCTTGCTCAGACTATTGTATGTATGAGTACTACAACACCAATACTGATCTAACCAAAATTCATTACCAAGAATTGAGTTATTTGATGGTCAAACTGGTCACTCGACCATGACCAACGGCTGCCCAGAAACTCAAGAACACCTACAACGACACTTTCTGTCACTGTAGAGCTTTAGCGACGGACAAAAATTATTTTCTTTTTAAAATAAATTATAAAAATTAGAAATAATTAATAAATACATATAAAACAGCTTTTAAAAATTATATTAAATCATTATAAATTATTTATGATATTTCTATAAAAATATAATAATTATTTTATTTTATTTAGATATTATTTATAATTAACTTATTAATAAAGTAATTAGAATAATTACTTTTAAAATACTAAATAATTATGTAAAAATATTATTATTGAAATAAAAATCATAATAAATGATTATAAATTATTTAATAATATTAAATAATGTTTTTATAAAATTTTAGTAAAAATAAATTACTTATAAATAGAGATAAATGATTTAAAAATCATTTAAAGGATAAACTTTAAATACTTTAAACCTTCTAAAATATATTATAAGGATAATTAAATTATTTAAAAATATAACCAAATTTTATAAATAAAATTTAGTTCATTTATCAAAGGTATTAAAAGTCAAACCCTATTAAATCTAACCTGGTATTAAATAAATGATTTATTTGAGTATTGTTATCAATACTAACGTGTTAGATTTATATTTTTGAACGTCATAGGTACTTATTAGCGTTCGAATAGTATAGCTTGACTGATCTATGCTCAGGCAAGTCTCCTATACCCAATTTATTACTTATGCAAAATTTATCAACCTTATTTATTCGCTGAACAAGATTCTATCTTGATATACTGTTGATATAATACACCTACATTGAATTACCTATTATTGAAAAGTTATTGCTATATTTCCAGCATGACTAAGAAATGAATTGTTTATTCATATGATATTATTTATTGAGCATAAACTGTTGTGTCAAACCAAATTGTTTTGGTAAGACAATCTTATACTGAAGTTGAGTATCATGTAAGGGAGCGAAGTTTAGTCAATGAATATATTGACAGTAAATTGTAAGTGTATTTTGAGCACTGTAGATGATATGCATACTCCTGGGATGTTGAATAGGCTGATCCCCTATCTCACATCTGAATAAAATTTCTAAGTCTTTGTGACTAACAGAAATGATAAAAATTCCAGAACTAGTTGGAATTAGAAATCCAGAAATGGTAACAACTATCAGTCGAAATTTGAATTGTTATAATTCTTAAAATCCTATATTGTTATAAATATACAACTTCATTGAGTATGTCATAGCTCACCCTTGTAAATTATTCCCTCATAGCTTTTAGATGGTAATCCCGAACATCTGGAGTAGATAAAGGGAAGCGTCCCTATATATATTAGATTATATTCTTGTCTGTATAAATACCTTGTAATAAGAACTCGTTATGAGAATTTTATAATCGAATCATAATATTATGATATATATATAACATCTTTTATTTTCGCAACCGTGTTTTCTTACATATATAGATGTAAAGTAAGATGTCTTCTATTCTATTTGAGATCCTTGGGAACTATTTATCTGAGTGAGGGTGTTAATAGCATGGACTGTTCATGTTGTTATTAATACTCTAAATTTCAGATAGATGGTTACTATCGATACGATAGTATATATTCGCATGACATGGACTATACATCTGGGTGAGGGGTATTAGTAATATGGACTATTCATGTTATTACTGATACTCTGAATTTCGGATAGATAGACTCTAGTCACAGATACAGTTCATATATTCAAGTGAGGGTATCCAAACACAGTAATATTTCTCTTGGGAATTACCGTCTGTTATGGGATACTGTGAATCTGGAATCTATGGGAATTATATCTGATAGTTCCTCTATCTAATGCAATATTTTAATCAGATACCATGGGTGTATAGATTTAAATGCATTACGTTAATTCTCTGTAAACACCATACCGGATAACACGGGAGTATAGGTATGGGGGTGGTACAATTTTGGTATCAAAGCTGTTAAGGCTATAGATATAAGGAACAGTTTTCTTAGTATATAGTCTTCTAGTCCGTAAAAATTTTAAAAAGACATATAAAATATAACATTAAAATTATTATGTGGTGTAAACCTTTATACCAGTATTTATGGAGTTTTCTTTTATAGATGGCCAACTCCAATGCTGAAGAAAGAGTGATAGTAATCAATCCACCGCAAATAGAGTCTTTTATAGCTAGTGATGTAGAAGAAGAAGAATTGCTTCATGATCAACAACTACTTGATGCTGAAGAAGAAGAAGAAGATCCAGTGGCTGGACAATTAATGAGAATAGATGAGCATGATGAGGCAATGGCATCACTACTGCAGATAACAGAATGTGAGAACAATAAGATGAAGTTTAAGGCAGATTTAGCTGAGTGTATGCTTATGGATGAAAGGAGTCATAGTCATCAACTGAAAGTACAACTGCACCATGCACATAGGAGCAGGAGGGAAATTCAGTCAAGGTTTCTTAAAACATCTCTGGGAGTTCGAGATAATTTTAATGATTTACAGCGTCGTGTAACTCGATATCCAGTAGAGGAGAAGAAAACTGCTTATCTTATCGATCGATCTGTGGTTTGTCACATGATCCAGGATTCCTTTGATGATATCAATGAATTCTAGAGAGTAGCATAGGAGGTTGGATGCTTTATATTAGTACAATAAAGAAGCATTCAAAGTTTGTATTGTGATAAGTACTGTGTAATATACTAGTATGTTTAAAGTTGTTGTAAGACAGTGAGTTATAAATAAACAATATATTTTGGTTATCTAAGAATCTTATGTGAATCTTTGTTGTTATTTTATAGAATCATGCCACCAACCAGAAGACCCCAAAGAGAAATGAATAATGAGGATAATTCTACTCAACAGTTAGTAGATATGATGTTAGGAGTAATAAACAGACCTGTAAACCAAAATACATCCTTTAAAGACTTTAAATTAGTTGGACCACCTGAATTTAAAGGTGCATTAGAACCTGTAGATGCACAGATTTGGATTTCTGAGATAGAAAAATTCTTCCTGGTAACCAATGTTAGTAATAACCAGAAGACAACTTTTGCAACTTTCTTCTTGAAAGGTGAAGTTAATTATTGGTGGGAATCAACCAAAGGTCGAGTAGAAACTGAAATTGTTCCTTGGGATAGATTTAAAGAGTTGTTCTTTGAAAACTATTTTTCCCAATCCCTGAAAGACCGAATGGAAATAAAATTTCGGACTTAAAACAAGGAGATCTTATCGTAACTCAAAGAAGATACGCCTAAGTTTAATGAACTATCTAGGTTTGCTCCTCATCAAGTAACCACCGAACTTAGAAAGACTCAGTAGGTACCAAGAAGGTTTAAAACCCCTCATTCGGAGTAAATTATCGCTTAGCTCAAATCTTCAAATGAAATACTAGAGAAGGCCACTATAACTGAAAGTGAGAATGAAAATCTCGCTAAGTTTCATCAGGACAAAAAGACTCAAAGTGAGAAAGCGAAAAGTAAGACAGAACCCAGTTCAGGTGGGTTTAATAACAAGCGTAAATGGAATAATTCTCTTTCTAACAACTCAGGGAAAAAGATAGGAAATACTAATAACAATTTTAGTAATAATAATATTAAACCTTGTCCTAAGTGTAGTAAGAAACATAGAGGAGAGTGTCTTCTTAACAAATGCTTTAATTGTGGATAGTCAGGACATTATATTTCACATCGTCCTCTTCCAAAGAAAAATAAATGTTTTAATTGTGGTTCAATGGACCATTTTTCTAAGAACTGTCCCATAAACCAAGGAGGAAAAAGGGTTAGAATACCAGAGAATAATCAATCGATAGTAGCTGCAGTTGGGGCTCAGAATCGACCTACCGCGAGAACATTTAATATGTCGGTGAGGGATGGTGTTGCTTCACAGGACGTGGTGACATGTATCATCCCTATAAACACTTTAAATGCATATGTGTTATTCGATTCTGGTGCTACCTGTTCATTCGTGTCTAGAAATTTCTCTACAAACTTGAATATGCCTTGTGAAAATTTAGACAAACCATTTTGTGTAGAAATTGCTAATAATGAAAGAATTCCGGTTAAGACCATATACAGAAACTGTAGTGTGGTAATAAAAGGACATAATTTTAAGGTAGATTTGATACCAATTCAATTGGTAGAATTTGATGTAATTCTAGGAATGGATTGGTTAGTTAATCATAACGCGATGATTGATTGTCATCAAAAATGTATTAACCTTTCGATCGCTTCAAGTCAAAGGTAGTGTTCAACCAGAGTTGTTCACCCAAGCAATCTCGATGTTGATTACTATAGTTCGTGCGTAAAGATTACTTAAAAAGGGTTGTTTAGGATATTTGGCCTATATAGTTGATACTCGTTAGAAGGAGTAAAACTAGATCAAATACCTATAGTTAAGGAATTTCGATGTATTTCCGTGATGATTTACCCGATTTGCCTCCAGATAGGAGATCGAGTTTATCATTAATCTTGCACCAGAGCTGCACCAGCTTTCTAAGGCACCGCATGTAATGGCACCTATAGAACTCGAAAGAGTTACTTATTCAATTACGTGAACTCTTAGATAAAAAGTACATACAACCTAGTGTTTCACCTTTCGGGGGCACACAAAATGTTGTTTGTAAAGAAGAAGGATGGAACTATGAGACTTTGTATAGATTATAGGGAGCTAAATAAGCTAACTATTAAGAATAAATATCCTTTGCCAAGGATTGATGATTTGTTTGACCAATTAAAGGGGTAAATAACATTTTTCAAAAATTGACCTTAGAACAAAGTTATCATCAATTAAAGGTAAGAAAGGAGGATGTCTTAAAAACAATCATTTAGGACACGCTTATGGACATTATGAATTTCTTGTAATGTCTTTTGGATTAACTAATGCAATCGACAACATTTATGGATTTAATGAATCGAGTGTTTAAACCATGCTTGGACAAATTTGTTGTAGTGTTTATCGATGATATCCTGATATACTCGAGAACACGGAAGAGCATGTGAACACTTGAGAGTCGTTTTGAGAAATTACTTAAAGGAACAACTTTATGTAAAGTTTTCCAAGTGTGAATTTCGGTCGAAGAGAGTTCAATTTTAGGTCATATAATCGACAAAGATGGAATATCAGAGATCCAACTAAGATCGAAAACGGTTGTGAATCGGGAACAACCAACAACTCCAATGTAATACGAAGTTTTCTCGGCTTAGCGGGTTATTACCGACGGTTTATAAAAGATTTTCAAAAATAGCAACCCCATTAACCAATTTAACTCAAAGACGGTGAAATACGCCAGACAGATAAATGTGAGGAAAGCTTCCAAGAATTGAAGAAGCGACTGAGCATGGCTCCAGTGTTATCCTTACCAGATGATATAGGAGGCCTTGTAGTATATAGTGATGTATCACACAGAGGATTAGGGTGTGTGTTGATGCAACATGGGAAAGTGATAGCTTATGCATCACGACAACTCAAAGATTATGAGAAGAGATATCCTACTTATGATTTAGAGTTAGCCGATGTAGTTTTTGCTCCAAAAATTTGGAGACATTACTTATACGGGGAAAAGTATGAAATATATACAGATCATAAAAGTTTGAAATATATTTTTACACAACGGGAATTAAATTTAAGACAGAGGCGATGGTTAGAACTGATAAAGGATTTTGACTTTGAAATCTTATATCATCGCGGCAAAGCAAATGTTGTAGCTGATGCGTTAAGTAGAAAGAATCAGGAAAAATTGAATGTGTTAACCACCAATGATAGGTTAATAAAAGATTTTGAACATTTAAAAATTGAGGTGGAATGTCCAACTACCTCTACCCAAAAATTATATATTTTAGAAGGAGTTTCATCTCTGCTCGATAAAGTTAGAGAGATACAGGAAAAAGATGAAGAGTGTAAGAAATGCAAGTCTAATATAACTCATGACAAGTATAATAAATTTCGAATAGATGCGGATGGAATAATAAGATATGAAAATAGAATCTGGATTCCATTAGATCAAGCTTTAGAAGATGAAATTTTGAACGAAGCACATAATTCTAAATTTGCCATACATCCTGGCAGTACTAAAATGTTCAAAGATTTAAGTTGACACTTTTGGTGGTCGAATATGAAAAGGGAAATAGCTGAATGGGTAAGTAAATGTCTCACGGTCAAAGGGTTAAGGCGTAACATCGAAGCCAAGTGGTTTACTTCAACCCTTACCAATTCCTGAGTGGAAGTGGGAACATATAACCATGGACTTTGTAGTGGGCCTTCCAACTACACAAAAAGGCCATAATGCCATTTGGGTAATAGTTGACCGTTTAACTAAATCCGCTCACTTTTACCTATTAAGATTACACATAACCCGGATCACCTTGCCAAATTATATATTCATGTAATTATCTCAGGCATGGAGTACTGTTTCCATAGTATCGTAATCGAGATCCACGCTTTTACTTCAAATTTTTGGAAAAGTCTTCAGAAAAATTTAGGAACACAACTAAGATTAAGTACAACTTATCATCCTCAAACTGATGGACAGAGTGAGAGAACCATACAAACATTAGAGGATATGTTGAGAACATGTGTCATAGACTTCAAAGGAAGTTGGGAAGACTAGTTACCTTTAGTCGAATTCGCCTACAACAATAGTTATCATACTAGCATAGGTATGCCACCCTATGAAGCTTTATATGGAAGAAAATGTAGAACGCCTTTATGTTGGGATGAAGTCGGGGAAAGACAACTGTTAGGACCTGAAATAATTCAACAAACCGCTGAAACTATCAAAATCATACGTCAACGATTGCAAGCATCTCAAGATCGACAAAGAAAATACGCTGATCCACATCGTCAACAACGAAATTTTAGCGTAGGAAGCCATGTATTCTTGAAAGTATCTCCTTGGAAGGGCAAGATACATTTTGGCAAGAAAGGAAAACTAAGTCTGAGGTTCACTGGACCTTTTGAAATTTTGAGAAGAATTGGTGAAGTTGCTTATGAAATAGCACTACCACCTGAGTTAAACCATATTTATAATGTGTTTCATGTGTCCGTTTTACGACCATACAAACCTGATTATAAACACGTTATAAATTATGAACCTATCCAAATCGAGGAAGATCTTTCTTATGTAGAAGAACTTGTGCAGATCGTCGACCGTAAAGAGCAAGTCCTCCGTAATAAAGTGATAGTATCGGTTAAAGTAATATGGAGAAATCAGAACATTGAAGAAGCTACATGGGAGCTTGAAGATAAAATGCGCGAGAATTATCCTCAATTATTTACTTGATATTTACTGTAATTTCGAGGACGAAATTCTTATTAGAGGTGAATGTAAAAACCCAAAACTTTAATAAGACTCGTATGTATAAATCCCGTTATATAAATAAAATTTCTCTGTTCTGAATGTGTTACGTGTTATTATATACTTGGTTTGACAAAATTGACCAAATAAATTTTTATCCGAAAAACGTAGTGCTTGACACCTCGTGCTTAAATTATTTTCCATAATCGGACTTTTCAGTAAAATTATTTTGACAAGTTGCTTTGTCGTGCTTACACTGACAAAACGCTTTTTCGTGCTTGTTAGGATTAGTGAGAAATTTAGGTTAGTAAACCTAGGTTAACAAACCCTAACCCTAATTAGCAAAACCCTAAACCTAGTTTATAAATTAAACCCTAATTAGCTAATCTAAACCTAACTAGATTATGTTAACACCTAATCATGGTTAGTAAACTTCTATTAGGTATAAATTAACATTACTTAACATTCCTAATCATTAGAAACAAAACCCTAATCAAGATTAGTGAAGATTTAAACCTAATTAAACTACTAATTTGATCAACTAGCTCACAAGTAGGTTGAGAGTCACCATTTCAAGTTCCAAAACATCACATGACTTGCTTCCAAACTCCCAAGCAATAGAAGAGTCACAAATCAGATCTTTATAGAGGCAAATAGGTGGAAAAAATGACCAAAAAGCCAAGTTGAAGAATTCTATAAATAGGAACCTTAGGGCTAAGCAAACTCACGAATTCTCAAAGCCTAGATACACTTATAAACCTACCATATCAAGCCTGGGTGTTAACAGCAACAAGATCAGAAGATAGAATCAAGAATTTCTCAAGTTAAGGTGCAAACCCTAGTTCATAAATTTCTCTTTGATCTTATGTTAGATTTGTCGTTTAGATGTTTTGAATTATATATTAGGATGTTAGAAAGTATGCTAGAGTGGTAGAACACGTTTTTATAACATCTAGATGCCTTAATTAAGCGTTTTATGAAATCTGGGAATTTTGAAAAAAATGGTCTGACAGCCGAATGTCAGGGCTTTTCGATTCATGTGTGTTTATGTTTTGGTCTGTTAATCGATTGGTATTCGTAGCCTGTTAGTAGGTCTTTAATCTGGAAAAGAAAATAGGTTCAGATGAACCATAGATTCCAAGATATAAGCAGTCAAAGTGGGTTGACCGTTCACGAAAGTTGGTTTTCTGGGTTGCCCGTAAAGCTCAAAAACGATTGAACCTGGCTACTTTGACCAATTCGCTTAATCATCTTCTGATTGTTAATTGTTTATGTTTTTGTTATAAATTAGTACTCTGGTATACATACTACATATTTACGATCTTCAATCGAACAAACAACTCATAGGATTATCAAAATTATTGGTCGAAAGTAGTTGACCGAGCATGACCTAGTTTTCTGGGTTTTCCAGAAAACTGAAGAACACGAAGAACAGTTGGTAGATTTACTTTGACCAGCATAAATAGAGACCATAGATTTAAGATTTGTTCATGTTAATGTTATATATATGTACCCTGACATATAGATTACATGTTACAACAAACACAACATACATCTAATACACAGAATCAAAGTTATTCAAGCCACAAAACCATTGACCGATTATTGACCAATCGCTCGGGTTACCCGTAAACCCAAGAACGACTCCGATGGTAACTTTGAACCTTTATAATTTCTTGTTAGATGTAGATTAAAGCCTGATTATTGCTTGCTTGTAAGACCCCAGCTATTATAAATAAAGATGAATTTTCTATAAATATTATTTTTGAATATTATGGAATAAATTTGATATAATGTTATAGTTGTGGGTAATATTTATAAATTTTGCAAAGTATGCAAGTTGTTATAAAATATTCGTTTTGTTTGGGAATATTCTTTTTGTTAGGGTATATTCGCATAACTACTCAATCATTGGTGGACCCCATAATGTAATTATTGTCGGATTGAGAAAACGACAAAAATATTTTATAAAAATAACGGCGGAGGTGTTACCGTTAAAACTGTTGAACTACCCGGTGGTAAAAGTACAGTAATACGCGTGGTTTCATAGTAGCACACGGTATTGATTATTGATGCTTACGTGAGAAGTCACTCAGCTATGCTCAATTATTGCTACAGTAATTGTTGCATCATATCTCTTATTATTGATTCAATTATTGTCACAGTATCATCTGTATAATATGTTATATTATTAATTGAGATGACAAGTTATAAATGATTAATAATTGTTGAAAGATTAAAAATGTGTTGATTAAAAATAAAATGATTTGTGGTAATATTTATTCAATCCTTAATATATATATATAAAGAGTCTGTTATGAGACGTTTGTGGTAAGTTTGATTATTTTATGGGGGGGCCCATATGTCATCATCTAAGAGTCTCTTCGTCAATAGTAATTACCTTTGTGAATAGTAATTACCTTCGTCAATAGTATTTACCTTCGTCAATAGTAATTACCTTCGTCAATAGTAATTACCCTTGTGAATAGTAATTACCTTCGTCAATAGTAATTACCTTTACCAGACGTCAAACCACTTGCCGTTTCACATTATAGGCGTCAAACCACTTGTCGTTTCACATTACAGGCGTCGAACCACTTGTCGTTTCACATTACAAGCGTCGAACCACTTTTCTTTTCACATCACCAGTCGTCAAGCCACTTGCCTTTTCACATGGTAGGTGCTAAGCTAGAAATCTTCTATAAATAGAGGCCTAGTGCTTCATTATTTTTCACGAATTCATTCAAGCTTTAGAGAGAAAGTATAGAGAGAATAAGAGAGAAAGAAGAAGAGTATTTTGTTACTACACTCTGTTAAAGATTCAATCTCCTACCAAAAGTAAGGGGTGTTATTCTTTCTTATTCATGAAGAGAAGCTGTTGTTATTCCATTGCTTATTATTCATTGGAATAACTCGTGTATCGCTGGTTTACCTATACTTGGTGACATTCTTCTATTATTACATTGGAACATCCCGTCTGCATGCGTTTACGCCAACCCGGTTCAATTCTTTATTATTATTCTCATTGGAACATCACGCTCACAGTGTTTTTTACACAGGACCGGTAAAATCTTTTTATTATTATTCTCGTTGGAACATCCATGCTCATGTGTTTTACAGGACTGGTTAAAATCTTTATTATTATTACATTGGAACATCCATGCTCATGCGCTTTTTCTGTGGGACTTCGTTCCGTTATTTATTATTCTGTTGGAATAACTTGCATGTGCGATCTATCGCATGCATGGTGATTTTCTTTTGTTATTCCATTCTTTATTATACCCAGTTGGTTAAAACTTTGACTTTTATACTCCATAAAATTAGTGGAATATCCTTGATATTTGCGTTTCATCCAAAGATCTTTTCATGGAAATATTCTTCCGATCATTCTTGAATTTTACTCTACAAAAACAATATCATGTTGATAATTTGGACGTTAATAATTCCTGGATAAAATAATTCTTGAACTTGTTTTATTGAATTCTTATATCATGGTCATCATCCTCATGTTTATATTATGTTGAAAGTCATCTGTGGCCTGTAGTGCATAGATGGACTTGGTATGATTATGACCAGAGACTATTCGGTGTAATCATGACCGTAATGTTACAAATGATGTGATAAAAATCCTCAGTGGCCGTAGTGCATTGATGGACAGTTGTTGACATGATCATGACCATTAATGAATACACAACTATTCTTGGCCGTAGTGCATGAATAATTGTGGTCGTGATACTAAAGAATATCCTTGGTCAGTAGTAGTGCGGGGGGTGATTCGATGATGTGGAATATTTATTAAAGTCGAGTCTCAAATTTATAATGATGATGAAAACCTTTTAAATCATAAAAGATAGTAGATTTTATTTTCTCCTTGACTCTTTTAATGGATTGCTTGTTCACCGCAGCTTAAACTTGATGTTTATTATATTTTATCGGTTTAACACTTTGTTGAAGGCTATTGATAATTTATTCGCATTATCTTAGTCATAATATTTCTTCTTTGGGCTAGTTGAGCTCACCTTTCTTTCACCGTTCTCTTCGTGAAATGAGAACATAGCTAGGATTTAGTCGGAGAAGCGGAGTAATGGTCGAGAGGATAGCATTAGTAGTCCTCACTATTCGTGAAATAGTGTGATAATAATTGTAATGAGGACTCCTTTTGAGTTTGTATAATATCTAGTAGATAATATTTGTATTCAAACTCACGTTTATGTCGTATTATTATACCTACATGCTTATATTAGTAAGTTGTATTTAAATTCATACCATGTATCGACTACCCAAGATGGGTGATGTATACCTAATTTTGGGGGCGTCACATTGCTCTTGTACTATTGTATGAGTACTACAACACCAATACTTGATCTAACCAAAATTCATTACCAGTAACGAGTTATTTGATGGTCAAACTGGTCACTCGACCATGACCAACGGCTGCCCAGAAACTCAAGAACACCTATAACGACACTTTCTGTCACTGTAGAGCTTTAGCGACGGACAAAAATTATTTTCTTTAAAAATAAATTATAAAAAATTAGAAATAATTAATAAATACATATAAAAATAGTTTTAAAAATTATATTAAATCATTATAAATTATTTATGATATTTCTATAAAAATATAATAATTATTTTATTTTATTTAGATATTATTTATAATTAACTTATTAATAAAGTAATTAGAATAATTACTTTTAAAATACTAAATAATTATGTAAAAATATTATTATTGAAATAAAAATCATAATAAATGATTATAAATTATTTAATAATATTAAATAATGTTTTTATAAAATTTTAGTAAAAATAAATTACTTATAAATAGAGATAAATGATTTAAAAATCATTTAAAGGATAAATAAATACTTTAAACCTTCTAAAATATATTATAAGGATAATTAAATTATTTAAAAATATAACCAAATTTTATAAATAAAATTTAGTTCATTTATCAAAGGTATTAAAAGTCAAACCCTATTAAATCTAACCTGGTATTAAATAAATATTTTATTTGAGTATTGTTATCAATACTAACGTGTTAGATTTATATTTTTGAACGTCATAGGTACTTATTAGCGTTCGAATAGTATAGCTTGACTGATCTACGCTCAGGTAAGTCTCTTATACCCAATCTATTACTTATGCAAAATTTATCAACCTTGTTTATTCGTTGAACAAGATTCTATCTTGATATATTGTTGATATAATACACCTACATTGAATTACCTATTATTGAAAAGTTATTGCTATAGTTCTAGCATGACTAAGAAATGAATTGTTTATTCATATGATATTGTTTATTGAGCATAAACTGTTATGTCAAACCAAATTGTTTTGGTAACACAATCTTATACTGAAGTTGAGTATCCCGTAAGGGAGCGAAGTTTAGTCAATGAATATATTGACAGTAAATTGTAAGTGTATTTTGAGCACTGTAGGTGATATGCATACTCCTAGGATGTTGAATAGGCTGATCCTCTATCTCACATCTGAATAAAATATCTAAGTCTTTGTGACTGACAGAAATGATAAAAATTCCAGAACTAGTTGGAATTAGAAATCCAGAAATGGTAACAACTATCAGTCGAAATTTGAATTGTTATAATTCTTTAAATCCTATATTGTTATAAATATACAACTTGATGAGCATGTCATAGCTCACCCTTGCAAATTATTCCCATTTGTAGTTTTAGATGGTAATCCTGGAACATCTGGAGTAGATAAAGGGAAGCGTCCCTACATATATTAGATTATATTCTTGTCTGTATGAATACCTTGTAATAAGAACTCGTTATGAGAATTTTGTAATCAAATCATAATATTATGGTATATATAACATCTTTTATTTCCGCAACCGTGTTTTCTTACATATATAGATGTAAAGTAAGATGTCTTCTATTGTAGTTGAGATCCTTGGGAACTATTTATCTAAGTGAGGGTGTTAATAGCATGGACTGTTCATGTTGTTATTAATACTCTGAATTTCAGATAGATGGTTACTATCGATACAATAGTATATATTCGCATGACATAGACTATAATCTAGGTGAGGGGTATTAGTAATATGGACTGTTCATGTTATTACTGATACTCTGAATTTTGGATAGGTAGACTCTAGTCACAGACACAGTTCATATATTCAAGTGAGGGTATCCAAACATAGTAATATTTCTCTTGGGAATTACCATATGTTATGGGATACTGTGAATCTTGAATCTATGGGAATTATATCTGATAGTCCCTCTATCTAATGTAATATTTTAATCAGATACCATGGGTGTATAGATATAAATGCATTATGTTAATTCTCTGTAAACACCATACCGAATACCACGGGAATATAGGTATGGGGGTGTTACACCATCCAGGGGTCATTGCTGAATATCTCTGGGAATACATACATATGCATAACATGATACATGCATTACAGGTAATAGATGGCAATATGATATAGGGAATAGAAAATTGTACATACATTCCTAAGTATATCATCATCTACATACATCATGTAAGACCCCGAAATTTTTTAAATAAAAAGGAATTTCCTTTATTTATTATTTTGAAATAGTAAGGGTGGATTTGATTAATGTGGATAGTTATGGGTAAAATACGCAAATATTTCGAATAAGCAAGTGGTTATAAAATATTCATTTGGTCGTGGAATATTAAATCGTCTTGGGAATATTAGACGACTCGCAAGTAGCCTTTTTCGGGTCCCATAACGGAAAGCGATTGGATGAAGAAAACGACAAATATAAGTTGTTTATAAATAACAACGTAGTTGTTACCGTTAATACTGTTGGAATACCCGGTAGTTAAAACACACTAATACGCGTTGTTGAACAGTAGCACACGGTATTGCACCAATTATTGATTCTTACGTAAGAAGGCACTACTCAATAATTGTTACAGTAATTACTATTCAGTATTTTATTTTATTGATTCAATAATTGTTGCATTGATATTTTATATTACTGTTGTTTCAATAAATTATCATTACACAGTATTTTCCATTATCGAAGCAATAATTCATATTATCTGAATAATATTATTAGATAACATTATTGGCAATGTCTAGAAAGTTACATCTAAGGAGAGGTTTGGTCATCTAATTGCGGCCAAGAAGTGAGAAATTCTTATTCGAAAGCCCCTCTTTCTGAGGCGGCACCGGTTGCCAAGATCTTGTGATTCTCGTAATATTATTATTGATTTATATGATGGGGAAAATATTGATTTTATGTGGATATAGATGGAGAAAATTTTTAAAATGACAATTGTTGAAAATTAATATTTTATCATTTTCTGATAAAATAATTCATTTAAATATATTATTTTAATAATATATTAACGGTGATATTTTTATAATGAATGTGGGATATATGAGTATATGAGGAGGAAGAGTATTTTTGTGACATTAAATGTTTAACACATATTTTGTGTGTTGGTGGACACAATTATTGACCGAAATTTGATTATAGCCTGTAAAATCGCCCGTTTGTGGATTTCGGTCAATTTCTGTTTGGAATTTGGAAAAACTTTCTTCTGCAAAGTTGTAGAGAATTGAATTTCCTATAAAAAGTCGCGAGATTCGAATTTTCTGACAAAAGGGATATTTATTATGAATTATTGAAGTTTCAGAGTTCCGAAATAATTGATTTTTGGGAGTTTTAATTAATTATTTTGAGAAAAACGTTTTTGGTGAGTTTGTGAACCTCATTTAACATGTGCTATGGCTAAAATCAGATTTCAAAGGTGGACTAAAGAATTTTGTTTATAAATAATATTATTATATTCAATTTTCTACTTTGGTGTTCTAAGCATTTTCCTATAAATAGAGAGCTTAGGTTAGAATTGAAAATCATACCAGAAACTCAAGTTTTCTCTATTTCTCTCGATATTTTGAGCGTATTCTTGTGAGTATACTTTGAGTGTTGATATACGGTGCAAGTTCAAGTCATAGCCTATATCCGGTGTTTCAGCTAGAAGTACTAATCTTTCGAGGTAAGGGATGTTATTTTCTTCTCAGATGATATTATTTCTTCAATATCTTTATGCTGAAATATTGGTTGAAACTTTTTATCAAATTTGGAACTTTTCCATGTCGGGGTTACTATTCATGAGTTATTATTCATGAGTTACTATTCACGAGTTACTATTCACGAGTACTATTCATGAAGCGTGAAGATGTTTTTTGTGGAATTTCTATCTTTTGGTGTCGGAGTTACTATTCACGATACCAAGACTATTCACGATACTCAAGACTATTCACGAATCACGACATTATTCAATAGAAAAATGAAATTTCTTCTTTTCGTCCAAAATATCTATTCTGGATACTATCTTTGATTGTATCCATGTTTTGATCATTCTTGAATTTTACACCACTATGATTATTTTTGAGGTATTATTGGACATGGATCAAACAAAGTACGAATCCTTAATCCTTAATCCTTAATCCTTGTCATTTTGTTTCACTGGATTCGTTTCTTTAAAAATATTTTTCATCATCCTCAGTCTTAAATGATGATATTATGAATATCTTTGGCCCAGAAGCAAAGATGAATGATTTCTTGATGAATATCTTTGGCCCGTAGTGCAAAGATGAGCAGTGTTTAGATGAACATGATTAATCGATGAATATCTTTGGCAGTAGTGCAAAGATGAATATTTGATTCCGGATATATATTGATTGATGTTTACAGGATAAAATATCGACGATGAACTTTTAAATTCATATATAGAAGATAGTAGTTTGCATTCTCTACTTAACTCTTCTAATGAATTATTATTTCATTGCGAAGATTGATTTAAAGCGGTTATCTATTGTATTCTATTAGATTTTTTCCTGTTGAAGACTAACGATAACTTGTTGTACATTATCTTAGTCATAATATTCTTTCTTGGGCTAGTTGAGCTCACCCTTTTCCTTGTTGTTCCATTTTTCTTCTCGGGGAGGCGAGAATGTAGCGAGTACTAGTGGGTATGGAATGAAGGTTCTAGAGATAGTTGTTTAGTAGTCCTCACCATTTTGTAAAATAATGTATCAATAATTATGATGGGGATTTATTTGCGTGTGGATATTGTCTCAGATGACAATATCTCGTATTTAAACTCACAGCTTTTATATGTTGTAATAATAAAGTTGTAGTTATTTCGCATACCATGTATTTGGCGACTCGAATGGGTTGGATGGAATGGACCTATTTTGGGGCGCCACGGTTGGTATCGAGCTTAGGGATATGATCTATGGCGGAGATCGGGGAATAGAACTAGGAGGGGAGAGACGAGTAAATCCTTCGCTAGTGTGTCCTACCTAAGCTTATTTGTTAGTTGGTTAGTATATAGGGATATTATGTGATATATTGATTTCTTAATTAAACTTTGTTTTATGATAGTATTTGAGAATGTCGAATCGAGAATATTAATGGAGTAAATGAGACCGTGGAGATGCTCAGATTTACCAACGAGGAGAACGGCAACAGTCGACAATGTACCTCCTGTGAACAACACCACCGAAAGCGATGATGATGAACGAGGGATGTTTAGAAGCTTTTTGCGTTCATGCAAAAATCGACGAGGAGACTCGTGTTCAAAATCTGAGGAGGAAATGATAGCAATTCACGGGTGGTCACAGCCAAGCGATTCAAAGAGTTGGGACCACGAATTGGGGAAAGCCGGATCCGATTAAGGCGGAGACGTGGGTCAAACAAATTACCAAGATATTCGATGTCTTGGGATGCACGGAGGAACAGAAAGTTCCATTCGCTACCTTTAAGTTCCGTGGCGAGGTGATTCATCGGTGGGAATCGTGAAGCGTACTCCATCCAATTTGACTCAAAGCATGTCATGGGAGACATTTCAAAAATAGTTCAATGACAAGTACTTCCCGAAAGTATTCATTATATAAAGGAAGTGGAGTTTATTAGACCGAGTAGAATAACATATGACGGTGTCCCAACACGAGGCTAAGTTCGCGGAGTTATCCGTGTTTCACCTCATTTGGTGGAGAATGAGGAACGATGACGCGGATGTTTCGAGAGGTTTGAAACCCGCAGATACGTCGAAGATCTCATTTCTCATAAATTTTTCTCTATTCAGAGATGTTGTCGGCGAGGGCTCGGTTGTTAGAGCGCGAGATAACGAGTACGCTCAACCGAGGGACCATAACCGAGGATCATACCAAAGATAGCGATCATCAAAATAACGATAACCAAACGGAGAAAAAGAAGAATACAGACAAAGGCGATAACCACTCTGGTGGTAATCATGGCCATGAAAATAGAAGAAGCGAGTGGGAGGAGATTTTAAAAGAGGAGATTCAACAACGACCATTTGAAGACGTTAGCGCCCGAAAGAGCAACTAGTTCCAAGGAGGAGAAAGACCACCGGTCGTATGTTACAAATGCGGGAAAGGGGATGATATCACCCAAACCGCCCACAACAGTTTAAGGTATGCTATAATTATGGAAAAGAAGGACATATCGCCGAGATTATACGATATCGAAACCGATCCGGTGGGAATGGTGACTCAAAAGGATGTCCCGAGAAAAGTCAAAGACAACGATTCGGAAGAGCGTTTGTTGTGACCCCATCAAAATGCGAGGAACCCGAACGGTTAGCACAGGTTAGTTAATTATAAATTCTTGCTAAGTTTATACCTTACTAGATACCTGGTTCTACCCATTCTATTATCTCTCTTTCTTGCGCTCAACGTTTGAACTTGACTACGGAGAAATTAGACTTTGACCTATTTTATATATACTCGTTTAGAGAAACTTTCATTACATCCGTTGTTTAGAAATCTTGCTTGATTCAGTTGGCACTATCACATTACCTGTTAACCTTATTTCTATAGAGATATTTGCTTTTGAAGTGATTTTAAGGTTAACTACTCATCATGCCGAAATTGATTACTTTCGTAAGGTTGTTAGTTTTCATATTCCTAAGCAACCCGTTATTCGAATTCAAGCAATCAAACCATGGTAATCAAACATTTTCATATCAAGCCATGAAGTCATTCGTTTATTACGGATGTCAAGTTTTCTTAGTCCATGTTATGGATTTGAATAAAGACACGCCGATTTGAATAATATTCTGTTGTTGTTGATTTTTCCGATGTATATCCTGAAGAATTTCTTCGCTTACTCCCAAAGTTCGATATTAAATTTTGTATCGACTTTGAACCCGTAAGACAAAACTCATTTCTAAAAATCTCATATCGAATGGCTCTATTGAACTTCGTGGAGTTAAAAATTCAACTATAGAATTTAGTACCGAGCCTTTATCGGTGACTTCCTCAGGAATGGAATCAAGCCGGATCTCCGTAGGGGACACCATATTCGTATGCGATTGTAAACCGATAGGTGTCATTGTAACGTGGTATCCAAGGTTGGGATATGAGTCACGATTGAGAACAACCTAAGCTTCAGAATCAAAAATACGTAGCTTTTAGGCTTAGTTGGTTATTATCGGAGATTCGTTGAAGGATATTCTCGAATCGCTATTCCATTAACGCAAATTGACTCGTAGAGATACAAAATTCGAATGGAGCAAGGAATGTGGGAAGAGCTTCAAGAACTCAAGAGGAGACTCATTTCAAGACATGTTCGACCATGCCATCCCCGGAAAAGTGAACGTGGTAGGCGACGTGTTGAGTAGAAGATCGTATACAAGTACGAAAATACGATATTGTCAAAGACTCATTTCAAATAATTTACAAATAATAGAGATGGAGATGAAAAACTCTACGTACTCCACGTGATGATATACGAGTATAATCGACTTTAATCGATAAAGTTAAAGTTATTCAAGCTACACAATCAAGTCGTGATGAATTTGAAGAAGGAGGTGCAAGAAGTTGTTATTTCAAAAGCGAGAATCGGTGAGGTGAGGATAGCTCAAACCTTCGATTTATTAATCCATTTGAAATTCTCGATCGAATAGGAACCGTGGCCTATAGACTCGCTTTTACCGCCAAGTATGACGCGTGTTCATAACGCGTTTTCACGATCGATGTTACGTAAATATGTGGACGACCGAACCACGTCATTGAAGTTAGAACCGGACGAGATAGCCAGAAGACTTAACGCACGAGGAGGTACTGTCAAGATCTTGGATAGGAAAGAACATGTCCTATGTAAAATCGAGGTTATACCACAAGTTAAAGTTTTGTAGAGAAATCATGCTATTGAGGAAATGACACGGGAGTTAGAAATGAAATGAAAGCGAGGTATTCTCATCTTTTGAAACATCAAGCACGACGTCAATTTTGAGGACGAAATTTCATAAGGAGGGGAGGTCAGAACCCCGAAATTTTTAAATAAAAAGGAATTTCCTTTATTTATTATTTTGAAATAGTAAGGGTGGATTTGATTAATGTGGATAGTTATGGGTAAAATACGCAAATATTTCGAATAAGCAAGTGGTTATAAAATATTCATTTGGTCATGGAATATTAAATCTGTCGGGAATATTAAATGCATTGAATGACATAGTGATCTTTTGTGGGTCCCATAACTAAAAGCGGTTGGATGAAGAAAACGACAAATATAAGTTGTTTATAAATAAGCTGGCAGTAGTTGTTACAGCTAATTATCTTGTTGGAATACCCGGTGGTTAAAACACACTAATACGCATTGTTGAACAAGCAGATACACGCAAGATTGCACCAATTATTGATTCTTACGTGAAGGCACTACTCAATAATTATTTAAGAATTACTATTCAAGATTTTATTTTATTGATTCAATAATTCTTTGCATTGATATTTTATATTATCGTTGTTTCAATAAATTGTCATTACACAAGATTTTCCATTATCGAAGCAATAATTCATATTATCTGAATAATATTATTAGATAACATTATTGGCAATGTCTAGAAGTTACATCTCAAGGAGAGGTTTGGTCATCTAATTGCTGGCCAAGAAGGAGAAATTCTTTATCGAAAGCCCCTCTTTCGGGGAACTACGGTTGCAAGAGATTGTGATTCGTAATATTATTATTGATTTATATGATGGGGAAAATATTGATTTTATGTGGATATAGATGGAGAAAATTTTAAAATGACAATTGTTGAAAATTAATATTTTATCATTTTACGATAAAATAATTCATTTAAATATATTATTTTAATAATATATTAACTGGTGATATTTTTATAATGAATGTGGGATATATGAGTATATGAGGAGGAAGAGTATTTTGTGACATTAAATGTTTAACACATATTTTGTGTGTTGGTGGACACAATTATTCGAATAGAAATTTGATTATAAACTGTAAAATCGCTTGGCTTGTGGATTTCGGTCAATTTTTGTTTGGAATTTGGAAAAACTTTCTTCTGCAAAGTTGTAGAGAATTGAATTTCCTATAAAAAATCGCGAGATTCGAATTTTCTGACAAAAGGAATATTTATTATGAATTATTGAAGTTTCGGAGTTCCGAAATAATTGATTTTTGGGAGTTTTAATTAATTATTTTGAGAAAAACGTTTTTGGTGAGTTTGTGAACCTCATTTAACATGTGCTATGGCTGAAATCAGATTTCAAAGGTGGACTAAAGAATTTTGTTTATAAATAATATTATTATATTCAATTTTCTACTTTGGTGTTCTAAGCATTTTCCTATAAATAGAGAGCTTAGGTTAGAATTGAAAATCATACCAGAAACTGAAGTTTTCTCTCTATTTCTCTCTCGATATTTTGAGCGTATTCTTGTGAGTATACTTTGAGTGTTGATATACGGTGCAAGTTCAAGTCATAGCTTTATATCCTGTGTTCAAATTTAGAAGTACTAATCTTTCGAGGTAAGGATGTTATTTTCTTCTCGGATGATATTATTTCTTCAATATCTTTATCTTTGAAATATTGGTTGAAACTTTTTATCAAATTTGGAACTTTTCCATGTCGGGGTTACTATTCATGAGTTATTATTCATGAGTTACTATTCACGAGTTACTATTCACGTAGTACTATTCATGAAGCGTGAAGATATTTTTTGTGGAATTTCTATCTTTTGGTGTTGAGTTACTATTCACGATACTCAAGACTATTCACGATATCTGACTATTCACGAATACGACACTATTCAATAGAAAAATGAAATTTCTTCTTTTCGTCAAAATATCTATTCGGATACTAGCTTTGATTGTATCCATGTTTTGATCATTCTTGAATTTTACACCACTATGATTATTTTTGAGGTATTGTTGGACATGGATCAAATAAAGTACGAATCCTTAATCCTTAATCCTTAATCCTTGTCATTTTGTTTCACTGGATTCGTTTCTTTAAAAATATTTTTCATCATCCTCAGTCTTAAATGATGATATTACTGAATATCTTTGGCCTGTAGTGCAAAGATGAATGATTTCTTGATGAATATCTTTGGCCCGTAGTGCAAAGATGAACAGGTGTTTAGATGAACATGATCAACTGATGAATATCTTTGGCCTGTAGTGCAAAGATGAATATTTGATTTCAGATATATATTGATTGATGTTACAGGGATAAAATATCGACGATGAACTTTTAAATTCATATATAGAAGATAGTAGTTTGCATTCTCTACTTAACTCTTCTAATGAATTATTATTTCCGCTGCGAAGATTGATTTAAAACTGGTTATCTATTGTATTCTATTAGATTTTTCCCTGTTGAAGACTAACGATAACTTGTTGTACATTATCTTAGTCATAATATTCTTTACTGGGCTAGTTGAGCTCACCCTTTTCCTTGTTGTTCCATTTTTCTTCTCAGGAGGCGAGAATGTAGCGAGTACTAGTCGGGGTATGGAATGAAGGTTCTAGAGATAGTTGTTTAGTAGTCCTCACCATTTTTGTAAAATAATGTATCAATAATTATGATGGGGATTTATTTGCGTGTGGATATTGTCTAGATGACAATATCTGTATTTAAACTCACAGTTTATATGTTGTAATAATAAAGTTGTAGTTATTTCTGTACCATGTATTTGGCGACTCAGAATGGGTTGGATGGAATGGACCTATTTTGGGGGCGTCACACATCATTTCTGTAAAACTAAAAATACAGGGAAATGGGGCATAGACGCCCTACTACTAACAGAGGCCTATCAAAAGATATAGCAAGAATGGGTCATAGCCACCCAATATCTAACAGAGGCCTGTCAAAAGAGATAACGAGAATACACATCAGACGAAGACAATGGTGTCAATATCTACATCATCAATCCTGTCCACCTGATGTAACTCCTCCTAAGTCACTAGATCTCTATCAACGGGGATGTCAGGCCTATACAGAGGAGGATCTGGACCGGCAAACCAAATGAGTCATCTGAGGGGCCAGCACCTTAGTTAGAAGGATCAAATGAATATGCCTTTGCATGATCTCTGCCCAAATGCTAGATAAAGAAATGTGTCCGATCCAGTCGCTGGATCAAACTGTCGATCTGTGTCACATGAGTTGGATCTCGGACACAGGCTAGCTAATCCGTGATCATCACAGATCCTGGAACCATATCCCCCATGAACTGAGTGGCACGGGTCTGGGCTCCAATCGTGCGAGGGAACCACCAATGCTGGAATATCTCTTGAGTGCAGGGGGCCTCTGATAATGCAAAACTGTTAACCCCGAACAATGGGATGCCAGTGACGGGTGATTATGATACAGGCCAGTGACGCCTGACAGGAGGTAAGATTGGCATACGGATCTCTCCTGCAGTGCTCCTAATAGCACGCTCTGCTAAGTAGAGCTCCCATCCTCCATCTGTAAAGAGAGGAACTCTCCAGGTGGAAATCACATACTCGACGCCAGTCGGGTACCCATCCACAAAACCGATGGCCAAGTGCTCCCCAGAATTGGGAATCCATGTAATAATATCAGTTGTTAATAACTCCACTCCACAGAAGAATGAGTGAATCCTCACCATTCTGAGGGACCTCTGCAAGTATGGAATGATGCCATCGTCGTCCTCGTGGATAGGTATCTAAACCTAACACGATCACATGGCACAAATATGGAAGCCTCTCATAGGCCCAAAACAGCCAACACAGAGGCAAACATGTGCGGTCAGTAAACACTCTTAACCTATACATGGGAAACTACAAGAGAAATACTCACTAGTAGAAATGGGTAGAAACCTAACCAAGCCTCAATTAAACCCTGCGAGCACATACACATGCCCTTGAGGAAATAGGCAAAGGTATAGGAACCCCAATCATACTCTCCAATACGGTCCATATGACGCATAGCACTGACCAAAGAGAACGACACCGTAGAAGAGTTATTTGCTATGAAGCAGCCTATAATGATCATCAGG
Source organism: Panax quinquefolius (assembly GCA_020205615.1). Lineage (NCBI taxonomy): Eukaryota > Viridiplantae > Streptophyta > Magnoliopsida > Apiales > Araliaceae > Panax > Panax quinquefolius. Next base: position 49,746,713 of record CM035165.1, read on the forward strand.
AACAATCGCCAAAGAATGTGATCACTGACTTTGACATCATCTGGCATGGGCTCACTCAAAAGCCCACTTATAGCATCCACGCTCAAAGGACCCGTACGCACAATCCTACCTTTGAGCGCCTCCGCCGGAACTCCTAGCAAGGATCTGACGGCAGTAGGGGTAATATCCTCCATGCACGGCACTTGTGCCCCTCCAAACTCCATACCTGTGATAAACCGCCAATCCATCGACGTCATCATCACCTCACAGTCCAGTAAATAGAGTGACTGATTCTGGTGAAACAAGCGCTCAGACAATGCCCTCAGGGGCAACGGCGAGGAAGGAGGGAAAAGAATGCTCCAAAGCCCCAGTCATGCACACTCGCTCTATAGTCAGGATGAAGAGCCTGGTACATGGAGTGTATGTTAAACCAGTTCCCTCGAGGCTGTGTAAAGCCGGGAACCTACATGAAATGGAGATCAACATCAAAATCCTTTACTCCTCATCAATAGGAAAGAAGGAAGATCAAGATCTAACGTCATACCTTGTTGTCATGCAAATACATTGAGGGATGTCGACTCAAATCACCCAGGAGCTCTGGGTTTGCCACCTGAATACTCGGGATGTCCCTATGGGGATCATGTGCAGCAGGAGCTGGGTCCACAACCAAAACATCCTCCTCATCGTTCGGCACATCAACTCAGACTGGACGTATCATCGCCTCCACCAACCGACGAGGCTGTCTAACAGAGCGGGGTCAAGGCACTTCAGAAGCCCTCCTCCATACACCAGAAGTGGTCCTACGGGAACTACTCGGTTGATCCGGATCCTAAATGTGACGCCCCCAAAATAGGTATACAATTATTGATACACATTATACAAACTCAAAAGGAGTCCTCATTATAATTATTGATACACTATTTTACAAAATAGTGAGGACTACTAAAACAACTATCTTGAATCATCACTCCATTATCCGGCTAGTTCCTACTAAATTCTCTCATCCTGAGAAGAACAATGGAACAAAAAGGAAAAGGGTGAGCTCAACTAGCCCAGTAAAGAATATTATGACAAAGATAATATACAACAAATTATCATTAGTCTTCAACAGGGAAAAATCTGATAAAATATAATAGACAACAAGTTTTAGATCAACAACTGCAGCGAAAACAGCAATCCATTATAAGAGTCAAGTAGAGAATGAATTCTACTATCTTCTAAGATTTAAAAGTCCATCATCAATATTTTATCCCTGTAACATCAATCAATATACATCTTGAATCAAATATTCATCTTTGCACTATAGGCCAAAGATATTCATTTGTATCACCAGTTAGTCGTGTTCATCTCAACACATGTTCATCTTTGCACTACGGGCCAAAGATATTCATTAGGTAATCATTCATCTTTGAACTACAGACCAAAGATATTCAGTAAGATCATCATTTAGGACTGAGGATGATGAAAAATATCTAAAAGAAAATGAATCCAATGAGACAAAAGGACAAATATTAGGGATTCATATTACAGTTTATCCAAGTTCAATAATACTCCATAATAACCAAATGTGAAGCAAAATTCAAAAATAAAGATCAAAACATGGATACAATCAAAGATAGTTACCATAATAGACAACTTGGACAAAGAAAAGAAAATTTCATTTTTTTTGTGAATAGTGTCATATTCGTGAATAGAGTCGTATACGTGAATAGTAACCCCAACACAAAAAGGTAGAAATTCCACAATAAAATCCATACTAATATTTTGGTATAATGATATTGAAAGAATAACATCATTATGAAGAAAATAACATCCCTTACCTCAAAAGAACAAAGACTTAAATTTGAAATATCGGTATAAAAGGTGAATGAAACTTGCAGATCGATGAATAGCAACTCGCAAAGTATTTAAATACTCACAAAATACGCTCGATAATATAGAGAGAGAAAACTTATTTCTGGTGTGATTTTTAATTCTAACTAAGCACCTTATTTATAGGAAAATGCTTAGAACGCCATAACAGACTAACCTACTACCTGATGGCTTTACCTGCAACTATTCAAGCCCACCACTTTTGAAAATAAATTCCAGCATATTTCATTTCTCACCAACCAAAAGTGGGGCCCGCCATATTTTTAATAAAAACATTTATTTCCAAAACTTCAATAATTCATAATAAATAGCCCTTTTATTAGAAAAATTCAAATCTCATACATATTCCATAGGAAATTAAATTCTCTACAACTTTGTAAGTTTATGTTTTTCCAAATTCCAAACGAAAAATGACCGAAATCCACATACGAACGATTTTCAAAACCTCCATTTCGATAAAATACCTCAGTATTAATTCCTTTATTTATGTCCACATAAAATATATCCATCATTTATATCCATATAAAATAAATATTTCTTCATCATTTAAATTAATAATTAATTATTCATAAATAATATTACAGAATCACAATTATGACAACCAGGTCGTTCCCAGGAAAGAGGGGGCTTTCCGATAAAGATTTCTCCTTATTGGCGCTTAATTAGGTGACCAAACCCCTTTTCTAGACAGAACTTCCTTAGACATTGCCAATAATGATATCTAACAATATTATTCAAATAATATGAATTATTGATCTGATAATGGAGATACTGTGCAATGACAGTTATTGAAACAACAATAATATAAAATATCAACGCATCAATTATTGAACCAATAAAATAAAATATTGAACAATAATTACTATAACATTTATTGAGTAGTGACTTCTTACGTACGAATCAATAATTCAAAAATAATGTGCAATACTGCAGTGCTATCGCAATGCAACCACGCCAGACATCGTATTCTAACCATCGAGTATTCCAACAGTGTTAACGGTAACCATTACGCCGTTATTTATAAAAACTCAAACTTGTCATTTTTTTTTCATCCGACAGTTATCCGTTATGGGGCCCACAAATGGTTGCGTCGTTGTACGAATATTCCTCGACAGAAAGAATATTCCAGGACTAAACGAATATTTTCCGATAAAATGAATACTTTATAACCACTTGCTTATTTTGCACATTTCACCCATAACAAAAGTATTATATCAAATTAACACTTTATTATTCAAAATAATAAATAGAGGAAATTTGATTTTATTTATAATATAACACTTTATTATTCAAAATAATAAATAGAGAAAATTTGATTTTATTTATAATAAGTTGGGGTCTTACAACCTCCCCTCCTTATGAAAATTTGTCCTTGAAATTGACGTACGTATCTGGTGTTTCAAAAAGGTGAGGATACCTCATTTTCATTTCTGATTCCAGCTCCCAGGTCATTTCTTCAGTAGCATGGTTTCTCCACAAAACCTTAACTTGTGGTATAACCTTCGTGCATAGGACATGCTCTTTCATATCCAAGATCTTAACAGGTACCTCCTCGTACGTTAAATCTTCGGCTATCTCGTCTGGTTCTAACTCAATAATGTGGTTCGGGTCTTTAACATATTTACGAAGCATAGATATGTGAAAAACATTATGAACACGAGACATGCTTGGAGGTAATGCGAGTCTATAGGCCACATTTCCTATTCGGTCAAGAATCTCAAATGGACCAACAAATCTTGGATTGAACTTTTTTCTCTTCCCAAATCTTGTAACTCCCTTCCATGGAGAAATACATAACAATACATGATCCCCAATAATAAATTCCACGTCCTTTCGATGAAGATCCGCATAACTCTTTTGACGATCCTATGCCATTTGTATACGTTGTCGAATCATTTGGATCTTCTCTGTAGTCATTCGTACCAACTCTGGTCCCAACAATGTTGATTCTCCCACATCATTCCAGCATACTGGAGAGGGACACTTTCGTCCATACAATGCTTCAAATGGAGCCACACCTATACTTGCCTGATAACTGTTGTTGTAGGAGAATTCCACCAATAGTAGGTACTTATCCCAACTCCCTTTGAAATCTAGGACACGTAGTCTTAATAAATCTTCAAGAGTTTGAATAGTCCTCTCTGATTGTTCGTCTGTTTGAGGATGGTATACCGAACTGAATCGTAAATCTGTGCCCATAGCTTTCTGCAAGCTAACCCAAAATCATGAAGTGAATCTTGGGTCACGATCCAAAACTATGGATAATGGCATGTCATGCAATCTCACAATCTCATTTACGTACATACTAGCAAGACGTTCAAGGGAATAAGTCTCCCGTATAGGCAAGAAATGAACAGACTTGGTTAATCTATCAACAATGACCCAAATCGTATCTATGCCTTGACAAACCTTGGGAAGACCCGTAAAGAAATCCATAGTAATGTGTTCCCACTTCCATTTAGGAATCTCAAGTGGTTGCAATGGACCCTTTGGCACTTGATGCTCTACCTTTACACGTTGACAAGTTAAACACCTTGAGATAAACCCTGATATCTCTCTCTTCATATTGTTCCACCAAAATGTATGTCGAAGATCATGATACATTTTGGTACTCCCAAGATGGATTGCAAACAGTATGTTATGTGCCTCCATCTTGATTCTATGCTTCAAGTCAGAATCGTTAGGAACACAAAGTCTGGAGTTGATTCGAAGTATTCCTTCTTCATCGATTCTTGCTTCTGTAATAGCACCTTCTTGCACTTTCTTCTTCATACGCATCAGTTCCATGTCCGTAGCTTGAGCAGCTTTAACTTTATCAATTAAAGTCAGTTCTACTCATATATTTGATATCATCACGTGGGTACTTGGAGCCTTTACCTCTATCTCCATCCTTTGTAAGTCATACAAAATGGACCTTTGTGTTAACAACATTGCACTCGTACCAGCATATGATCTTTTACTCAATGCGTCAGCTACCACGTTTTCTTTTCCAGGATGATATTGGATGGTGTGATCGTAATCTTTCAATAGCTCGAGCCAACGTCGTTACTGCATGTTGAGTTCCTTTTGGGTGAAGAAATATTTGAGGCTTTTATGATTTGTATAGATCTCCACTTTCTCCCCATACAGGTAGTGTCTCTAGATCTTTAATGCGAAAACGACTGCTGCCAACTCCAAATCATGAGTAGGATAATTTCTCTCATATTCTTTGAGTTGTCGCAATGCATAGGCTATGACTTTCCCATGTTGCTTGAGAACACATCCTAACCCTTTGCCTAAAGCATCACTGTAGATAACAAATCCATCTGAATCAAATGGTATTGTCAGAACAGGTGCCGAAATGAGTCTCCTCTTGAGCTCATGAAAACTCTTCTCACAATCCTTGCTCCAACAGAATTTTGTATCTTTACGAGTCAGCTGAGTTAACGGAGTATAAGTTTGAGAAAATACTTCCACGGATCTCTGATAATAACCAGCTAAGCCAAGAAAGCAATATACTTCGATCACCGACTTTGGTTTCTCCGAACTTTGTATTTCTTCAATTTTCGCTGGGTCGACAGATTCTTCATGTTTTGACACCACATGCCCAAGGAATGCTACTTTCTCAAGCCAAAACTTGCATTTCTTTAGCTTGGCATATAGCTTGTTATCACAAAGCCTTTATAGTACCATCTTCAAATGGTGCTCATGATCGTGATTTTTCTAATTAATAAAACTAAATTAATCAATTAAAACTAGGTTACTTTATAAATGAATTCAAATAAATAAAGGCTAAGACTCCAATATCCCCAATTATGAACTATAAACCAATTATCCAATTATCCCAATTATTATGTTCATTGAATTGTTAATGTAAATTCTCAAATGCCAAAAGCCCTCTCTCGAGTGATCAATTGCCTTCTATTTAACTTGATTAATTTTGCTATATCTCTATGCAAAATAATTGAATTAAACTCACATAATCCCAATTTCTTATGTGTTACATGCAAAGAAATAGATATTCTCATTCTATTCACAAACCTACTTATTCACTGTGCAAATAACTAAGTCACATGTCACCATGCCCAGTTCTAACCCTAGAATTCCTTTCTCAATTCCTTCTAGAGTAACACAGTAATTACTGATCAGATAATTAATCAATAAGCTCAAAACAGGATGAATAATTCACTTCAACATAAATAATTGGAATAAATTAAATAATCAATTCATAATCATAAAAGGTTCTATTGGAATCTTAATAAAAAGAATTAGTTCATAATTAATGAATTAAAACCAAGAATCCACAATTGAATAGACATTAAAAGATAAAAGTAAGAGAAGAGAAGAGAATAGAATCTGTTGTCAGCAAATCTGATGCTCCCCTCTTGCTCTTGCTCTTGCTCTTGATCTTCAATGGTCTCCAAGTTGCTTCAATCTCCAAAACTAATAAGAACTAGGGTTATGTTCTAATCTAAAGAAGTGTTTAATCTAGGCTAAACTATATAATCTCCTTTTATTTTATGTCTTACATCATGTATTTATATGTTACAAGTCCAATTTTTAGCTTAGGAACAATCCCAATCCAATTTGGAGTCAAAAAGGTGTCAAAATTCGTCCAAAACGCGTCCAGGCCGCACCCCACCTCTTCCCCAGCGCCCCAGCACTGTTCACGATGCTGAGAATCTGCCTTATAGTGCCCCGGCGCTGGAAAATGAACTAAGAATAGCGCCCCGGCGCTGTTACAAGTTCTGACATTTTCTGCTCCGACGTCCTTTGGGAAAATGGTCATAACTTCTTCGTCCGAACTCCGATTTCGATGATTCAAGATGTTCCGGAAAGAGGAAAAGTAGATCTACAACTTTTATTCTTTGAGTTTTTCGTAATAATGTCCGGAGCTATAGTCAAATTAGCTCTGAAGTGACTGCTGTGTAAATGGCAAGCCGAAAACGTGAATCTAGCCACCCCAAACGTCGATCCAAGTAACTTTTGTCCCAAATCCTACAAAACAATATAAAACATGCTTGAATAGACACAAACACATAAAAACATCCTAAAAGACTTGAGAACAACAATAAATTAAGCCCGAATGTATCCAATTCATGTGTATAAAACTCACTCATCAAATACCCCCAAACTTAAACATTTGCTTGTCCTCAAGCAAAAACACAAAAATGTTATGCAATGCAATGTAATGAAACTAATCTATATGCCTACAACTCCAACAGTAATGACAGAAACAAGTCTATTCAACCGGCCTTAGAGAAATCAAGTAAACATGATAATACATCATATTAAAACAAATCAGTAATTTCCCAATCAATCATCAAATCGTAGACTGTTATCACTGATATAGTGCGTGTGTGCTCCACAACAATGTTAACTGATATAAAATCAAATTTAACACATAATAGGTCTCTTTAAAGGCATCATACAGTGAAAACTCACAAAATTCACGAACAAGCTAGATCCAACTAAAGTCAAACATCCACCAAGTTCAAGAGTCCAATCCGGGATACTTATGCTTTACTTTTCATTACGGGGGCTTTTTGCTCTTTTCCCATTTTATTGTTTTTTTTTTTTACTTTTTTTTTTAACCATGACTGTGCAATGTCTCATTCCATTAGGCTAACAAAGGCCCCGAAACAAAACTAGCCACGATAAAAAAATATTTCTTTTTCTCTTTTTTTTTTAGCGAAGCTTATATATCCCAAATTTCCCCCCAAACTTAAGTTTTTATCAAAATTTAGCCATCTCCGCCTATTCATGTCTTTCATTCCTTCACACTAATATTATCCTTAAGAAATCCATTATGTATCGATTTAAACTTAATCAGTCAACATAGCTGTTATTAACGTGCTAACCTTAATTATATCAGTTTGAAACAGGAAAAGATTCAATTCATAACAAGAAATCACATCAAAGCCTGAATATTCAATACTATACTTATCTACTTAACTCCAGTTTCATCATTGGCCAAAATAGACTTTTACTCTCTAACAGTTGGAATCATGCAAATATAAACTAACCGCAACAAACATAGTAAACTAACTACTATTTTTGCGATTTTTTTTTAAAAAAAAATTTAAAACAAAAAAACTGAATGCAAAAACTAAATGTAAATAACCCGAAAACATAACGAACTACAATGTAAATAACTAACTATATGCAATACGACACTAAAATGCCCCAAACTTAAACTAGACATTGTCCTCAATGACTGAAATAGAAAAAATTAAAGCAGAGGACTTCCCTGAAAATATTGCAATCTTCCTCCTTGCCCGCTAAGTTTGGAGAATAGGCTAAGCACATGGAACAAATTGGGCACCGCACTTGAATTTGACTTGAATAACCTGTAAAACCATGATAGAAGCAATTTTAATAAATCCTAAATAAATGCAAATTCCAAACTACTAATATAAAACTAAATAAAAATTAAAAATAAAAATTAAACTTGGGTTGCCTCCCAATAAGCGCTTGTTTGACAGTCTTTTAGCCTGGCTTTGTCTGGTCAACGCTATCCAATTCCTCTTCGAAAGTTGAGAAACCCTCCATCCATCGGAAATAATATAGCTTTTGGTAGGTTCCCATTTGTAATAGCCATTGTATTAAAGTCACCTAGCATGCTTTCTTTAGATAAGATCACATTCAAGAACGCCCAAAGATCTAGGTGGTTTCTCCATTGTGTTCTGCGAATATATTACGGCATTGAGGCTTATCGAGACACAACAATTTCTTCTTCTATCTTCTCCAACTTATCGCACCATGGTTTCGAAGGTGTACATGCTTTTACATCACAGAGAGTATTGCCGACGACATGACTACCAATCGGACAAGGTTTTGCAAATCTAACCGGACTCTTGAACTATGGAGGAGAAGGCACTTGAGGCGTAAATAACATTGGCTCATCATCATTGGTTCTCACAATTAGTTCTTCACCGACCTTGTTGTCATTATCCCCACTTGTCTCCTCTTTTTCATCTCGTGGCTCATCCAGTTGTAGATTTGGCTCGGGCTCACCATCAGTCTCGGCATCCATGTCACAGAGCCAAGTGTATTGAAGATGGAAGTTCAACGCATGTGCTATCTGCCCCAGTTGATTTTCCAGATTCTTGATCGACGCCTTTATGCTTTGTGTATTCAGATCTGTTTTATTTTGTTTCCTTTCATGTTCCTTGTGTTTCTTTTCAGAAGCTGTAATAAATCTATCCAAGGCTTCTTCCAAACTTGCTTTCCGCTCTGGTTGTTGTGTCTGATTTTGAAACTCGGAATTGTTTTGTTGTCTCGGGGCTTGAGCTTGAGCTTGATTGTTACTCCATGAAAAATTCGGGTGATACCCCCAATCATGATGATAGTTGTTGGGATAGACATAATTATTGGGGTAATCACCACCATAGTGTACGGCTACTAAACCGATGGGCGATTGATGACTCATATGATTTCCAAAGCACAATAATCACAAACCATTGCTACTTGCTGTGTGGATGGTGGACTCCATGTTTCCATTGGTCGAGTCATGTTCGTGTATGGCCATTGATACGCAAAGTCATCCATGGTACCTAAAAAGAGAGAAATATAGGAAGAGAATTAAAATAAAAATAAAATGTTTAAATTAATACTAATTTGATTGAAATTAATATTGGTAAATAATTATTAAATTAATTCCCTAGCAGCGGTAGGCTAAAAAACTTGTTGATCGATTTCATGAATCAATGAATACGTGCAAGTATATACACGATCAACAAGTAATAAAGTGAAAGTAGAGTATCGTTCCCACGAGGAATTATTTGATAAAAATCACCAAGTACTAATTCTTAACCAAACTAATTTTATTTAAACAAACTCAAATCGTGATTTTTCTAATTAATAAAACTAAATTAATCAATTAAAACTAGGTTACTTTATAAATGAATTCAAATAAATAAAGGCTAAGACTCCAATATCCCCAATTATGAACTATAAACCAATTATCCAATTATCCCAATTATTATGTCTACTGAATTGTTAACAGGAATTCTCAAATGCCAAAAGCCCTCTCTCGAGTGATCAATTGCCTTCTATTTAACCCAGATTAATTTTGCTATATCTCTATGCAAAACAATTGAATTAAACTCGTTACAATCCCAATTCCTTATGTGTTACATGCGGCAAATAGATATTCTCATTCTATTCACAAACCTACTTATTCACTGTGCAAATAACTAAGTCACATGTCACCATGCCCAGTTCTAACCCTAGAATTCCTTTCTCAATTCCTTCTAGAGTAACACAGTAATTACTGATCAGATAATTAATCAATAAGCTCAAAACAAGATGAACAATTCACTTCAACATAAATAATTGGAATAAATTAAATAATCAATTCATAATCATAAAAGGTTCTATTGGAATCTTAATATAAAGAATTAGTTCATAATTAATGAATTAAAACCAAGAATTCACAATTGAATAGACATTAAAAGATAAAAGTAAGAGAAGAGAAGAGAATAGAATCATTGTCAAGAAATCGATGCTCCCTCTTGCTCTTGCTCTTGCTCTTGATCTTCAATGGTCTCCAAGTTGCTTCAATCTCCAAAACTAATAAGAACTAGGGTTATGTTCTAATCTAAAGGAGTGTTTAATCTAGGCTAAACTATATAATCTCCTTTTATTTTATGCCTTACATCATGTATTTATAGGTTATAAGTCCAATTTTTTGCTTAGGAACAATTCCAATCCAATTTGGAGTCAAAAAGGTGTCAAAATTCGTCCAAAACGCGTCCAGGCCGCACCCCACCTCTTCCTCAGCGCCCCAGCACTGTTCACGACGCTGAAAATCTGCCTTATAGCGCCCCGGCGCTGGAAAATGAACTAAGAATAGCGCCCCGGCGCTGTTACAAGTTCTGACATTTTCTGCTCCAATGTCCTTTGGGAAAATGGCCATAACTTCTTCGTCTGAACTCTGATTTTGATGATTCAAGATGTTCCGGAAAGAGGAAAAGTAGATCTAAAACTTTTATTCTTTGAGGTTTTCGAAATAATGTCCGGAGCTATAGTCAAATTAGCTCTGAAGTGACTGCTGTGTAAATGGCAAGCCGAAAACGCGAATCTAGCCACCCCAAACGTCGATCCAAGTAACTTTTGTCCCAAATCCTACAAAACAATATAAAACATGCTTGAATAGACATAAACACATAAAAACATCCTAAAAGACTTGAGAACAACAATAAATTAAGCCCGAATGTATCCAATTCATGTGTATAAAACTCACTCATCAGTAGACTAGGAAGTTCTTTAGGAAATTCACTAACAGAAGAAATATTATTCAAATCTGAAGTGTTTTTGTTCAAGTCCGTGACATGGGCTAAGAAAGCTTGACATCCGTTTTTCAATAAACGAATATCTTTATGGCTTGATATGACAATGATTGACTTTAATGGTTTGGTTATTTGAATTTGCATAATAGGTTGGTTAGGAATATGAAAACTAACAACCTTACGAAAACAATCAATTTTAGCATGATGCGTGGTTAACCAATCAATCCCTAAAATCACATCAAATGCAAGAATTTTCAAAGAAATAAGATCGGCAGGTAATGTGATGGTACCAATATGAATCAAGCAAGATTTATAAACAGTAGATGTAATGAAATTTTCTCAACAGATAAGTCAAGGTCTAATTTCTCTGGATTCAAGTTTAAACGTTGAGAACAAGCAGGAGAGATAAAAGAATTGGTAGAATCGGTATCTAATAAGGTATAAACTTTGCAAGAGTTTATGATTAGCTTACCCGTGATCACCTCGTTTGGGTTCCTCGTATTTTGGGCAGTCACGACAAACGCCCTTCCAGGAACCACCGACTTTGACTTGTCTGGGATAGCCTTTGGAGTCACCATCCCTGTTGAACTTGGTTTCGCAACTAGACAATCTCTAGCTATATGATCTTCCTTTCCACAGTTATAACACACCTTGGATTGTTGTGGGCAGTTTGGGCTGATGTGCCCCTCTTTCCCGCATTTGTAACAAACGACCAGTGCTCGTGTTCCTCCCCTAAAAATAGTTGATGTTTGTGCTGACGTCTTCACGTTATCATTGTTGTACCTTCTCTTCTTGAAATATCCTCTTGTCTCGCTTCTTCTATTTTCATGGCCACGATTACCACCAGAGTGGTTACCGCTTTTGTCCGAATGTTTTCCTCCCTGCTGGTTTTCATTGCTCCGATGACTGCCGCCACCGGTATGACCCTGGTTGTGGTCCCTTGGTTGAACATACTCATTATCATCCTCTAATAAATGAGTCATGTTTACAACATCTGAATATAAAGAAAATTTATGAAGGATAAGATATTGCCGAATCTCGGGTTTTAGACCTCTCAGAAACATCCTCGTCATTCGTTCCTCATTCTCGACAAAATGAGGTGATGATAAGTGGGTTTTATACCTACTTATGGAGTACCAATTCATGTGAACAATGCCAATCTCAAGTATATTTTATTATGTTTTAGTTGTATTTCATGTTAGTTTGCATTGCATATACTTAAAACTACTTTTGGTGAATAAGTGCAGGAATCGGCCTAATTTGGTGGTATTATAGAGCAATAGGCTAATGGATGCATGAGGCGAGGCAAAAGCTGGGATATGCATGGCTGAGGATTGAGTGGAACATGGATGGACAAGCATGGATGGACATAGGACACTTCAGTAGCAGCAATAACAATGCATAACCAAACTCGAGAGAGCAGAACCGCAATTAAATCGCAAGCCGCTGCCAGGCGAGATGAGCTTGAGACGCTAGCGCGCGTGAGTACCCAAATGAGACAATGTGACTCCATCGCAAGTTATGCGCCCACGAGCATGACAAGCTTAGGGGACGCTGGCGCTGCAGAGAGAGCCCTTGGACATCATGAATTATCGCAAGTCTCGCTACCGCGAGAGGAATGTGTTGGAAGAAAAATGGCCTTGTGCCATGTAGGTCCTAAGTCGGGTGATTTGTTTTATTTTATTTTTTAATTAAAATAGTTGTAAGTGATTAAAAATGATATCTGACTGGTGTTAGACACATCTTGGATATCTTTTGTCGTATTTTTCATCAGCGTAACTAGGGTTTACACTCTGGGGGAGATTCCAACGTAGAAGGAGGCCAAAACTCTACTTTTCTACTTCTTCTTGGGATTTTCTACCAGAGTAGATTATTATTAGTATTTGCTGGATTGTTATGCGGATTTGAATATTAATAGTGGATTCTATTCAACAATTGGGTTTGATTGTTTCTACCTTTCATCTTTCAATTGTTTGTTTATTAATCATGTTTAGATTTGATCCCATAATGGCTTTTGGTTCAGTCATGAACTAAACTCCATTATGGGATTTTAACAGATTTTAATATATAGTTTGATTGCATGCTTGAATGCTGGATTGTTTTACATATCATATGGAATGTCTATCATGATTGTTTTGCATGTATGAATGCTTTATCACCATTCGTTTCAGTACTTGTATGGAATTGACAATGAACATGCAAGTATGGGTTGTAATCATGATAGTATACATATACGGAAAACATTTTATATGGCTCGTGTATTTCATGAACCAAAGACTACAAAAAATGGGGCCTCAAAGAACAACCAATTTTCGTTGCTAAAGGTGCCAAATTTCGTTGTAAAAAGGGTTTTGCAACGACTTTTAATGTCGTTGCGTCTTTCGTTCACAAGAATGAAAGAGCGTTGCTAATTGTTTCGCAACGAACGCTTTTTTTTCGTTGCCAAAAGTAATACATTTTGCAACGAAATTTGGCTTTCGTACAGAGACATCGATCATTTAGCAACAAAATATATTGTTGCAGAATAATTAAACTTTCATTGCTAAAAACCCCATTTCGTTGCAAAATCCTGCTAATTGGCAACGAAATGAACTCTTTTTTTTTTTGCAACGACCATGCATTTTCGTTGAAATTAACACCATTTTGCAACGACATTTTTCGTTGCAGTAAATTATGAAAATTGTTGCCTAAGCTTGCTTTTGTTGAGGAATGTAAACTTTTTAGCAACGATTTTCGTTGCTGATTATATTATTTGGCAACGAAATTATCTTTGAATCAATGACGAAAATGTTTATTCTTGGTTATTTTCAATAGCAACGAAAGTCGTCGATTAGCAACGACATTATATGTTGTCGTTTCTTTATATGTGCAACGAAAGTTGATATGATTTGCAACGATAAAAAATATTGCCTTTTATGTTACTATTAGCAACAATATCCTCTCCGTTGTTATTAGGTTAATTTTTCGTTGCCAAATATTATATTTTTAATGCCATTAGCAACGAAAATTTGTTGCTAAATGTATAAAAAATTGTTGCTATATTAAAACTTGTTCAATGCTTTGGTAACGAATTATATTGTTGCCAAATCAAAATTTAACATTCTTTATGTGTACCTAGCTAGCTCAATGTCCCCACAGAAAATAATGACAAAAATACAAAAGACTAAAATATTATTAACTTAATAAAATCATCCACTACATAATCTTTCATTATCTTAACAATTAACCATCTAAAGCTATCATAGTTCTTCAATCAAAGTATATATCTACCTATATAGAGAGAGTACACTTCATAATTTCGTCCCTTGTCTTCCGTGAACGCGTTATTTAAAATTTGATACCCGTGTTATTGTAAGGCAGGTCGTAGAAGCAATCTTCCTGCACATATTTAAAAATAATAGCAAGTTAGGAAAATGAAGCAAATAGGTCACCAGATGCACTTAGTGCTAAAATTAATACACAAAGACAATAAAGTTGCTGTGACGCCCCCAAAATAGGTATACATCACCCATCTTGAGTCGCCAAATACATGGTACAGAATTCTAACACAAACTTAATTATACAACTGTCGTGTACAATACGACAAAATATAAACTGTGAGTTTGAATACAAATATTGTCTACTAGAGAGTATAAAAACTCAAAAGGAGTCCTCATTACAATTATTATCACACTATTTCACAGAATAGTGAGGACTACTAATGCAAACATCTAGGACCATCACTCTATTCCCCGACTAGTTCCAGCTACGTTCTCATTTCCTTAAGAGAACAGTAAAAGAAAAGGTGAGCTCAACTAGCCCATTAAGAAATATTATGACTAAGATAATGCAGAATAATTTATCGTTAGCCTTCAACAGTGTTAAATTGATAAAATATAATAACTATCAAGTTTAACTGCAGCGGAACAAGCAATCCATTAGAAGAGTCAAGTAGGGAATAAAATCTACTATCTTCTATGATTTAAAAGGTTTTTCATCACTTTTATCATTTGGGACTCAAATTTTAATAAATAATCCACATCATCGAATCACCCCCGTGACTACTGCCAAGGATATTCTTTAGTATCGGGACCATGAATTATCCATGCACTACTACTTAAAGATAATCATGTTTTCATCAACGGTCCCGATCATGCCATAAAATAATTCATCTTTACATTACACTGACCAAAGAGAATCCATAGCCATAATCATACCAAAAACTGTCCATCAATGCACTACGGGCCAATGAGGACTTTTTCCACATCATTTGTAACATTTCGGTTATGATTATACCGAATAATCCCTGGTCATAATCATACCAAGTCTGTAACAACCCGATATTTTCTATATAAATAAATCATAAATTTTATGTATAATTTTTTATTTATTTTAAGGATGAGGATTTGTACAAGATAATGTGTGTATGTAATTATGTAATACATAAAAATATATTTATTCCATGAATGTTTACAAATAATTTTATTTTAGAATTATTGACTATTATAAAGTTTATTCTTATAATAATAAATTTTATATAGAAATGTTTTTATTAATTATTTTCTATGAAAATATGATTATATATTATTTACATAATATATGAAATGATTTTTACAATTATTATAATAATTATTTATTTTATCATAAGAATTTATGCAAGATTAATTAAGTTAATTATTTTAACTTAATTAATAATGTTATATATGACAGATAAATCAGATATGGAAACCAAACTCTAATTTTGGATTTTTATCAATGGATAAGAATAATAATATAATAATATTATATTTTGATTTTTCAGTGCTATAATTATGTACTGTATGTTTGTGGACTGACAATGGTAGGTCAATTACGGTGTATAATATCCAAACCCTAGTTTTAAGCTGTTAAACCCTAATTTAAAACTCAGGTTGAATTCGACACTGTTATATAACTGTGTGATATGGTGCATGCATGTTATGTATTATATAATTTTATATTGATTAGGTAAACCCTAATTAATATTTAGAAATATTAATTTTTAGAAACCCTAATTAAGGAGAACCTTAATTTTCAAAACCCTAATTAGCTAGAAACCCTAATTTGTAAATTAGTAACCCTAATTTTCTAATTGTAAACCCTAAAATGATCCAAACCTTAAACCCTAAGGGTCAAACCCTAAGGGTTTGCCATATTACTTAATTGCCATTAAAATTAAATAATAAATGTCCAAAATGCCCTTTTATCACATTTGCTAATATGTTGAGTGTAAATCTTGCTATAATTTGAGTTGGTTACCAACTCTTGACTTCTTGTGACTAAAATTCAATGTATATCAGCCTCTACAACTTAGCCACTTCATTATATGACATCTATATATAGAATCAAGAGAGATAAATGCCATTTGTTAGCCCTTTTGTGCAACCAATACTCCATCAACTCTCTCTCTTCCAAAACCCACGAATTATGTAATATATCAGTCCCTAATGCATGCCCCATGAATTCCTCTAACAAATCAGAAGCCCAAATTCCAGAAATCAAAGCATAAAAGGTATAAACCCTAATCTAAAATTTCGAACCTTGATCCTCTGTTAAAAGTTATGTTTGAGTGTTAAGATATGTTGTATTTATTGTTATTAATGAACGGGTTGATAGATGTTGGATCCATAACATCTATAAGCTCGGATCTAGTGTTTTTGCAAAAGTCGGAAATTTTTGTTTTGTTGTTCGACATCAAATGTCGATCCTTGTAGATCTGTGCTTGTTTATTGGTTTTGTGTTTTAAAGGTTAGAAGTTATTCTCTGTAATGTTGGTAGTATGCTGAAAGTGATGTCATGATCATTGAACGTATATATCAAAAGTTATTCACGGTAAAGTCAGATTGACCGAACCTGATAAAAATCGCCTCGGGAAACCTAGAAAACTGAAGAACGTGTTCGGGTAGTGACTTTGACCGGCCTGGATCTCGCTTCTGTTAAGCCGTTATGATGTATAATGGTATTGATATTATAGTTTGACATGAGGACTACAAGTCCAGAACACGCATGAACCTTAGAAAGCAATAGACCGGATGTAGTGATCGGTCAAAATGCGTTGACCATTCAGCTTTTGTTTCTGGGTAACCCAGAAGTTACCAGATGGGTCTGACAGCTTGTTCATGAGTCCCAATCTATTTAGTGTTATGTGATTTGTGTGTTTTGTCGTGTCCGTGTTATAATATGTTGTATTGACTTCATTTGTAAATCTTTAGATCACCTAAAACACAAACAGGAGCAAATTAATCAACGGTCAAAGTAGGCTTAACCGACTGCTTATGAAGATTTCTGGAAAACCCAGAAACCTTCAAGAGCGATTTTTCTGACAACGTTTGACCGGCATGTATCTATTGATTCTGATGATTTTGTATGTATTTTATGTATTAGATATCTTGTTTTGCATATCCTTTACATACTGAAAGTATTAGATCATGTAAAGCATACTTGAAGTGAACATTATGATGATCGTAAGAAATAGTAAGATGAATCGTTCTTCATTCTTTGGAAAACCCGAAATGAAGAACGGCTCCGACAAGGATTGGAGGGCCTATAACTCGATCGTTTGTGTTATGTTCATGATATCGATCGTTAGTGGTAATATTACGGTTATCTTCTGATACCAACACATTAGCAAGCCCATAATCCACGATAACCAAAGATCTATAACCCACAAAGTAGGTACCTTGTGTCTTGACACATGAAGATCTGGGTTTGCTGAAGAACACAATTAGCTACAGTTTTGTCACTAAAGCCACTTTTAGCCACAGATAATTTCTTAAATTAATTATTTTAATTAAATAATTATAGAAAAATAGTTTTTAATTATTAAAAATATAAAATAAATTATTAAAAATTATTTTAAGGTTAAAAAAATTATATTTTAATTATTTTAAATATATTTCATAAATATTTAATATTTTGGAATATTAAAAGTATTTAATTTATTTAATTATAATATTAAATAAATTATTTAAAAATGATTTTAATACATGAAAAATCATTTAAAATTATATTATGGTATAAGAAAATAATTTAAGTTATTTTTGATAACTTTTAATATTTTGTGATGAATTTCCTTAATTAATTATTATTAATGATATTAAAGTTATTTAATAATTATATTAAATACATTAGTTTAAAAATGATTTTAAATATTAGGAAAATCATTTTAAATAAAGTGTTTAAAGATATTTTAAGTTATAAAATATAACTTTTAATATTTAAAGGATAATTTCATTAATAATTTAATATTAATAATATTAATTTAATAATAAATGATATTAAGTTTATTTAATAATTATATTAAATAAATAGTTTAGAAATGGTTTTATTAATTTAAAAATCATTTAAAAAGGATATAAATGAATTAAAAATATTTTAAGTAATGATTAAAGACTTTTAATATTTTGATAAATAGAACATTAATACTTTAATATTAATGATAATTATTTAAAAATGATTTTAATCATTTAAGTGTAATATTAATACTTTAAAGGTATTTTGAGTTATTATAAATAACTTTAATATTTTAGCAATGGTTTCATTAATAGTTTAATATTAATTAAATATTAATGATAATAGAATTAATTGTTATTTAAATCATTTAATAATGATTTCGATGTTTGAAAATTTATGATAAATTATAATTAATAATTAAAAAATTTATAAGTCATTTAAAATAATATGGTGATATTTATAGATATTGAGATTCTGTAATAGAGTCTTAGACTCGATAATTACTCGATAAAGTCAGTTTAGATAATCGGCAAGCGTATTTTAAATTGATCCGAACTTAGATATTTTGATTTGTATATGTGTTTATTTGTGATTGATGGTTGTGGAATATATGTGACAATATGATTAGGTTATGTCTTGATCGCAATAAGCGATCTTATGTGTTGTAGTATATTGTTTCTAATCGAGCGAATGATCTTATTAACGATAGGTGTTATATAAGGATAGAACTAAATGCTAGAGCGTATAGCGGTAGCATCGTGCAAGATATCTAACCTTTGCATTTTCTTCATGCAATGGACATGAGTAAGAATGTTTCTAAACTATATTATTCTTGTATGCATTATTAACCTTATATTATATATATTTCATTGAATATCAACATGTTAGTATATGATAATTAGGATATATATATATATATATATATATATTCTGTTCGTTAATTTCTATAAATGGTTATACAAGTGTCCCCACTTGGATAATCATTGTATTTAATCACATGTTGATATACCTTTGTCAATTACCCGTATACATATATGTTGAATTATAGATTATTGTTGAACAAGATAAAACCTTTGATTTAGAACCCAGAAAAGTATGAATATCCCTACACGAGAAAACTTTTATGCGCCCAAGGCGGACAGAGTGAACGATCTTATCGTTCTTGTAATGTAGTATTGATCAATACAGGGCCCATGGGAAGTACAACCTAATGCACGTAAGTTATGATGGTTTACAGATGAATTTCTGTTTAACCTTTTCGAAAATGAAAACAATGTTCATAGCATGTCACCATAACCCTAGTTATAGTCAATATGTAGTTTCAAAAATTTGAAAGAAAGAGTTGTTATGTTATTATTATCGGTTCAGAATACTTCACAACTATTTACTTGTTGTAGAAGAATAGTACAAAGAAAATATTTAAATTCTTTCAGCTTATATATATAATTGATATTACTTGCTGGGCACTCAAATGCTCATCCTTGCTTAATTTAAATGTTTTCAGCTAGGCATGAACAACTCGAAGGTTCAGGCAAGAACAAGTGAAAAGGAAAGCAAACAGAACAAGTTTATTAATGGTATCTTTTGTAATAGTTAGACAATATATAGACAATGATATGTATTATATATCATGTAAAGAATTATAGTAAAGGTTGCGTAATTGGGATTAGACTCTGATAAATGCAAGATAAGTTTGATATTTATATTATTGTTATTATTATTAGTATTATTCCGCTCATAGAAATGGTATCGTGAAGAACCGAGTTCGGGTTTCAAGTACCCGAGTTTGGGGGCTTCACAAAGTCTATCTATGCACTACAGGCCACAGATGATTTTCAACATAATATAAGCATGAGGAAGATGACAATGATATAAGAATTCAATAAAACAAGTTCAAGAATTAATTTATCTAGGAACTAATAACGTCCACATTGTCAACATGATACTTCTTTGTAGAGTAAAATTCAAGAATGCTCGGAAGAATATTTCCATGAAAGAAAATCTTTGGATGAAGCTTAAATATCAAGGATATTCCACAAATTTCATGGAGTATAGAAGTCAAAATTTTAACCAACCGAGTATAATAAAGAATGGAATAACAAAAGAAATCACCATGCATGCGATGGGCCAAATGCAGGTGAGTTATTCCAACCAGAATAATTAATAACGGAACCAGTCCGGCCAGAAACGCATGCGACAAGATATTCCAATGTAATAATAAAGAATGGAACCGTGTGCCGCGAAACGCACAGACGTGATATTCGACATAATAATAAATAATGGAACCGGTCCGGCGTAAAACGCAGCATGTGGGATATTCAATAGAATAATAAAGAATGGAACCAGTCGGGTAAAAGCATACAGACGAGGATATTTCGTGAGAATAATAAATAATGGAACCGGTCCGCCAGAACGCATGCTTGTGATGATATATTCGATGTAATAATAAATAATGGAACCACAGAAGAATTTCACCAAGTATAGGGTAGCCCGCGTATACAAGTTATTCCAACAGAATAATAAATAATGGAATAACAAAAGTTCTCTTCATGAATACAAAAGAAATAATACCCCTTACGAGTACAACAAATAATATTCCCTACCGTAAAAAAAAGAGTATTCTGACTTGTAGGGCGAGGATATACTCGAAGAAAACTTGTACTACGCTCAAAGCTTTCTTAAACTCTAAAGAAATACGCTCAAAATTATAGAAGAAGAACTCTCTCTATAGTTTCTCTCTCTAGAGTTTCAGTGAATTCGTAAGAAATAATGAATGAATGAACTTCTATTTATAGAAGAATGGACTGCATAGTAACTAACTCATGAGCGGGTCGGATTAATTTACTTTAATCTGATCATCCATATTTAAAGCAAAATCTTTTAAATAAAATATAATATATTCTATTTATAATCTAATAAAACGAATAACTTTATATAAAAAAATTTACTATGCAAACACTATGCATACATTTATGCAAACACTATGCATAATAAAATATAATATATTTTATTTATAGAATAACTTTATAAAAGTATTCTATTTTATTTAAAAGTTTTTCTGTTTTATTACATTAATAATACCAATAAAACAAAAGCTGGGTGACTTATCACGTAATCATCAATAATCAATACAGGTGTGCTACTTATGCAACCCACACGTATTCTTCGTACTTTACTACTTGAGTAGTTCAACAAGATGATTAACGGTAAAACTTACATCGTTATTTTCATAAAATATTTTTTGTCGTTTTCTCAATCAAACAATAATTTCGTTCTTGGGTCCACCAATGATTGTCTTGGTCGTATGGATATTCCCCGACAAAAAGAATATTCCCCGAACCAATCGAATATTATACAACAACTTGCATACTTTGCAAAATTTATAAATATTACCCACAACTATAACATTATATCAAATCCACACCATAATATTTAAAAAATTATTTCGAGAAAATTAAATATTTATTCATAAAATCGGTGTCTCACAATCTCCCTCCTTATGGAATTTTTGCCTCGAAATTTACGACGCATACTTGGTATCTTTGAATAGGTGAGGATACCTCGACTTCATTTCAAATTCTAACTCTTGAGGTATAACCTTTGAGTGTTGAATACGATTCTTCTTATCCAAGATTTTAAACGTATCTCGTCAAACGTTAAATCATCCGCTATCTAAATGGGTTCTAAATTAATAATGTGGTTTGGGTCGTCCACATATTTACGTAACATCGATACGTTAAAAATGTTATGAACACGCTGACATACTTGGCGGTAAAACAAGTCTATAATTACAGTTCCTACTCGATCGAGGATTTTAAATGGGCCAATTAAATCAAGGGTTGAGATTTCCTCTCTTCGTCGATTCTTGCTTCTAGAGTAACGCCCTCTTGAATCTTCTTCTTCACATTCATCAGCTCCGGGTGTGTAGCTTGAGCGGCTTTAACTTTATCGACTAAAGTCGATTTTAATCGTATATTTTTTATCTTCACGTGGGTCCCTAGAGTCTTTAACTCTATCTTCATCATTTGTAAGTTATACGAAATGGGTCTTTGTGTTAACAACATCGCACCCGCATACAATCTTCTACTCAACGCGTCAGCTACCACGTTCGCACTTCCACGATGATATTGCATGGTACGATCGTAATCTTCAACAGTTCGAGCCAACGTCTTTGGCGCATGTTACGTTTGTTTTAAGTAAAGAAATATTTGAGGGTTTTAGAAATGGGTTTTGTACTGGGATCAATACAAAATTCGATTTCACGCTCTAGGGGTAGGCTAAGAAGTCTTCAAGAATACGTTAGGAAATTTATTAACAATAGAAATATCATTCAAAATTGTGACCCTCATCCAAGACTCGAATACTACGTCACATTGATACCTATCAACTTGCCATCGTCATTCACATCGTCGCCTACAGAAAGTCTGGCTTCGGTGCATTCCACACAAGAAAGTCAACAACGAAAGGACCGGGGCTCTTTACTTATGGCTTGATATGTCAATGATTGACTTTAGTGGTTTGGTTGCTTGAATTCGCATAACAGGTTGGTTAGGAATATGAAAGCTAACAACCTTACGAAAAGCTTGATGAGTAGTTAACCAATCGATTCTTAAAATCACATCAAAGGCAAGTATTTTTAAAGAGATAAGATCGATAAGTAACGTGAAAGTGTCGATTTGAATCAACAAGATTTATAAATAGTGGAGGTAACGAAGGTTTCTACTATCGAAGTTTCAACCAATAAGTCAAAGTCTAATTTCTCCGAAGTCAAATGTAAACGTTGAGCGCAAGCAAGAGATATAAAAGAATGGGTAGAACCGGTATCGAATAAGGTATAGACTTCACAAGAGCTTATGATTAACTAACCCGTGATAACTTCGTTCGATTCCTCGTCACGAAAAACTCTCTCCCTTAAACTACCAAATTTGACTTGTTCGGGACAGTCTTTGGTGTCATCATTACCACTGGAATTGACTTTCGCTATAGGGCATATTCCACCCTCAACTGCTTCGTCGTACTCCTGCTCCATGATCTGAATCATTAGCCTTCGATCCATATCGAATTGGGGTTGACCGCAATGTATAGGGTAATTCAAAACTCAATGTTGGGTTCTCCCAATTGCTATCGAAAAAAAGAAATGCATATCATCTATTTTAGCTTTCTTGGATTGGACTTCTCTTTCCACAATATCAACGCTTCGTGTGGCTTTTACCCATGCATCTTTCATTCTCACTCGTTCAGTTGTTTCTTCTTTCAGCTGTTCCTTGACATTTGAATTCTCAGATTCCAGCTTTAATATCGTATACTCTGCCAAAGAGCGCTCCTGTTCAGCTATCGCACATCGGGTAATACATTTTGAATTGTTACATTCCTTTGCTCCACGACCGCCTTCCGTTCTTCAGCCTGCTCTTCTAACTCATGAATACGATTTTGCAATTCTACATTTTGATCAATAAGTTCTTCTAATACATCCTCCTCAGGTTCCTCTTCTTATTCACTCTCAGTTGCTACCTTTGCGACTAGCTTGAGTGCAACTTTTAATTCCTCAATCACCACATGGATATCTCTAATCACATTATCTTGGTTGGTAATTAGAGGTGTGTCCACGGTCTCATGTGCTCCATTGTTATTCTCAACATTCTCGGATGTCATTTTCAAATACTGCCATAAAACAAGGTTTAATTAACATATCACATATTATCCCTATACTCTGACCGACCAATTAAATACCAAATAAACTTAGGTAGGTCATACTAGCGAAGGAATTCCCGAATCTCTCTCCTCCTAGTTCTTGTCTCACATCTCACCTGGGATCATATCCCTAAGCTTTGATACTAACTGTGGACGCCCCAAAATAGGTATACATCACCCATCTTGAGTCGCCAAATACATGGTATGTAATTCAAATACAAACTTAATTATACAAATTTGTCAGTGTATAATACGACAAAACATAAATCGTGAGTTTGAATACAAATATTGTCTACTAGAGTATAAAAACTCAAAAAGAGTCCTCATTACAATTATTATCACACTATTTCACATAATAGTGAGGACTACTAATGCAAACATCTAGGATGATCACTCTGTTCCCGACTAGTCCCAAACTACGTTCTTATTTCCTTAAGAGAATAGTAAAAGAAAGGGTGAGCTCAACTAGCCCAAAGAAGAAATATTATGACTAAGATAATGCGAGAATAATTTATCGTTAGCCTTCAACAAAGATGTTAAAGCGATAAAATATAATAACTATCAAGTTTAATCGCAGCGGAACAAGCAATCCATTAGAAGAGTCAAGTAGGAATAAAATCTACTATCTTCTATGATTTAAAAGGTTTTTCATCACTTTTATCATTTGGTACAAACTTTAATAAATAATCCACATCATCGAATCACCCCTGCACTACGGCCAATGATATTCTTTAGTATCACGACCACGAATTATCCATGCACTACGGCTAAAGATAATCATGTTTTCATCAACGGTCCTAATCATGCCATAAAATAATTCATCTTTGCACTACGGCCAAAGAGAATCCATAGCCATAATCATACCAAAAATTGTCCATCAATGCACTACGGGCCAATGAGTATTTTTTCCACATCATTTGTAACATTACAGTTATGATTATACCGAATAATCCCTGATCATAATCATACCAAGTCCATATATGTACTATAGGCCACAGATGACTTTCAACATAATATAAGCATGAGGATGATGACAATGATATAAGAATTCAATAAAACAAGTTCAAGAATTAATTTATCCAGGAACTAATAACGTCCACATTGTCAACATGATACTTCTTTGTAGAGTAAAATTCAAGAATGCTCAGAAGAATATTTCCATGAAAAGATATTGGATGAAGCGCAAATATCAAGGATATTTCACTAATTTCATGGAGTATAGAAGTCAAAGTTTTAACCAACTAAGTATAATAAAGAATGGAATAACAAAAGAAATCACCATGCATGCGATAGACGCGCATGCGAGTTATTCAAATGAATAATAAAAAAGCGGAACCAGTCCCGGCGAAAAGCATGACGACGAGAATATTCCAATGAATAATAAAGAATGGAACTAGGTAAGGCAGAAGCGCACGCATGTGAGGATATTAAATGATTAATAAATAATGGAACCAGGCGTAAACGCACAAGCAGGATATTTCAATGTAATAATAAAGAATGGAACCAGTCCGGCGATAAACACACGCATGAGGATATTAAACGAATAATAAATAATGGAACCACGGAAGAATTTCACCAAGTATAGGGTGGCAGCGTATCTGAGTTATTCCAATGAGTAATAATAAATAATGGAATAATGAAGTTCTCTTCATGAATGCAAAAGAAATAATACCCTTACGAAAGTACAACAAATAATATCCCCACTAGTAAAAGAAGAGTATTACGACTTGTAGGCGAGGATATACTCGAAGAAAACTTGTACTACTACGCCAAAGCTTTCTTAAACTCTAAAGAAATACACTCAAGATTATAGAAGAAGAACTCTCTCTATAGTTTCTTTCTCTAGAGTGTCAGTGAATTCGTAAGAAATAATGAATGAATGAACTTCTATTTATAGAAGAATGGACTACATAGTAACTAACTCATGAACGGTCCAGATTGATTTACTTTAATTTGACGGTCCATATTTAAAGCAAAATCTTTTAAATAAAATATAATATATTCTATTTATAATCTAATAAAACGAATAACTTTATAAAAGATTTTACTATGCAAACACTATGCAGACACTATACAAACACTATGCATAATAAAATATAATATATTTTATTTATAAAATAACTTTATAAAAGTATTTTTTTTTTATAAAAAAAGTTTTTCTGCTTTTATTACATTAATAATACCAATAAAACAAAACCGAGTGACTTATCACGTAAGCATCGATAATCAATACCTGGTGCTACTCTTAACCACGCCAGACATTATTCTTTTTACTTTACTGAAAGTAGTTCAACAATATAAGCGGTAAAACTTCCATAGTTATTTTCATAAAATATTTTTGTCGTTTTCTCAATCCGACAATAATTTCATTCTTGAGGTCCACTAATAATTGTATTGGTCATACGAATATTTCCCGACAAAAAGAATATTCCCCGACCAATCGAATATTATACAACAACTTGCATACTTTGCAAAATTTATAAAATATTACCCACAACTATAACATTATATCAAATCCACACCATAATATTTAAAAAAATTATTTCGCAAAAATTAAATATTTATTCATAAAATCTGGGGTCTCACAGTTGCTACGTGGTACTAATGTACACCGTATTGCTCATAAGCAGAAAAAGACAAATAGGCAATCACAATATTATTTGCTACAAATCCAAATATAAAAAGAACCTTCAGTGCGACTATATGATTGCTCTGTTACAAGAAAAAATTGGAATTCACTGCTATAAGATTAAACAAAGATGAATTTGTGCTAAAAAACAAACAAACTTCTGAAAATTTATTGTAGACTGCAAAAAATTAAAAACTATTGTAAATAAATAAAGTTACATTGTATTGTCATGATTAGGGTAGTTATCTACATATGAAAGATCCCCGACAAACAACACATCTTTTCCTTTCGTTGGATTTAGTTCATAATGGTTAAGTGTCTGATTCGAATCATAACTCTGACCAAGATCCCTGCAATAAAATTATTAATAAAGTGAATAAAAGGTATATAGACAACAAAAAATGTCATATAGATTCATGATGTTACTCTGTGTTTTCCCTTTTGAGATTCATCTAAACATTCAAAAAACTCTAACAATTAGTCTAATTAAAATTTCTTTTTATTTGGTACTTCTTTATTAAGTCCAGCTGTCCAAGGTACACTACATTCACATTTATTCAATTCAACTCTTTGAAAGGCATAAAGTAAAAAAGCTTAAAATTCGCCAACAGGCCAGAAGATTATTGAACAAATGTCAAAACTTTATTCATTAACCCTTCTTTGGAATGCTAATATAGGAAGAGCAGTTTACCAATGAGGCCAAAAGTATATTAGACATCAGGTCCAACTCCTAACAGGAGGAGTGATGAACCAGAAAGTTAGCAGAGAATGTCCAATCCCAACTTTGTAGTAATACTTAGTATCAAACTGCAAAAAATAACAGGAGCAAGGATGACAACATAGCACAGTAATCAGCACAACCACAACCTAACTCTCTTTATGTACACATCTAAAGCAGAGCAGCACAGTAATCAGCACAACCACAACCTAACTCTCTTTATGTACACATCTAAAGCAGAGCAGCGCGATCCTGATGTGGATAAAATGTACATCAGCTATTTTTATCTTAAAACAAGTTTGACCTGCTCCGACAATCTTTTAACTTTATTACAGCAAAGCAGTACTTTTGACTCTTAGTTGCTGATAAAGTCGGACGATGGTCTGAGTTGCCATTTCTGGTGACTGCTATCAAGAGGGATAACAACATTGCTTAAATTCCCTACTTGAACTCCAGCCGGATGAGTTTGACTTGCTATTGAGTTTCTGTCCCAACTGAGCTTGAAATTTTTTGCTGCTTGAGATACCTCTAAGTGGCATCTTGGAGCAACCTCATCATGCCACCAGAATCTGAAATAGGTGATAAATCTTCCTCTCGTTTCGGTTGTATGTTCAGGTCAATTTGAACTTTAAAAGGAGAAGTGGACGATTCTCTCTTATTTGGGTCATCATCAGAAACCTCATTGATCGCCATTTTATGGCTCAGACTACAATTTCCGGTGTCACTAAAGAGCAGGATGTCCTCAACAGCCAATGGCTCAGGCTGCTGCAGCTTTTGGCGTGCAGTTTCTGCATCTTTCTCTGATTGTTTCTGTTCACGGCGTAACATTAGGGTCCGGAAACGGCGCTTCACTGTTAAGCAGAAATTACAAGTACATGTTTGCTTGTGCTTAGGACCCTTCCCACTTGGGGGTTGAATGCAAACTATGCATGTACATCCAGGTCTATGCCGAGGGTGTTTAGTTGTCGCTTGGGAGTGTGATGGGAGAGCATCTCCCTCGTCCAGTATTGCTAGGTTGGCAAGTGCATCCAGCCCCTCTAAAGCCTCGAGGGAATCAAACTCCTCTTTATCAACTTTTATTTTCTTAGCTCCAGCTGCATGACAATCATGTACCAGTTGCAATATGATAAACCAGGTTTGGAATGTGCACATCTCTAAAGAAGTACTAATCATCACCAAGATTACAATAGCATAGAGAGGGATAAAATACAAGACCCCGGATGTGGTACTCTACTAAGTGCATCCCTTAATGCCTTTAAACTCCTCAAGTAGCACTCAGTCACCAAGTAAAACTACTGATAAGAATAATATCATGTTCAAGCAATTCCTACCCTGATTACCAGTGGATAACAGATCTAGCTCTTCCTGTGTTAATTCTTGAGCTGCAGAGCGAAGAGATCTGGAAGCCAACAGGAAACAAACATATTAACCAACTTTTGAATTGCTCCATGGACTAGATCAAATTGTAATTGTCAAATTTTGGGAGGAAGTAGGGATAAGGGCATCATGATGTTTGAATTTTCCACGAGAGAGAGGTATCCCACGAAAAAATGAAATTAAAATAAATTTATAGGACAATATGAAACTGGTGCTGTGCAGTTTTCTCAGATCTAACAGCCCTTATAGGCCCATGCTTTACATGACAATGTTGGTTCACCAATCTGGACTGCATGCAGGCCTTACCCCCAGTCCACTTTGAAGGGAGGAAAAGGACTATACTGAATGCATGAAGGTAATAAGAGAATCATCTTTTTAACTAAAGGAAAGATATATATATATATATATATATATATATGGGGATATGATGACTGCGGTCACCACATCAATCTCCATGTCGTTTCTTTTAATTGAAGGGTAGTTTTGTCAATTCACTAATTTAATTAATGGTATTTTTGTCATTTTACTAATCAAAACAAAGTCATTTTGGGGTGGTCTTTAAAACCAAGCTAACTGTGGTGACCACAGCCACAGTTTTTCAAAAGTAGGGGATGTTCAACAACATCCACCCCATACATGGCAAAATACTGGAATCAAATTTATCCACAATTCTAAGCTCAGCTACATTTAAACAAGCTACACAAAAAAACTCTAGGAAACAAAATATTCAAGAACCGAAACAGGTCTGCAGAGATCCACAATTACCAACAAAACACAGCATCAAGACCAGAGGCCTAAAACAACAATCAGCCAAATGTTCATAATAGTTTTTAGTTACACAACCAGCCAAGCCCTCCCAAAAAATAAAGGATTATATGTGGGTTCTGAAAGTGCAAGTTCTAAAGAAGTTAGGTGAATTCTGTACCTTTCTGGATCCGACAAGTTAGGTGGAGACCAAGTATGAGATCCTCCTCCTGTTGTGAGAACATTCCTCTCTTAAGATCAGGCCTCAAGTAGTTTATCCATCTCAGTCTACAACTCTTTCCACACCTTTGCAAACCTGCATGAACAATAACAATTATACTGATATCAGTGCTACATATATACAATCATAGCTATAGCTAGCTCTAGCTATACAACTGAGAAAATGTGAAACAAGTGAAAGTTTTACCAACTAATTTAGGAACAGAGGCCAAGCAACCGACACCAAATCTAGTAATGTAATTGAACAGTTTCTCATCCTCTTCAGGTGACCATAGACCTTTCCTCAACTATTTCTTTATGCAACAAGAGTGGCGACCCATTAGTGATCAAAGAAGTTGTTATATATAACTTTAGTTAACAGTAATGGTGTGATAGCTCCAATGTTTCAGGTTGGGAGATTATATATATATTAGGTATGAATATCCTAATCATTTAGCTAACATTAGTATGAATAGTAGTAGAGAATACAAGCCTGACCTCTTCATGGACCCAAACCAAATCAGCAAGAAACTTCTTGTGTTCGTCAGGAACTGCCTTAATCAGATCTGTCCAAAACAATCCATAGAAATAATATAATCTTACTCATAGCAATCAGGTATAATCTTACTCATAGCAATCAGGTATAATCTTACAATAAACTAGAGCCCATAGAAATAATATTCCCTTTGTTCCACGATAAAGAGACCATGTTACAACCTTTTTTTGTTCAGAAAGGATAGTCTAATATTCTTTGATGATAGTATAAAATGACGCAATATCTTTTGGTTTACCATCATAACTCCATTATTATGTAATCAGTACTTACTAAAGTTAACTGGGACAAAAATATATCTTTGTAAATGGAAAAGAGGTAGTATAATAACAAGCCATATCCAAGAATCAATAACTAATGCTACTAAATATTAAACAATACCTAATCATGTAGCATCCACTCAATTCAACTAGTAAATATCAATAGTTCCATAAACTACATTTGGAATTCAATTTAAATTATTCCAAGGTCTTATCGTAAAATTCCAAAATTGTAGCCTAATTAAAAAATACGATATTTTGTTCCTTGAGGTCTCAAATAACAAAAACCTAATAATAATAAATAAATAACAAAACAAACTCAATTCAAACACTCACTCGATCAATTGGTCTTGGCATCAGGCATTGGGAAAAGCCCAGCTCCGAAAGCCCCACGAGGAGGTGAAAACCCTAAAACCTTCTGGTCCAAATAGACTACTTCTGGTCCTCCAGTATATCCTCAGGGCAGAAGCAATGCAATGGTCTTTTAGTCTAAAATATACTCTGCATTAAAAATAATAATACTAACACGGGGGAAAAGAGGGAGCATAGTGATTACCTTTTTCAAACAAATTGCCACACATATCAACATGAGCTGCTTCCACTGTTGTCTAGGAATGCAAAGCATAACCTGCAACCTCTCCAAGGACTTAACATCCTCCTCAGTTAGCCCTCCATCAGATACAGCTTGCTGAAGCTTTTGTCGGTAAATTTCTAGAAATATATTAAACATGACTACATCAGACCTATTCTTAATATTACAACTAGATAATATATGTAAAATTACGCACAGGTATCAAAAAAACTAAAATATGATTTCGATTCCTTTTTCTCACCATATATGACTAAAGCAGCTCAATGTCAAGATTTCATTGTGCAAAGATAGAGAAAAATTCAAATGCTTTATTTGGCAGATTTTGATCTTAAGGTACAAACGTGTCCATGGCACAAGTCCACCGACTTGACAAGAAAACCAAATCCTGGAGTATGATATGCGTACAAGTCCATGCAGTGTGTTCAAAATAGAAGATATCACATAGTTGGCAGATATTACACCACAGCTTACCATCATGGATCTCAACAGCTTTCTGTGTATCAAAGTGCAATTCTTCACATAGATTTTGAAGGAAGACTGCTTTGCTATCAGCAGCTTCTAAGTTACCACTAGTTATCAGCAGCTTCAAAGTGCAATTCTTCACAGAGATTTTGGAATTGTCCTTTCTAGCACAAAAAAAAGTACATGAAATACAGAACAATATATAATCAACATTTACTTTATATAAAAAAGCTTTTGAAGATAAAGAAAATAAAAATGCTACAGCCTACAAATATTCAGTCGTGGAATCTTAGGTACATGACAAGAATTTTTTATTCATTTTAAATCCTATCAGATATTATAAGTAAAAATAACATCTAAAAAATGAAAAAATCATCTACATAATCAAGCAACTAGATTTAACAGCACTAGAAGTGCACACGCAAGTTTCAAATTTACCAATTTTATTAGATAACCTGAAACCAAAGGTGTATAGGCCACATTTAAATATCATCATAGTTCTGTTGGTAAATAGAGTTATTCACACTCCTCAAACAAACAAGCCCCAAGACATAGGGAACAAACTGAAAATCATGATTTGAGACTCCAAAAATTTAGTAAAAAATTATTTTTAAAAATAATAATAATTTGAGAAATCGGATATGTACCAAAATTCTTAACAATAATAAGTTCGACGATTTTGAAAAGGGACGAGCCAGGGAGTCGCTGAAGCAATGGCACGCCACCTAATTAAAACTTATCAGAACAAGCTTATCAGAATAATTAAAACTAGAAGCTATCTGCTGATTGAGAAGGAATAAAGTCAAAATAAAATTATGGGAAAATGAAAGTTACATGGTTTGACACTTAAACAATGTAAAATGCCAACCTGTATTGAATTAGCTATAAAAGCAAGGGGGTAAGAGAGATCTAGTTAGAGTAGGCAATTTATCAAATACGTTGTAAGCTTCCCTAACTACTACCAAACAAGATATACAATAAAATACACACATGTAGGTACTAATAATATTAGGTTTCTTAACAATAAACACAAAAATTAAAAACTAACCTTTAATTTAGGGACACTAAAGGAGGAGGGAACACACTGCCGCCGCCATAAACCACTTATCGACAAGTTAAAATTTAGGGCTTGTTAGAGGGAGGCGAGAAATAGAGGAAACCATAATAAAATTAGGGGTAGATGAGAGAAATACATTTTTTTTATATTGGATTAATGTAACTAAAATTTGAAAACCTAAAGACAGAAATTACCTGCTCAAATAGTTTCAATATACAGAATTGCTTATAAGGGTTCCAATTTGAGAGGGACGGAGGGATGGAGTAAGATTAGAGAGATATGTATGGAGTTTGATGGGGGAGAGATGTGAAGACAGACAACAGAGCGATGAGTTGTGGGTTTCTGTAAGGAGGAGGGGTTTGCCGAAGAGGGAGAGGTTTGATTAGTTCATTCTTTTGCTTTTGTTGCTTACTGATATGTCGAAGAGGACAATTGAAGGAGATAGGGCAATAGAGGGAGATAGGGCTCGACTGTATTTTCCAAACTGAGGGAGTGAAAATTGAGGGAGAGAATGGGCGTGAAAATAATGGAGGGACATTTTCGCCGCCAACTTATTTTAGGAAAAACTTATTTTATTTATTTCATAAAAAGAATATAATTTGTAAAATCTATAAATTTTAAGAACATATATGTATTACGGAATATTTAAAAATATATAATTATTTATAAAAGTCTTTATTTTAAAAATGAATTTTAAATCAAAGGGAAATTATTTTTTTATTTGACAATCTTGATAATATAATAAACAAGTTAGTCGACAATCTAGACTTTCTACGGTTGATCAACGCGACACCAACTCAGGGACATAAACCCCTAAAAAAGCTAGGGAGGGAAGATATTTTGGCCAAATATTAATCCCTATATATATATATTTAATTATTCATTAATATATATATATATAATTAAATACTTATCTCTATGAAATATTTTAAATTGTAGTTAGAGTGGGAAGATTTTTGGGATAATATTTTATTTTTGGTGTTTAATTTTTTATTGCTACTATTTTATTCACCTTTGTATTGAATTTTACTTTTTTTTATGAGATAATTGATTAATTCTCTTTGTGATATAGTTTAATTTATGAGATCTTAATTTCTATATTCTATACATTCTTTTTTGGTTGGAATAACTTGTGTTAATTGTTAATAGATTTTTCATATTTTGGTGTGGGATAATCATATGATTGAAAATTGTTGTTATGTTTTTATACAGTTTGACTTCATTAAAAATAATTAATTAATACCCTTTTTATAATATACCCAAGGATCCCATCGGAGGATATATATATATTTACACTTATAAAGTTATCATTTGTCAAACATTCATATATAAAATGAGCAAAATAGGGACCAATGAAAACAAATCAGAAATCAAAAACAAATATGCCAAAACGATGCAGTTTTGAAAGACTGCGCACAAATAGAATATACACGACTATATATATAAACAAATATTTATTTATAAATTTATAAATATTTCATCTAAAATTTATAAAATTTAGATATGAATATTTTTTATAAATATTTATATGAATATTTAGAGATAAATTTATAAATATTTATATGAATATTTGCTTACATATATATATATATATATATTTATATATAAAAATATTCATAGTTACTTTATATATATTTAGTTTAATGTTGAGATTTGTTTAGTATTTTATTTAGTTTGACAAGAAATTTTGAAAAGAATATGTATTATTAGGCAACGAAATATAGCAACAAAAAAACTTTCGTTGTCCACGATGAGGAGAAATCAAGTGGTTATAAATTTTGTAAAGAATTTCTAACGAATTTTGTTTCCAAATTTTGCAACTACTTGTGAATTTCGTTGTAAAAAGTGAAAGGCTGACACAATTTGCAACGAAGGACAAGTTTCGTTGGTAAACATACACTTTTAGCACCTGAAAAATCGTTGCTAAAGTCCCATTTTTAGCAACAAAAAAACTATTGTTGCCCACGCTGACGGGAAAGCAAGTGGCCGAAATTTTTGCAATGAATTTGTAACGAATTTTTTTCCCGCCAATGAATTAGCAACGAAATTTTGCAACGACTTATGAATTTCGTTGCAAAAAGTGAAAGCCTGACACAATCTGCAACGAAGGACAAATTTTGTTGCTAAACATATACTTTTAGCAACGACTTATAAAGTCGTTGCCCAAAAAATCGTTGCTAAATGCCCATTTTTTTGTAGTGCAGATAGACATATACTGTTTCATCGTATGAGTTAGAATAAGGGCTTGTACTTACATTCAATATAGTTGCAATTTCACATAGACATATAGTGATTTTGGTTATATTGATGATTACGTAGAGTCTATTATATCATCTGTGGATGCTGTGTAAGTAGGTCTTAGTGCATTGAAAAATGGCTATGACTCTTTTAGTGCTCTTGGCTACTTTCCTGTGATATGTGAACAAGTCATGCATGATAGTGGTGATTAAATAAAATATTAAATGAAGTTAGGATCCCATTATTTATAGATTTGATTTATTCCGTTGTTATTATTGTTTTAGTCGTTATTCGCGATTCGAGAACAAACCAATCTTATTCATTAGTTTGAGCATATAAATATAGTGATTTAGTTAATGCATAGTGATTTGAATTAAACAACTTTCTTTGTGGGATCGATACTTTACTTGCTCTGTATTGCTTGTTGACACATGTATGCTTGCATGAGTTAGAGCTCTTTTGTTAAGACTAAAAAAGAGGCAACAAGTTTTTTCACGCAATTCTAGGGAAAGGCGTTTAATTTAGTATTATTATCATTAGTTTTAAGCTATATTGTATGACTTAGACAATTCTAGTCTTATCTCATTTCAATTTTTGTTTTTGTTTCAAGAATTTGGATAAATTTTTACAAGACGTGATCATCCAACCCCGACTTAACATTGCTTAGAGACAACATAAGCGGAGAGGTTGGAAAGCGAGTGTTAAGTAGAAATTTACAAGCACGATTAGAAAATCGACGTACTAATATGGCGGTGAGGCACTGAGGATAAGAGCAAAGAGAGGAGCATAGGCTCGAAGGAATATTCCATGCCCAATATTAATGGACTACTGATCTAGCATCGTCGGACCAAATGATAACAAACTAATACATTCAAGATAAAAAGCAGGCACTATTAAGATGGTATAGAATTGCATGCGGTTTGGGGTTCTTGCTTAAAGATGATCCGAATGAACACTGTTGAGTTTCATTGAAATCATGATACATTGAGATACAACGGTGTGATGAGAGAATGCTATCGGACTTTATTTATTCCCATTCTCATTGAGAGATAAAGCAAGAAGTTGACTTCATTCTTTGCGGCCAGGATCCATAACTATATGGGAGGACTTAGTACATACGTTTTAGCTAAGTTCTTCCCGATGGCTAAGACGCAAAGATGAGGACAACTATCTCTCGATTTGAAAGCAACAACAGGTGAGTCCTTGTATGAAGCATGGAGAGATACAAAGAAATCTTTGAGGAACGCCCACATCACGGTATGCAGATTGGATGGTGATCAACACGTTCTATAATGGATTGGGATGACAGTCGAGACCGATTATAGATGCAGCTGCAGGAGGGGCATTATGGGCAAAAAGCTATGAAGAAGCTTATAACCTTATCGAGACAATGACATCGAACAATTTTCAAAATCCTACATCTCGGATGCCACAACCCAAAGTTGCAGGTGTGTTGGAGGTTGATGCTATTACTTAGTTGTCAGCACAGATGGCAGCCATGGCAAAGAAGATAGATACTTTGGCAAAAGGTAAAACAAAGACGATTGCCTTCGTATGTGAGATTTGTGCGGGGTCACACTCGACGGATCAATGTGCTATCAGCTCAGAGTCAGTGTAGTATGTGAACAACTACAGAAAAGACCAAGGTCAGTTTCAGAACACATACCACCCCAACAATCGAAATCATCCAAACTTTAGTTGGTCAAATAACCAAGGGAATCAGCAGAATCAGTTTCAATCAAATAATCAGTTTCAGTCACAACCAGCGCTGCCGCAGTTTAATCCTAGACCACCTTTTTCCGCCGGGATTTTCTCAACAACAACAACAACATCACACTCCAGCTGCACCTCAGCAAGAAAAGAAATCAAAAATGGAGGAGATGATGACGAAATACATGGCAAATACAGAGGTTATGATCAAAAGTCAAGCAGTGGCTATTAAGAATCTAGAAACTCAGATGGGGCAGATGGCGAACATGCTTACAAACAGGGCCCAGGGTGCACTGCCAAGTAACACAGAGACAAATCCTAGAAGAGACGTGAAGGAACAGTGTCAAGCGATCACATTGAGATCTGGGAAAGATTTGTCAGGTAATGCAAGTCACGCACCCGCGCATGTTGCACAAGAGGAGGCCGTGCGGCCGCGCGAGGTAGAGGAGCCAGCTACGGAGAAAGAAAATCTGGAAACGTCTGAGGTTCAGCAGGAAGAGAAAGATAAAGCAGGTCCATAGGAGACGTTTAAGAGTTCAGTACCACCAATTCACACTCAAGTTCCATATCTGCAGAGATCAAATAAGAAAAGGGAAGATAAACAGTTCAACAAATTCTTAGAGGTATTCAAAAAGCAGCAGATCAACATACCGTTCGCCGAGGCATTGGTGTGACAACCTGGAATTTTGGGATTATCCAGAATTTGGGTTTAAAGAATTAGTTATTAATAAAATGAAATTTTATTAATACTATTATGTGCTATGTGTTTATTAATCGTCCTATAGCCTAGAATGATTATAAGTCGGGAGGATTCTGGCAACGAGCTAGATTTAACGAGTAAGAATTTTCAAGACGAAAATGAAAGTTTTCTGGGAACAAAATATTTTTCGGGGAAAAAGACGAAATAAGCACTATTCACCTGTTTCTGCTCGGAGATTTATTTTGAAATTCTGAGAAGTTATTGATTACGTAAAATCTTGAGACGTGATGGAATATTCAATAATATTTCAGTTATTGCAAAACGAAGTTTTCGCTGCGGACTCAAAACCTAAGGGTTAGGAAAGTGAGTTAGAGAATGTAATGAGTACGATATAAAACTAGGGTTATTATGTGTGAGAAATACGAGTATGATACGAGTTATTATACGAGTATAGTACGAAGATTAGTACGACGTATAATACGAATATCGTACAAGCTAAATACGAAGAGATTACGTGAATACGAGAATGGAATGCGTAGAATACGACTAGTCTTAGTGGACTTTGAGTTCATGGACTTTGTAGAATCCAATTGGACTTGGATTATGTCAAGCCCAATGATTTGTGAAATCAAGCCCAAGAAAGGCCCAATAAGAATTAGGGTTAAGGCCCAAACCAAGAAAAGAAACCGTGGATCGAAGCCAGATGGGTAAGCGGATGGGTAATAACGATCGGGCAACCCATGGGATGACCCATGGGCATGTGGGTTTGACCACTTGGCCACCAAGTAAGGGTGGAGGCCAAGTTTACTTGGTGGCTAAGTGTTGGAGGATGTGGTAATAGTAAGGAGGTTAAGGGCGAAATGACCAAATTTCCCTAGTTTTGGTTTTCTATAAATAGAAAGCTAGATTTTCATTTTCTAGGATTTTGAAAATCCTACACTTGAGAGAGAGAGAGAGAGAGCTCGGTTGGGAGAGGAAGAGGAAGAGCGTGAGCATGAATACTCGGATCAAAAGTGATCGTGAAATAGAAAAGCTCATAAAAGCTTGGAAGCTTCAGATAATATGGAAGAGGATTAAAGAAGAGCAGTAATCCAACCCTAATTTCTTCTAATATTTTCTTTAAGTTAAATATGTTTAAAACATAGCTTAATGAGAATAGGAGAAGATGATGTTAGAAATGATTTCATATGGTTGAAATCATGAGAAAACGAAGAAATAAGAATTAGAAGTTTAGTTGTAAATTTCTTAAGGAAGTATAAGATTTGTGAGGATGTTGAGCGATCCGAATGAATATTATGAACAAGTAGGTGAAATAAGTAAGGAATGATGTTCTATAACATCAAATTCCAAGAAAAAGTAGAATCGTAATCCAAAATATCGATTAAAATGAAGAACGAACGAAGAACGCGAAGAACACGCGAAGAACACGAAGAATGTTGTTGATGGACAAATTTAAAACCATCGTAGGATAATTGTTGTTGGACAAGTTTAAAACCATCGTAGGATAATTTTTTTTGATGGAAAAGTTTAAAACCATCGCGTATAAGTTAGTTGCTTATTGCTTGGTTAGGAATGTTAGAAACGTTCATGAAGAACGGATTAAAATTGAGCTATAACGAAGTTATGGCGAAATTTTTGTAAAAGACAAATGAGAATTAGAAAGTTAGTAAATGAACCCGAACGTGTAGGGTTTCATAAGAAAGTAAGAGAATGTAGAAAATGTGAGTCGTGGACTCAAGAATAAACAAGTTCTGAGTTCGGATGACCGAATTACGGACGAACGAGCGAAGAACGTTAAAAACGTAAACTGAACGAAGGGTGAAGATCAAGCCAATTGAATGACATGTAATGGAGTTAGAATAAAATTCTGCTCAATGGGGGTTAAAGTACGTAAGATAACGAAGAAAATGGCTTTGGAACGACCTCGTTCCGAGTTATAACGAAGGAGTTATGAGATCGCGAAGTACGCGTCTCAAACTTGACTTAACACTTGGAAAAATTTTCTAGGATTTTGGCTCGGCGCTGCGCGCTGCAGCGCGAGCTCAGGCTTCAGGTGCTTTTAATTGGCACCGCACCACCGTAGCACCAGACCAAGGAAGAAGGTGGAGTAGGTTGAGCCGCAGCGTGAGAGAGAGAGGGAGGAATGGCAAGCAATACACGGTGCGCAGGCAATGCCCAGAAATGAGATTTTTATTTCTCAAATACTGGGGGATGTGCAAGAAAGAAGTATGAACATATAAGTTCGCCTAAGATAACGCTTAAGCAAGCAAGTTAAACCTTTAGTAAAGGTTGAACGAAAAGATTAAACGAGACTAAAAGAATGCAAACGCTTATTACGTAACCGATATCCGGGGACCGTAGTCGTAATGAACGAACTTGAGAGATTGCTATGATTGTGATTCCTTGGACGTTGAGTGATGAAGGTAATGAATAACATCCGATGTTATGTCATGGTAATGAGAGATAAAGGTAAAGCGATAGACGCTGTGTGAACGCAACGTTGTTCTAATGAACGATCGGCCTTAGCATACAATGAAGAAGTATGGCTCGACATTAAGAAAGAATAATGAACATGGGGTTCATGGGTTGAATAACGATGAAAGAAAATAAAACCTTGAGCGAAGGTTGAATGAGAGATTAAGAGACGAGCAAAGTGAACGTCGAATACATAAACGATCCTCGTGAATCGTATTCGAGTTGGACGAACGTTCTAAGTGTACAATAGTTGTATGACTTAGACGTTGATGAAGGTAGTAAGTAAGATATTTTTTATCAAGGAAAGCCGCAATGAACGGTAATAAGATTAAAGAAAGTCCGAGTATGAGTCGGATAGAGAATGTTAGAATGAAGTAAGCGTTGAACACTTTAACCAACGTAAGGGTTGAGTGGAAGCGAATATTAAACGGGCAGACCCTATACTCCGTGTATGGTTTGGCTGTAAGGTAATGAAGACTAAGATTTAACCGTGAACGGTGAAGAAACTGAGTTAAGGATAATAACGTATAACGTTAAGAAGCCGAGTTAATAAGTATAACTTGGATAAACGTTCCGAGTTGAAGGAACTGGACGTTGTAAGGTATGAATAAATTCATATGAAATGTTTAATGCTATGACCTTATAGTATTGACATTGAATGATCGTTTCGAGTATACAAAAGCATGTATGACTTAGACGATAAGAAATTAATCCTGAGGTATTGCATTTAGTTGCCAGAAAGCCGTAAGGAATAAGAAGTTGACTTAACGAACATTATAGTTAAATGGTTCGTATAAGTTAAGAGAAGTTAGGTTGTGGTACAATCGTAACTTTGATAGTTGACATATGGGAGCTGGGCTAAATAATTCCTTCAGAGAACGAAGGTATATACAAAACTGGCAACCGA
The DNA here is from genome assembly GCA_020205615.1 of Panax quinquefolius. Lineage (NCBI taxonomy): Eukaryota > Viridiplantae > Streptophyta > Magnoliopsida > Apiales > Araliaceae > Panax > Panax quinquefolius. The sequence goes on from CM035165.1 coordinate 49,787,398, forward strand.
TCTAACTCACTGTTGTGGGGCAGCGTAGATGAGACGGGAACTTGTTTGTTGGTTGTTTGTGGGAAACCACTCAGAGTACCATATAGACTACTAGAAAAGAAGCGATATGTGTTGAGTATATAGGAGTTATAAGAAAAAGATAAGAATGCAGATCATCAAAGATGATGAATGTTTTGAGTAAGACATCTCCGCATGTCATGAAGCCGTAAAGCGGGAATGAAAGTTAGTCGCGTAAACTTATATTGCAAGAACGCGAACCTTAAGAAGTAAAGTTAAGTAAACCAATGTGTAAGTCAAGTATATTACTAATTGGTGTACGTGTATTTCCTTATGTGTTATATAGGGATTTGGAATGAGCAGTTCAACGTAAGCTGTAGCTGTGTGTAAGGCAAGTTTTCTAACTTCATTCATGCTATATGAATGCTAGTTTCTTAAACTTCTCAGATGTTGGACTTGAGAAGTTATGTCTATGTGCGAATGTGTAATATTTGTACAAGGTAGTAGATCGTATGAGGCCTTGTGCCACAATTTGAACACTTTGATTGTTTCTTTGAGATGAACTGCTTCTATGATTGAGCCATTCAATACAAGTATGCCTTCGGTTTATATATGAACCATTATTGTTAAGTCCGTCTTTAATGATTCTAGCCAGCCGGATATGATATATATGGAAAAAGGTAGAAGAATGAAAGTAGTGTAAAAGAGTATGTCATGAATGCTTTAAGATGATAGGAATCGAGACTATTCCTATTATTCAAGTCGCCTTCATAACCTTTGTTCGGTTATCGAAGTTCTGAAAAATGTTTAAACTCTTGAAGTTGTTTGTTCAACTGTTATGACTTGCAGGGAAATTGAATGCTCACACTTGCTTTAAATGAAAAACATTTTCAGCGAACGATGTTAGAAAGAACTTAAGGATCCCGTAAAGATCAAGCTAAGCGGTATCCAGACGAAGTGCCATTTAGTATATGAATGTGCGTTAAGAGCAAGTGAAGACTTGTAATATAGAATGATAGAATTGAATAATAGATTAGTTTAATGAACAGTTACGAATCCTTGGTGGCGGATGAAAGTCACTCGTGTAAAATATAAAGAATAATGTAATTATCATTATTTGTAATGAAAGAGGTTTTAAGGTTTCGAGAACCTGGGAATTTAGAATATATGTTATTATATTTAACTATATAATGACGTGTGTTTGGAAGGAAATCGAATAGTGATACACGGAGTCCGGGTCTGAAAGTAGGCCGGATTTCGGGGCGTCACAATTGGAACAAATGCAAGCTATGCAAAGTTTATGAAGGGTATACTATCAAGGAAAAGGAGATTAGAGGAATTTGAGACAGTAGCCTTGACAGAAGAATGCAGTGCAGTACTTCAGCAGAAGTTACCTCCGAAGTTGAAAGATCCGGGAAGTTTCACAATCGCGTGCACTATCGGGAAGATGAATTTTGAAAAATGTTTGTGTGATCTTGGGGCAAGAAAAAATTTGATGCCTTTGTCAGTATTCAATCAGTTGGGATTGCCGGCTCCAAAGCCAACAAACATTGCATTACAGTTAGCTGACAGATCCATCACGTATCCACGGGGACTTGTTGAAGATGTCTTGGTAAAGGTGGACAAATTTATCTTTCCGTCTGACTTCATCATTTTAGATTACGAAAAAGATAAAAGTATACCAATTATACTGGGGAGACCATTCTTAACCACAGGCAGGACTTCGATAGATGTGCAAAAAGGAGAACTCACGATGCGTGTACATGATCAGGAGGTGACCTTTAACTTCTTTAAGGCAATGAAGTTTCCAACAGAGGAAGAAGAATGCTTACGGGTTGATGTGGTGAACCGAGTCGTAAATGATGAAGTGCAGAGTATAGTGGATTGTGAACCATTGAAAAGTATCGTTGCTGAAAATTCAAATGTGAACGGTGAGGAAGTAAATAAAGTCGTTCAACATCTGGATACCACTCCACAGTATGGAACCATTGTAGTATGTGATAAGTGTCCGGACAAGCATCTTGAAGTGAATGGCCAGAGATTGAAGCGTGATTCTGATGGTGAGGTGGAAAGAAAGAAAGTCACCTCGATTCTATCTTCGACATGAAACTTAGAGACAGTCAAGCTAATTGACTATAAATTAGCGCTGAATGGGAGGCAACCCATTGTTTCCATCTCTACTTAGTATTTATTTAGTTGAAGTTGTTTGGTTTAGTTTAGTCTAATTACGTGTTAGGATAATATGAGTACATTTATCTGCGTAGACATCGAAATCGAATCACAGAAGAACATGTGCATGCATTGCATTGAAATGAGGGTGATAAATTAGACATTCATATTTATTTACTAAACCTTGCTTTGATAAGATCTATTGATGAATTGCAGGTGTATTGGAGAGCACACATTTCTTTCTTGCAGAGTCTAAAATTAAACACAAAGAAGTGCAGAAGAAGATTCGCGTACAGCGAATGAACACAAAGATATGAACGCAGCATCCGCGATACACATATCAGACCAAGAATACCACTCATACATGGCCACAGCATGAAACATGATGAATGCTCACAAGGCACTGCCAAGTAATAACGGATTAAGACAGATCTGAAAATTTTAAAAACGTGTTGTGGACCATTTGGACTCTCATTTGAAATAATAACAGAAGCGCAATCCTAGAGTCTCTCCATAACTCACGTCTTTATCTCTCTATCAGTTACAAATTGAAGACGTACATCTCTCAATCACATCTCCACGATTCTCTCCACGTTCAAAGCTCAACCCACGCTCTCATCCATTTTATAAAGTTAGAGTTCATGATTTGGGTTGCAGAAACGAGTATTGGGGGTTATCAATTCTTCAACTTTTCTTCATTCTCAATCATATAATCTGTGCACTCTCTATCAACTACAAATGGGACCTAAGCGAGCACGTTCTATTGCATCTTCCTCGTCATCTTCCTCGGGCAGTCAAGGGGCGGATGTTGTGGATCACACCAAGTTTCTCAACTTGGAAGCCCAGCAAGAGTATTATCAAATTGTGGAAAAGACGTTCGTCAAGGAGCGCGATTTCAAGCCGAAGGGGCAGGATGGCCAGTTGGGTGCCATGATTCGAGAGAGAGGCTGAGGTGGACTGACTGCTACTCCAACGCCCATTCCTATGAGCATAGTCCGCGAGTTCTATGCCAATGCCAAGGTCATTATGAGCGGTATATCTCTGGATCGTGTTATCGAGGTAGATTACAGACCCCGTGCCATCTAATTAATTTTCAAAATTACTGATGCACCGCCAGTGGGGGCTGCTAATTGGGTCACCGGTGCTCATTTGGAGACCGACATGGAGTTGATTATTGCAGAGTTATGCGTGCCTGGTACGAAATGGACCTATAAAGTAGGCACGACTCAACCTCGTATATTCCCAGCTACAGCCCTGAACCGCTATGCAAAGGCATGGAACCTGTTCATATGTGCCAAGCTCATGTCATCCTCTCATCAGCACGAAATCACTGCAGAGAGGGCAATTATTCTATGGGGCATAATCACCGGAAAATACATTAACGTTGGCCATCTCATCCATCAGAATATGTTGCGCTATCTACGAGGAGGCACCATTAGGAGCATTCCACATGCATCAGTGGTTGCCATGCTTTGTGCTAATCAGGGATGCAACTTGGGCAATGAGCAAATGCAATACCCAAGCCAGGACATAACGCATGCCACAATTGAAAAACTTGAGGACTGGGCAGGAGGTGTACCACACCCACGCGGACTAGGATTCATCATTCAACCCACTTTTCCAGAGTCGTCACAGTAGCCCCCTCAAACAGATGAGGCAGGCCCGTCCACACACGCACGTGCCACCCATGATGATTGCCAGCTCCAAAGGTTGGAGCAAAAAGTCGATGCTATGTACGATAATTTGGGCACATTTGCGACGGGACTCACAAGGGCCTTGGCCAAAGCTTTTGCGCAGCAAGGAACGACGCTAGAGTGGCCTCAATTCAGAACAGCAGCGCCATATCCACCACCAGATTCACCACCCGAGGAGGGTGGCACCACTGATAATTAGGGGAGTTTTTTGTTACCCTTTACCTTCATTCAATGGGGCATTGAATATTATAAGCTTGGGGGTATTGGGGAGTAGTGTAGTGCATGTATTGTAGTGCATGTAGTTTTGCATGATTCATTAGTTTTGCATGATTAGTTTATTTTTTTTCATCATATAGTTATTGTTGCATATTTGTGTAGTCTATTCTTTAGTTTCATGTTTAGTTTACATATCTCACAGTTCTTGCCGTATAGAAATTTTTGTCTAGCCAATGATGATAGTGAAGTTTTTAAATGATTTTTGAGTATTTTGGATAATATGAGCTGAGATATAATGTTTTACACAATGCAATTCATAATGCTGTTTAAATGCTTTCGGTTTGCACAAATGTGTTCACAAACACTTGTAGATATAAGAAGTATGTGTTGCATCGCTTCGATAGAAAATGTAGTTTTAAAAGGAAATATGTGAAAATTGAGTTTAGACTGTATAAAACATTGATTTTTAAACTTTGAGAAAACATGGGTATCTGTGTATAAAAAAAAGAGAAAAAGAAAAGAAAAATAGTAATAACGTGGCTAGTCTTATTTTGGGGCCCTGGCTACTTGAGTAAGTACGCCCGAGGGGATTGTCTCTACACCTAGCGCCCTAAGGTCTTTTATGGTCTAGGAGTCGTTGGTCGAAAGCTCACTAAGGGGTAGCAGTGTTGCCTAATGGAGTAAGACATTGCATAGTCATGTAGAAAAAGAAAAAGAAAAATAAAAATAAAAATAGTAATAAACATCATGGAAAGTGCGAAAAGTCGCCTCGTGAGTAAAATAAAAGCAAGTTAAGCCCATTGTTGAACCTTAGTTTATTTTAAGATGTTGGAATAGTCTTGGTTGCATATATATACATAAGTCTTGATTTAAGCTTATAATTTTCTATTTTTGAGCGATATAAAGCATGAGTATTTTGTGCCTAAATCAAGTTTTGTAAACACAACACACACACACACATCATCTCTATAGCATTTGTGAATTATCTGAGTGTATGACATTATGCCTGGCAGTTTGGTTTGATCTGTATTCTTGAATCTAGAAAAAAATTCCCGAGGCAAATTGGAACTGAATTTCTATGATAATTGGAACAATGTGAGATTAGTTACATCATAATTTAGTTGCATACTAATATAGCTGCATTTTCCTTGTTCATTAATTTGCATTGCTTGAGGGCAAGCAACGGTTCAAGTTTGGGGGTATTTGATAAGTGGGTTTTATACCTACTTATGGAGTACCAATTCATGCGAACTATGCCTATCTCAAGTACATTTTAGTATGTTTTAGGTGCATTTTATGTTAGTTTGCATTTCATATACTTAAAACTCCTTTTGGTGAATAAGTGCAGGAATCGACCTAATTTGGTGGTATTATAGAGCAAGAGGCTAATGGATGCATGAAGCGAGGCAAAAGCTGGGATATGTATGGCTGAGGATTGAGTGGAGCATGGATGGACATAGGACATTTCAGTAGCAGTAGCAACAATGCATAACCAAACTCCGGAGCAGAACTAGAATTCATCAACTACAAGCCGCGTGGGTCACGCATGGGCAGATGAGCTTGAGACGCTACCATGATGTAGTACCCGTACCAGACAATGTTACCCACTACAAGTCAGGGCTGCGACCACGAAAGCATGACAAGCTTAGAGACGCCAGCGCACATGAGAGCCCTGGCCGACATCATGACTTATTGCAAGTCTCGCTACCGCAAGAGGAATGTCTTGGAGGAGGAGGCCTTGCGCCGCCGCATGAGGTCCTAAGTCAGCCGATTTGTTTTATTTTATTTTTTTAATTAAAATGGTTGTAATTGATTAAAAACGATATCTGATTGGTGTCAGACACATCTTGGATATCTTTTGTCATATTTTTCATCAGCGTAACTAGGGTTTACTCTCTGGGGGAGATTCCAACGTAGAAGGAGGCCAAAACTCTACTTTTCTACTTCTTCTTGGGATTTTCTACCAGAGTAGATTATTATTAGTATTGCTGGATTGTTATGCGGATTTGAATATTAATAGTGGATTCTATTCAGCAATTGGGTTTGATTGTTTCTACCTTTCATCTTTCAATTGTTTGTTTATTAATCATGTTTAGATTTGATCCCATAATGGCTTTTGGTTCAGTCATGAACTAAACTCCATTATGGGATTCTAACGGATTTTAATATGTAGTTTGATTGCATGCTAGAATGCTGGATTGTTTTTTCATATCATATGGAATGTCTATCATGATTGTTTTGCATGTATGAATGCTTGATCACCATTCGTTTCATTACTTGTATGGAATTGACAATGATCATGCAAGTATGGGTTGTAATCATGATAGTATACGTATATGGGGCTGTTTTATATGGCTCGTGTATTTCGTGAACCGGATAGACATATACTGTTTCACCGTATGAGTTAGAATAAGGGTTTGTACTTAACTTCAATATAGTTGCAATTGCACATAGACATATAGTGATTTTGGTTATATTGATGATTACATAGAGTCTATCATCTGTGGATGCTGTGTAAGTAGGTCTTAGTGTATTGAAAAATGGCTATGACTCTTTTAGTGCTCTTGGCTACTTTCCTGTGATATGTGAACAAGTCATGCATGATAGTGGTGATTAAATAAAATATTAAATGAAGTTAGGATCCCATTATTTCCAGATTTGATTTATTCCATTGTTATTATTATTTTAGTCGTTATTCGCGATTCGAGAACAAACCAATCTTATTCATTAGTTTGAGCATATAAATATAGTGATTTAGTTAATGCATAGTGATTTGAATTAAACAACTTTCTTTGTGGGATCGATACTTTACTTGGTCTGTATTGCTTGTTGACACATGTATGCTTGCATGAGTTAGAGCTCTTTTGTTAAGACTAAAAAAGAGGCAACAAGTGCAAACCTGGATAACTCTGCAAACTTCGCCTTGTACTGGGACACCGTCATGTTGTTTTGTTCCAGTCTGATAAAATCCACCTCCTTCATATGACGAATACTTTCAGGAAAGTACTTGTCATTAAACAGTTTCTGAAACGTTTCCCAAGACATAATGAGTGCGGCAGGCTGGGTACGCTTCACAGATTTCCACTAGTAATCTGTCTCACCGCGGAACATAAAGGTGGCGAATGGAACCTTCTGTTCCTCCGTGCATCCCAAGACATCGAATATCTTGGTAATTTGTTTGACCCACTTTTCCTCCTTGATCGAATCCGACTTTCCTGCAAATTCTGGTGGTCCCAACTCTTTGAACTGCTTGGCTATGACAAGCCGTGTGACGCCCCCAAAATAGGTATACATCACCCATTCTGAGTTGTCAATACATGGTACAGAAACAACTACAACTTTATTATTACAACAGTAAAACTGTGAGTTTGAATACAAATATTGTCTTCTAGACAATATCTATACTCAAATAAATTCTCATCACATTTATTGATACATTATTTTACAATAATGGTGAGGACTACTAAACAACTCTCTCTAGAACCTTCATTCCATACTACCCAGACTGTACTCGCTTATATTCTCGCCTCCCGAGAAGAAAAATGGAACAAAAGAAAAAGGGTGAGCTCAACTAGCCCAAGAAGAATATTATGACTAAGATAATATACAACAAATTATCGTTAGTCTTCAACAGGAAAAATCTAATAGAATACAATAGACAACAAGTTTTAAATCAATATTCAGAGCGGAAATAATAATTCATTAGAAGAGTTAAGTAGAGAATGCAAACTACTATCTTCTATGTATGAATTTAAAAGTTCATCGTCATCTTTTATCCTGTAACATCAATTAATATATATTTGGAATCAAATATTCATCTTTGCACCACTGTGCCAAAGATATTCATCAGTTGGTCATGTTCATCTAAACACCTGTTCATCTTTGCACTACGGGCCAAAGATATTTATCAGAAATCATTCATCTTTGCACTACAGGCCAAAGATATTCAATAATATCATCATTTAAGATTGAGGATGATGAAAAATATTTTTAAAGAAACGAATCCAGTGAAGCAAAATGACAAGGATTAAGGATTAAGGATTCATACTTTGTTTTATCCATGTCTAAAAATACCTCAAAAATAATCATAGTGGTGTAAAATTCAAGAATGATCAAAACATGGATACAATCAAAGCTAGTATCCATAATAGATATTTTGGACGAAAAGGAAAATTTTCATTTTTCGATGAATAGTTTCGTATTCGTGAATAGTTCCGTATACGTGAATAGTGCCGTATACGTGAATAGTAACCCCGACACTAAAAGTTCCAAATTTGATTAAAAAGTTCAGATCAATACTTCGGCGTAATGATATTAGAAGAAATAATATAATTTAAAAAAAAAATAATATCCCTTACCTCGAAAGATCAGTACTTCTAGCTGAAACACCGGATGTAGGCTATGACTTGAACTTGCACCGTATAGCAATACTCAAAATATACTCAAAATACTCACAAGAATACGCTCGATAATATAGAGAGAAAACTTCAGATTTCGGTGTAATTTTAATTCTAACCTAAGCACCTATTTATAGGAAAATGCTTAGAACACCAAAGGTAAAATTTAATAAAATATAAATATATATATCAAAATTTATCGCCTACTCTTGAAATCTGATTTCAAATTTCAATAGCACATGCCACCTTCTAGAAAAAGTAAGAAAAACGTTTTCTAATTTAAAATAATTTAAACTTCCAAAAATCAATTATTTCATAGCTTCGTAACTTCAATAATTCACAATAAATAGCCTTTTTGTCAGTAAATTCGAAACTCGCGTCTTTTTATAAGAAATTCAATTCTCTACAACTTTACAGAAGAAAGTTTTTCCAAATTCCAAACACAAATTGACCGAAATCCATAAACGGGCAATTTTACAGGCTATAATTAAATTTCAGTCAAGAAATGGGGTCCACCAACACATAAAACATGCTTTAAATATTTTTGGTAATAAAAATACTCCTCCTCCACATATACTCATATATCCCATATTCATCGTAAAAATATCATCATTATTATATTATTAAAATATAATAATATATTTAAATGAATTATTTTATCAAAAAAAGATAAAATTTCAATTTTCAACAATTGTCACATTAAAAATTTTCTCCATCTATATCAATATTTTCCTCGTCATATGAATCAATAATTAATTATTCACAAATAATATTATGTAATCACAATATTGACAACTGTGCAGTTCTCAGAAAGAGAGGGCTTTCCAATAAGAATTTCTCCTTCTTTCGCGCCGCAATTAGGTGACCAAACCTCTCCTTAGATGTAACTTTCTAGACATTGCCAATAATGTTATCTAATAATATTATTGAGATAATATGAATTATTAATTCGATAATGAAAAAATTGTGTAATTATAATTATTCAAACAACAAAGAATATAAAATATTAACGCAAAGAATTATTAAATCAATAAAATAAAATATCGAATAAGAATTATCGTAACCATTATTGAGTAGTGCCTTCTTACGTAAGAATCAATAATTGGTGCGCACTACGTGCTTCTTGTTTTAACCGCCGAGTATTTTTAAAGATTAATTCAGTAATAACTATGCCGTTATTTTTAAACAACTTATATTTGTCGTTTTCTTCATCCAATCGCTTTTCGTTATGGGGCCCACTAAAGATCAAGGCCATCGCATTTAATATTCCTCGACAAAGAAGAATATTCCACAACCAAACGAATATTCCCCAAAACAACAATGAATATTTTATAACCACTTGCTTATTTTGAAATATTTGCGTATTTTACCCATAACTATCCACATTAATCAAATCAACCCTTACTATTTCAAAATAATAAATAGAGAAAATTAAATTTCATTAATAATAAGTTGGGGTCTTACAAGCCGCGCATTGCTATCATTTCCACCCGTATTTTGTACATGAGTCTCCTAAATCGATTTTGCATGATGAATCGAAAAAGCTTCTAAACATCCCACCATTCATCATTTGTTCGGTAGTGTTGTTTACAGGAGTAATATTGTCTTCATGTTGCACGTTCCCCTGGGTGGTGATTAAAGGTGTCTCCACGGTCTGATTCACTTCATTGTTAATATTTGCAGCTGCCATTCTCAAATATTGCCACAAAACAAGGGTTAATTGACATGTCACATATTATCCCTATATTCTGACCGACCAAATAAATACCAAATAAACTTAGTCAGGTCATACTAGCAAAGGAATTCCCCGTCTCTCCCCTCCTAGTTCTTGTCTCACATCTCAGCCATGGATCATATCACTAAGATTTGATACCAACTGTGACACCCCCAAAATAGGTATACATCACCCATTCTGAGTCGCCAAATACATGGTACAGAAATAAATACAACTTCAGTAATACAATTGTCGTGCAAAATATGACAACACATATACTGTGAGTTTGAATACAAATATTGTCTAATAGAAAATATACAAACTCAAAAGGAGTCCTCATTACAATTATTGATACATTATTTTACAAAATAGTGAGGACTACTAAAACAACTATCTTGAATCATCACTCCATACCCCAGCTAGTTCCTGCTAAATTCTCTCCTCATGAGAAGAACAATGGAACAAAAAAGAAAATGGTGAGCTCAACTAGCCCAGTAAAGAATATTATGCCTAAGATAATATACAACAAATTATCATTAGTCTTCAACAGGGAAAAATCTGATAAAATATAATAGACAACAAGTTTTAGATCAACAATTGCAGCGGAAATAACAATCCATTAGAAGAGTCAAGTAGAGAATGAATTCTACTATTTTCTAAGATTTAAAGGTCCATCATATATATTTTATCCCTATAACATCAATCAATATACATCTTGAATCAAATATTCATCTTTGCACTACAGGCCAAAGATATTCATTTGTATCACCAGTTGGTCATGTTCATCTCAACACTTGTTCATCTTTGCACTACAGGCCAAATATATTCAGTAAGATCATCATTTAGGGCTTCTTATCCCTCATTATGGTTAGCTAAGTTTGTACCTTATCTGGTCAATCATTAATCATTTATTTTATGTTATACAAACATATACTCACAGTTATATTTATTATTACTATATTTTCTATTGAATCCGTATCCGTATCTAGGGTTAGAGTTTCTATTCTCTGCTAAGCACAAATCTACTCATATTTCTTAGTCAATATAGAAATTGACCACTTCTCTAAACTTGTATCACAGATACTTAACACAATATTGGTAATCAATATCAATATTAAATAAAAAAAATTATTCAAAAAAATCCGGACCCTCACACTGATCACCTAGATGTACTCGTAAGAAATGTCGGACTTACGGACTTAGTGTCGTGTTGTCCTTTTCTTGAATAAAAGCTAAAGAGAATGTTCATAGTCTAAGGACCTACTCAGAATTTCAAAAACTACTATATGTACTTCAGAATTTCAAAAACTACTATATGCACTTCGTAACTATTGTTCAGTTATTGAAGAATAATCATATGATTCAAGAAGTGGTATCTATATAATATATTGTTAAACTTGCTGAGCTAGCTATGCTCACTTCTTGCTTGAATTATATGATTACTGAAAGTAGTATGCATACAAGCCAATCATGTTTGATGATAAAGCATATACTTTGTAAACAATCTTATTCATTTATTAATAAAAAGTATTAATTTATTAAAGGCTTTTAATTATCTACATGATGCTGTTTTATAATATGTGATAAACCCATAGTTTTAAGCAATGCTTTTAGAATAATGATGATGATCATTCTAATGAGATCTAAATTCTTAGAAAGCTTAAAAACTAAAATAGTTCCCAATCGTTGGATTACTAAATTGGGGATTAGTGAATCCGGATAGATTAGTACATACGTTGCTTGCTCATTGGATGAGGATGATTGATCTCATAATCATTTGTGTGGAGACACTAAAGCAAGTATGTAGGTGCTTATTAGAGAATAAGTTCACCGAACATTGGCTCGCTAAGGAATACCTAATGGAGTTTTATTCACTGTCAATAGGAATTCTGTAGTGATAGTAGTACAAGTAATCCTTGGACTTGAGATCATCATAGTATCTTGTGTATGATGAGTTATACTTTGACTTATTCCTTAAGACCCTTAGGGTATATCAAAGGTATGCTTGGGTATAATGAGTTGTACATGGAGATAATGTATGATCAATAAAGAATCTACCACTTCTAATAAAAGAAGAGAAATGTCTACGTGATTCGATAAATGACAACCCAAAGAGTCTCTTGGTTAAGGCGGAATGAAATTAGAAAGGAGTTTCTAATTTGCATTATTTGGAGTTGTGCATTTAAAGATCGAAATACATATAATTAAATAAAATAAGACTTGACAAGTAATTTCACGCCTTATATTTAATCGGGACATCAGATGGTGGAAGGATTGAATTGCATTTCAAGAACTATTTACTCAAAGGTTCTTTAATGATTAATGTTGAAATTTATATTATCTGGAAAGTCGTTGATCGCTAGGGAGGCTTATCCCTATTGTAGAATAAATATTATTTATTTAAATAAATTAATTGTTTAATTTATTTATTTAAATAAGATTAGAATTGTTCTAATTGATTTATTCACAACCGGTTTAATATGGAGAACCTAAAGGGTCACACCATAAAAGGAAGAATAATTATTTAAGAAGTAAATGGCATAATCGTAATAATATGTTATTTAATTTAATCTATGGTGATAGAATAAATTAAATAGCTTAATATTTATTATTTAATATTTTAGAAATATTAAATATAAATTAATAAGAGGAGTCTTATTAATATTATTACAATTATTATTATTTTAATTTCTAAAAGAGTTTAGGAATTAATTTAATATAAGTACTCTCATTTATTCCTAATTGGATTAGGAAGGAAAATTAGTTAAAGGAGTTTAATTAATTATCCCTAATAAGATTAGGGAGCTTAATTAATTAAAACCCAATTCCTTAATTGTTAAGGTGGGTTGCCCACATCTATAAATAAGAGGAGTCTTATTATGGGTGGTATGGGTTGTTGACTTTTAACAACTACGTAATAATTCCAATAGTTGGAAGAGTACTCCTTTAGTTTTCTATGAGATAGAAAACTAGGGTTTGAGCCAAACACCCATCTTCTTGAATTTTCTTCTTCCTGGTGGATCACCTCTAGAGGCCAAACGCTTGGGTGGCTAACGTTGATCAAAGGAAGGAACCAAACCCGGTGGATTCAAGTTGAATGCGAAAAGGATTGGAGGTGAACTTGCACCGAGGAAGCTCGGATCTTCAAGGTATGTTTGTTCTTCATATCTTTTCGCTTAATTAATAATTGTGCATAAAGGATGATGATCGGGTATATGGTTTGTAAATTTTTTAAACTCTGATTTTTACCACGCTTCCGCACTTTTTATGCAATTTGATTGCGTTATGAATATTACAAACCCAACAGTGGTATCAGAGCTTAAAAAGAGCATAATAGGAGTTTATATATGGAATTGGATTCCATAATTAATTAAAATAAAGGAGTTTATTTTGATTAAAAATTTTGATTAAAATAAAATAGTTTATTTTATTCAAATTGGATAAATTAAAATAAAATAGTTTTATTTTAATTTAAATTTGGATTTAAATAAAGGAGTTTATTTTATTCAAAATAGATTTTATACTAACTAAATTTGACCATTAAATGATATCAATATATATATTAAATGTTTATTATTCATGAGATGAATGTTATTTATCGATGCATATGGTGATGTGTATGATAATAAATGGGATTGATTATGGACTATTGACCAATATGATTGGATTTTATTTTAGTTGGATGCATTGAATGTATGGGTTTTATTAAATGGGGTCTCGTACCTCGCCTTCTCTAATTTTTCTTAATGTAAATTCTATCTCCTCCTATGTACTTCCCTCGATCACGATCAAGGTTTCTATTTATTTTAAATAGTTTTGTAATAGGAATATTTAGAATTAATTTTGAAGAATTAGAGATCAAAGGACAAGGAGCTCTTGAAAGACCAGATTTGTAATGGAGCAGGGTTTAAATGTAATAGTTATATTTAAATATTATTTCTTCGCACCCTAGGGTTTGACCTTTTGGTTCACTTGGTGGCTCTAGTGAACCAAACTAGAATAAAAGTCCATAATCAATCCGGGTAGAATATAGTATTCTATGTGCATGCTATACTATATATATATTATATATTATATAACATGCTTCAGATGTTCATTAATATGACGCGTATTTTATATATATATGTGCATGCTGGCGCTTAAACAAGATGAGACAAATTAATAACAAATCCTCAATTTTTATATTAAGTCCTAAGCGTTCAAAGATATTTGGAATATCGAACGTCGCCTTTCTAGCATGATAAAATTAATAGAGTATTAAATATTTAATATGAGTTTGTTGTGTCACCACAAGGCAAGTATTAAGTATTTAAGATGTTAATTTATCACATTTGATGCTTATAAAGAAAATTGAACAATATTGTTTTGTTGTGTCACCACAAGGATGATATTTTCTTTTTGAATATATGGAGTGCTAGGTCGGACTTAACTTGGATAATTTTGATTCGGATGTGCCACCACTTGATCAAAATAATCTAAGAGGCAAAATACAAGGAGTTGCATAGTTGATGTAATTGACAAAAGTTGTCTACCTATTTATTTATATATAGTTTGTTTGTCAGGTCACAACAAGGCTATATACATTTGAAATGGGATCCTTATTCTCACTAGCAAATCTTTAATTAGATTTTCCCGAACTATATAAGTGAGGGTAATATAGTTTGAAGAAAATAGTGGGAGATACCAATTTAAAACAAGACCTAAATTATTTTGGTAATTAATAAAAGAATGTATGTTAAAATGTTGTTAATTACAAATTCATTTACGTAATTTTACAATGTCTAAAATTACTATCACCGCGAAGCATATTAGATGCTAAATTAATCGTAATCGAATTAAATGGATTGGTTAAGGAATTTGAGAATAGTTCTCATGGTCGAAAAGCTATCTTATGTCCTTAATACGCCTATCCCCGCAATGGTTGCGCATAATGCCTCCGAGGAAGAGATTGCTACTTTTAGAAAGTGGCAAGATGATGATGCCATGGGCTCAACGCATCATGCTCGTATCCATGAGTAACAAGCTTGACGTCACTGAAACTATGGATACTTCTACTATACTCCCCGCACGTCAAGTAGTTGATGGTAAGGAAAGTAGGACCGATAGATATCGATATCTAAGGAGCTCTTCCGATCTAGAATGGCCAATGGCACTATAGTATGCATAAAAAGTTCTTAACATAATTAATTTGATTGATCAATTAGGACAACCGATTT
Source organism: Panax quinquefolius (assembly GCA_020205615.1). Classification (NCBI taxonomy): domain Eukaryota; kingdom Viridiplantae; phylum Streptophyta; class Magnoliopsida; order Apiales; family Araliaceae; genus Panax; species Panax quinquefolius. The sequence goes on from CM035165.1 coordinate 49,802,801, forward strand.
TGTCATGGATGGAGAGTTGAGCCAAGATTTGATCTTGCACTCACTCCCGGACTCCTTTCATTAATTGTTGTGAATTTTTCATATGAACAAGCTAGATATCACCTCACCGATTTGCTTAACATGTTGAAAAATGTTGAGAGTCACTTTCCAACCAAGAAAGACCAAGTCTTCTTGGTAGGGGCCAAAGGATCTTCCAAAAGAAGAACGATTCAAAGAAGGTAAATAGAAAGGCATAAACAAAGGATAATAAGAGCAAAACCGTCACGGATAGCAAAGGAGTTTGCTTCCACCGCAATAAGCCTCGACAATCGGAAAGAAATCATGAGAAGCATCTTGCGCAGAGGCTAACCAAAGAAGCTTAGTGAAGTTTGATTCATAATACGCTTTTGTTCACGATTGAAATAAATTTTTCTTTAAGTCAATGTTCTACTTGGGTATTGGATACCGACTTTGGTTATCATAAATATAGATTTATGAAGGGCCCAAAAGAAGTAGAAAGCTAAACAAATATAAGTAATCCTATGTGTGGAAAATATAGCAAAGGTTGCCATATTAGCCATAAAACTTATAGTTTAGCAATGCCTACGGCAAATCTATTAAGTCAATAAGTTGTTATTGTATTCCGTTCTTGTTAAAAATATTATTTCCATTTTATTGTTGGACAATGAAATCTTTGGTATTATAATTATGAACAATTGTTGTTCTATTTATAATAATAATGTTTTGTATAGAACTGGAATATTACTTAATAAAATTTGTATACTTGACTTACATGAAAATAATTTTGTAAATTGAACAAACTAGTATAAGAAAAGGAGATGATCATTCAAAGAGTTGAATGTGTGTATTTTCTGAAATACAAGTATGAATTATTTGAAAGGTTCAAATAATTCAGAAGAGAAACAAATTGGCAAAGTATTAAGATTTTTTTGATTAGATCAAGGGATAAATACTTGTGCAATAAGTTTTTAGATCATCTCAAATGGTTTTCTCACAATGGACGCCTCCTGATATGCAATAGTTGATTGATGTATCTCGAAAGGAAAAATCGTACCTTGCTGACACATGGTGCGGTCCATAATGATTTTACCGACATTCCAAAGATCCTTCTCAGGTCATGTCCTAGAAATGGTCGCGATATCTACGAAAATGGTAACCTCAAAATCCTACCCCAAGACTCCATAAAAGTTATGGATGTGGAGGATTCCTAATCTTAAGTATGTTAAGATAAGGGTTGTCCAACTTATGTGAAAAGGTTTCAAAGGATAAGCTTTGGGACAAGATTTGACAGTGTCGATTTGTGGGACATCCTAAAGTAAGTTTATGGTATATGTTCTATAATCCTACTTAGCGAAAGGTGTTTGTTATGAACACGCTTCCTTCTAAGATAAAGGTGTTTATCATTGAAGGGGCTAGTGGGAGGATAATAGATCTTGAAAAGTTCAAGAGCCACAAAACACTATAAGTCAAAGAAGAGGAACACGTAGATAGATTCTATTGTACCCACAATCGAATCGTAAATCTGGAATAGTACCAAAGATACCTAGGAGGTATGGATTCATCATGAATGATGATGATGAGGTACACATCATAGAAGATGATGATCTAGAAGTTACATACGATGAGGTGAGAGTTCTAGTGTGTACAAAAGGGTCGGTGAGGGTACCGTGGAAATTTCTAGTATTATATGTTGATATACTACGGATGAGGAATTACATACCAATGCTACAATCAGTAAAGATAAAGTTGTCTAAACAATCCTCCATGAATGATTTGGAAGAGTATCTTAATTGGGGATATAAATCTATATAGATAGATTTAAAAGGATGCTCAACTTAACCCAAGGAACGTATATTCATTTGATGCTAAAGTCGTTTTAGCATGGCAAACTCAAGAGATGTCTCATGTTGATGAGCTATGGAGTGTATCTCTCTTAATAGTCCCCATAGACTCCAAAGAAGAGAGATCGCATGAGTGACAATCATGTATGCAATGAAATATACGAGACCGATGTTGATCGTCATATTCGAGAAGTTCACTATGAAGTTAGTGAAAACATCTTAAAGTGCTTAACCCAAGACTAAGGATGTGAGCATACATGGTGGGTCTGAATTAAAACTAGAGGGCTTTACAGACTCAAGTTTTTCAGACAGACCAAGATGACTGAAAATCCACTTTAAGATAAAGCGTTATCTTGAACGGTGGTGCAGTGAATTGGAAAGGTTCCAAACAGCAAAGAAAGAGTTCTTTGGTTTAGTGATAAAGACAAAGTATATAGCTATAAATGAAGTCGCAAGTTGATTGTTTGGATTAAAAGTTCATTCTGTAACTAGGAATAGTTCCTAAGTCTCATCTTGGATCTAAACATGTGTTGTGGCACTTTCATTTGATTATTAGAATCATTGAAAGATGGGAAATCACTATAGAGATAGTGAACTCTCAAGAACAACATTACATATCCATTAACTAAAGCTTATCCAACAGCAGGATAATCGTCACTTAGAGAAGAAGAGTATAAGATACCATGACGATTGGCTTTAGTGCAAGTGGGAGATTGAAAGTAGTATGCATACAAGCCAATCATGTTTGATGATAAAGCATATACTTTGTAAACAATCTTATTCATTTATTAATAAAAAGTATTAATTTATTAAAGGCTTTTAATTATCTACATGATGCTGTTTTATAATATGTGATAAACCCATAGTTTTAAGCAATGCTTTTAGAATAATGATGATGATCATTCTAATGAGATCTAAATTCTTAGAAAGCTTAAAAACTAAAATAGTTCCCAATCGTTGGATTACTAAATTGGGGATTAGTGAATCCGGATAGATTGGTACATACGTTGTTTTGCTCATTGGATGAGGATGATTGATCTCATAATCATTTGTGTGGAGACACTAAAGCAAGTATGTAGGTGCTTATTAGAGAATAAGTTCACCGAACGTGGCTCGCTAAGGAATACCTAATGGAGTTTTATTGCTCTGTCAATAGGAATTCTCAGAGTGATAGTAGTACAAGTAATCCTTGGACTTGAGATCATCATAGTATCTTGTGTATATGATGAGTTATACTTTGACTTATTCCTTAAGACCCTTAGGGTATATCAAAGGGTATGCTTGGGTATAATGAGTTATACATGGAGATAATGTATGATCAATAAAGAATCTACCACTTCTAATAAAAGAAGAGAAATGTCCTATGTGATTCGATAAATGACAACCCAAGAGTCCTTGGGTTAGCGAGTAATGAAATTAGAAAGGAGTTTCTAATTTGCATTATTTGGAGTTGTGCATTTAAGGATCGAAATACATATAATTAAATAAAATAAGACTTGATAAAGAATTCCATGCCTTATATTTAATTGGGACATTCAGTATGGTGGAAGGATTGAATTGCATTTCAGAACTATTTACTCAAAGGTTCTTTAATGATTAATGTTGAAATCTATATTATCCGGAAAGTCGTTGATCGCTAGGAGGCTTATCCCTATTGTAGAATAAATATTATTTATTTAAATAAATTAATTGTTTAATTTATTTATTTAAATAAGATTAGAATTGTTCTAATTGATTTATTCACAATAGGCTTAATATGGAGAACCTAAAGGGTCACACCATAAAAGGAAGAATAATTATTTAAGAAGTAAATGGCATAATCGTAATAATATGTTATTTAATTTAATCTATGGTGATAGAATAAATTAAATAGCTTAATATTTATTATTTAATATTTTAGAAATATTAAATATAAATTAATAAGAGGAGTCTTATTAATATTATTACAATTATTATTATTTTAATTTCTAAAAGAGTTTAGGAATTAATTTAATATAAGTACTCTCATTTATTCCTAATTGGATTAGGAAGGAAAATTAGTTAAAGGAGTTTAATTAATTATCCCTAATAAGATTAGGGAGCTTAATTAATTAAAACCCAATTCCTTAATTGTTAAGGTGGGTTGCCCACATCTATAAATAAGAGGAGTCTTATTATGGGTGGTATGGGTTGTTGACTTTTAACAACTACGTAATAATTCCAATAGTTGGAAGAGTACTCCTTTAGTTTTCTATAGAGATAGAAAACTAGGGTTTGAGCCAAACACCCATCTTCTTGAATTTTCTTCTTCCTTGGTGGATCACCTCTAGAGGCCAAACGCTTGGGTGGCTAACGTTGATCAAAGGAAGGAACCAAACCCGGTGGATTCAAGTTGAATGCGAAAAGGATTGGAGGTGAACTTGTACCTGAGGAAGCTCGGATCTTCAAGGGTATGTTTGTTCTTCATATCTTTTCGTTTAATTAATAATTGTGCATAAAGGATGATCCGTATATGGTTTGTAAATTTTTAAACTCGATTTTTACCACGCTTCCGCACTTTTTATGCAATTTGATTGCGTTATGAATATTACAAACCCAACAATTACAGCTTAGGTCGAGCGAACCGAGGGTTCCAGTAGAGATAAAGGCAAGGCGAAGATGAATTATTAGTTTATCTTGTAATAGACTAGTAAGTGTATGCATTATATCATGATGAACAAATAATGTAACGGTTTCATAACATGGGAACGAGATGTAATATTATTAATATAATAAGAATGTCGTTGATTCACACATTTTGATTGTTTCAATAGAATGAATGTACAGTTATGAGTACCGTGTAGCACCAATTGTCAGGTTGGAAGATACCCAGATTTGGGGGCGTCACAGGGGAAAAATCATATTTTTTCCTCCTTATTACTACATGCACGTCGTCTCAACAACATTTCAATCAACACTTCATACAAGGTGTCCCACAAGAAGCATAACTCAAATCCCGAGTGACTACTACACAAGACAGCACACTGGATACAATTTGAAGACTTGAAGATCTGGTCATGGACTCATCTTCCTAGCTTTGTACAACATCTAATCCCATGTTATTGTGTATCTCTCGACAATAGCTACCCAGAAAGGTACATCACTCCTTTATCGGATGCCCGGATTGAAAGTTACGAAGGTTTGAGAAGACAACTCGTAGCTAAAGTGCACGTACTTTGAGACGATGAGACCTGTATGGTCTGGGGCAACCTGGGCAGCCGCAAGTAGACCCGCGACCATATGGTCTTTAAATTTGGCTCTTGGCAGCTCATTTGCAAAAAAAAATAAAAAAATGAGAGGAAACTTTATCCATTTTAGCCTGTAAACACTTCTAGAGTGCTATAAACTGACTGATTCTTCTTTCTAAATACTTGTAAGCTCGTGTTTTGCTACATATTGAAGTTTAACCAGTAGAAACCGAGTTTTCAGTCATCAAAAGCTATATGAAGTCTTCTTTGCAGCCTACTGTAAGATTTTGCATATTTTTAAGTTTTTCCTACTTTTATATACTTATATCTACTAACGTTGAGATTCGCGTTATGTGGGTATGCCCGGATCGTCGATCCGTGGCTTTTTATTGTTCTTATATATATAATGTAGACACTCGAAATTTTTTGCACACCTGTCACTGACATTGCAGGAGGGCAGATTCGTCTTTCAGAGATAACAATGGAAGACAGCTCACATCAAGTCCGTATACTACCGAAAGTTTAGTCTCAACCCCGGAACACACACCAGGAGTAACAGTTCCAACCTCGGAGATAACCCCGAGGCATGCAGTCCCAATACCGGAAATTCCACCGGAGAAGACCGATTAATCTCTTGAGATAACCTCGAGGTATCCGGCCTCGGCCCCAACACCGAGAAAGAAGACTACCAACCTTGGTGATAACCCCAAGGAATGGAGTTCTGGCGATAACCCCGGAAATGCTTGTTTCAAGTGCATGCAATTAGCTTCAACCTCAGCACTCACACTGAGGCACTCAGTACAAAGCCCGAAAATAACACCGGGGAAAATAGGCACACCTCAGAGATGACACTGAGGACCTTCAACACTTGTAGCAGTCCAATATCAGCGATAACCCTGAGCAACGTCTACTTTATCAGCCCAAACCGACGATAACACCGGTGAGGGGCAAAGTCGTCATCTCTACATTTGTACACAACAATGTCCCACAAGAATCAAGGAAAACCAATCCCGAGTGACTATTGTGCAGGGTAACAGATAGAATTTGAAGCTTGAAGATCGGAGGGCACCATCCAATCTTCATCACTTCGTATAACCTCTAATCTCATGCCATTGTATAACTCTTGACAACGACGGTCTGAAATAGGTCCTACTCACCTCAGTCGGATGCCCGGATTGCAATTCTAAAAGCTCAAACGGACATTGCAGTGCCTATGTGACACCCCCAAATCCGGGTACTTCAATTTTCACATGATTTGGTGTTCACTTTTCAAACATCATATATCTATCTACCCATAATCAAAGAAAGCATTAATAATTAGAAATAAATCCTCTCCTTAAGGAGATACATCGAAAGAATACATAAATCCCAGGTCATACTAACCTTAAATCTTAACTGCGGAAACATAAATAATTAATCATCTTACACATCATTAACATAAGTCTAAAACATAAATTCAATATCACATAAAACAACAAGTCTTCGTCACTTGTTAATCTTGCCCTTGCCTTTGCTAGTAGAAGGCTCGTCGTACCTTTCGTTCTTAACTGCAATGTTATTATTATGCAAGAGTGAGCATGATTGCCCAGAAGTATAAAAAATGAAATAGCAATATATAATAACATGCGAGTGAATCAAAGACTTCAAAAATAAAATTCAACTTTTGAATCAAGAATGAATAACAAGAATTCAAAAGATTTCTGAGGGTCATAAGATCTTGAACTATGTCCTAGGTTATCAAGGGTTATACTTGATGTGACGCCCCCAAAATTAGGTATACATCACCCATCTTGAGTCGCCAGATACATCGTACAGAATTCAAATACAACTTAATAATACAATTGTTGTGTACAATATGACAAAACATAAACTGTGAGTTTGAATGCAAATATTGTCTACTAGAGAGTATACAAACTCAAAAGGAGTCCTCATTACAATTATTGTCACACTATTTAACAAAATAGTGAGGACTACTAATACTATCATCTGGTCCATCACTCCGTTCCCCGACTTGTCCCAAACTATATTCTCATTTCAAGAGAACAAAGGAAAGAAAAAGGGTAAGCTCAACTAGCCCAGTAAGAAATATTATGACTACGATAATGCAGAATAAATTATCATTAGCCTTCAACAGTGTTAAATTGATAAAATTTAATAAACATCAAGTTTAACTGCAGCGAAACAAGCAATCCATTAGAAGAGTCAAGTAGAGAATAAAATCTACTATCTTCTATGATTTAAAAGGTTTTTCATGACTTTTATCGCTGAGACTCAGCTTAATAAATAATCCACATCATCGAATCACCCCTGCACTACGGCCAAGGATATTCTTTAGTATCACGACCACAATTTATCCATGCACTACAACCAAGGACATTCGTGTATTCATTAATGGTCATGATCATGCCAACAACTTTCCATCAATGCACTACGGGCCAATGATAACTTTTACCACATCATTTGTAACATTACTACCATGATTATAATCGAATAATCCTCGGTCATAATTATACCAAGTCCATCTATGCACTACAAAAGCCATGTATGACTTTTAACATAATATAAACATGAGGATGATGACAATGATATAAGAATTCAATAAAACAAGTTCAAGAATTAATTTATCTAGAACTAATAACGCCCAAATTGTCAACATGATATCGCTTTTGTAGAGTAAAATTCAAGAATGCTCGTAAGAATATTTCCATGAAAAGATACTAGATGAAGCTTAAATTTCAAAGATATTCCACTAATTTCATGGAGTATAAGTCAAACTTTTTAACCAACCGAGTATAATAAAGAATGGAATAACAAAAGAAATCACCATGTATGCGATAGATCGCATGTAGGTTATTCTAATGTAATAATAAATAACGGAAACCAGTCCTGCCAGAAAAAACATGTGATGTGATATTCCAAATGTAATAATAAAGAATGGATCCAGTCCGGCTTAAAATGCATAGATAGGATATTCCAATGTAATAATAAAGAATGGAACTGTGTCATGTAGAAAGCATGCATGATGATGTTCCAACAAAATAATAAAGACTAGAAACCAGTTACATGTAAAAAGCATGCATGTGATGTTCCAAATGTAATAATAAAGAATAGAATAATGTAAGAATTTCACCAAGTATAGGGTAGTTCACAGATACAAAAGTTATTCCAATGTAATAATAAATAATGGAATAACATAAGTTCTTCTTCAAAAGAAATAACACCACTTACATTAGTAGGAGATTGAATACCGCAGAGTGTGTTGTAATGTAATACTCTTCTTCTTTCTCTTATATTCTCTATACTTTCTCTTCTATATCTTGAATGAATTTGTGAGAAAATAATGAAGAACTAGGCCTCTATTTATAGAAGATTTCTAGCTTAACACTTGCAAATGAAAAGGCAAGTGGCTCGACAACCGGTGATGTGAAAAGAAAAGTGGTTCGACGCTTCAGAATGTGAAACACCAAGTGGTTCGGCGCTCAGAATGTGAAACGACAATTGGTTCGGACGCTCGTAATATGAAACGACAAGTGGTTTGACATGTGGTAAAGGTAATTACTATTGACGAAGGTAATTACTATTGACGAAGGTAATTATTATTGACGAAGGTAATTACTATCGACGAAGGTAATTACTATTGACGAAGGTAATTACTATCGATTTAATAGACTCTTAGATGATGACATATGGGCCCCCATAAAATAACCAAACTTACCACAAACGCCTCATAATAGACTCTTTATATACATCAAGGATTGAATAAATATTACCACAAATCATTTTATTTTTAATCAACACATATTTAATCTTTCAACAATTATTAATCATTTATAACTTGTCGCCTCAATTATTGATTTAATAATATAACATATTATACGATGATACGCGTGACAATAATTGAATCAATAATATAAGAGATGATGACGCAAAGAATTATCGAAAGTAATAATCGAGTATACCGAGTGACTTCTCACGAAGCATCAATAATCAATACCGTGTGCTACTACGCAACCACGCCAGACATCGTATTTTTTTACTATGGGTAGTTCAACAGCTTTTAACAGAATACACTCCCCGTTATTTTTATAGAAAGATAATTTTGTCATTTTCTAACTACTTATAATACTTACATTGTGGGGTCCACTAATGATTGTGTCGCCGCATCTAATATTCCCGACAAAAAGAATATTCCCCACCAAACTAATATTTTATAACAACTTGCTTACTTTGCAAAATTTATAAATATTACCCACAACTATAACATTATATCAAATTTACTCTATAATATTCAAAAATAATATTTATAGAAAATTCATCTTTATTTATAAAAGTTGGGGTCTTACAACCTCCCTTCTTATGAATTTTTCGCTCAAATTAGGGTACGACGGCATGTCAAGAGGTAAGGATACCTTGATTTCATTTCGATTCTAACTCCCAAGTCATTTCCTCAACATCGTGGTTTCTCCACAAAACTTTGACTTGAGGTATAACCTCGAGCGTAGAATATGTTCCTTCTTATCCAAGATTTGAACAGAACCTCTTCATACGCCAAATCTTCCGCTATTTCGTCCCGATTCTAACTCAATAATGTGGTTCGGGTCTTTCACATATTTACATAATATGGATATGTGAAAAACGTTATGAACATTTAGATATACTTCAAGCAGTAAAGTGAGTCTATAGGCCACGCTCCTACTCGATCGAGGATTAAAATGGGCCAATGAATCGAGGATTGAGTTTTCCTCTCTTTTCAAATCTCGTAACTCCTTTCCATGGAGCAACACGCATCAACACATGATCTCCTATATCGAATTCCACGTCCTTTCGATGAAGATCAACATAACTCTTTTGTCGATCTTGTGAGGTTTTTATACGTTGTCGGATCATTTGAATCTTTTCCGTAGTCATACATACCAACTCCGGTCCCAACAACGTTGCTTCTCCCACCTCATCCTAGCATACTAGAGAACGACACTTTCTTCCATACAACGCTTCGAATGGAGCCATACAAATACTTGCTTGGTAATTGTTGTTGTAGGAAAACTCCACCATTGGTAAGAACTTGTCCCAACTTCCCTTGAAATCAAGGACACGGAGTCTTAATAGATCTTCAAGAGTTTGAAGAGTCCTCTCTGACTGTCCGTCCGTCTGAGGATGATATGCCGAGCTAAATCGTAAGTTTGTGCCCATAGCTTTTTGCAAACTAACCCAAAATCGTGAAGTGAATCTTGGGTCTCGATCAAACTATGGATACCAAAGATACCATGCGCCTTACAATCTAGTTTTATGTACATACGAGCAAGACGTTCAAGTGTATAAGTTTCTCGAGATTCAGAAGAAATGAGCAGACTTGGTCAATCTATCAACAATGACCCAAATCGCATCTACGCCTTGAGAAACCTTAGGAAGACCCAGAACAAAATCCATGGTAATGTGCTCCCACTTCCATTCTCGAATTTCAAGTGGTTGCAATGGACCTTTTGGTATTTGATGCTCCGCTTTTAACTCGCTGACAAGTTAGACACCTTGAGATAAACAACGCTATCTCTCTCTTCATATTGCTCCACCAAAATGTATGATTTAATATCATGATACATTTTGGTACTCCTGTGATGGATTGCAAACGATGTTTTGTGCGCTCCATCATGATTTTATACTTTAAATCGTGGTCGTTAGGAACACAAAGTTTGGAGTTGACTCAAGTATTCCTTCTTCATCGATTCTTGCTTCCTAAATATAGCACCTTTCTTGCATTTTCTTCCTCATACGCATCGCCTCCGTGTCCAGAACTTGAGCAACTTTTAACTTTATCGATTAAAGTCGGTTCTACTCAGATATTCGCCATCATCACATGGGTCCATGGAGTCTTTAACTCTATCTCCATCCTTTGCAAGTCACACAAAATGGGCCTTTCATTGACAATATCGCACTCTACTTGCATACGATCTTCTACTCAACGCGCCGCCTACCACGCTCGCTTTTCCGTGATGGTATCGATGGTATGATCATAATCTTTCAACAGCTTCAAGCCAACGTCGTTGTCGCATGTTGAGTTCCTTTTGAGTAAAGAAATATTTGAGGCTTTTATGATCCGTAAAGATCTCCACCTTCTCCCCATACAAGTAATGCCTCCAAATTTTAAGTGTGAAGATAACAACCGCTAACTCTAGATCATGAGTAGGATAATTCCTCTCATATTCTTTGAGTTGTCTTGAGGCATAGGCTATGTCTTTCCCATGTTGCATGAGAACACATCCCAACCCTTTGCTCTCAAGCATCATCAGAGATGACAATCCCTCCGAGCCGATGGTATTGTCGTAACAAAAGTCTTTAAATGAGTCTCCTCTTGAGTTCTTGAAAACTCTTCTCACATTCTTCGCTCCAACCGAACTTTGTATCTTTCCGAGTCAGCTGAGTTAATGGAGTAGCAATTCAAGAAAATCCTTCCACGAATCTCTGATAATAACCAGCTAAGCCGAGAAAGCTACGTACTTCGGTCACTGATTTAGGTTGCTCCCAGCTTTGAATTGCTTCAATCTTTGCTGGGTCAACATATATTCCAAGACTTGATACTACGTGCCCAAGGAATGCTACCTCCACAAGCCAGAATTCGCATTTCTTCAACTTGGCATAAAGCTTATATTCACGAAGCTTTTGGAGTGTCAGCCTCAAGTGTTGCTCATGATCTTCACGGCTTTTGGAATAAATAAGGATGTCATCAATAAAGACGACCACAAAGTGATCCAAATATTCCTTGAATACTTGGTTCATCATATCCATGAAGGCAAAGAGGAGCATTAGTCAATCCAAAGGACATGACTCAGAATTCATAATGCCCGCATCGAAGTTCGAAAAGCCATATTTGGAATGTCATCGCTCTAATCTTCAATTGGTGATATCCGAAACGAAGATCAATCTTTGAAAATAATTTGGCTCCTTGAATCGGGTCAAACAGTCATCAATACGCGGCAATGGATACCTATTTTTGATGGTGACATGATTCAACTTCCGATAATCAATACAAAGTCGATACTCCCATATTTCTTCTTCACGAATGTAACAGACCACCCCAAGGAGAAGTACTAGGACTTAATAAAGCCAATGTCTAACAATTCCTCGCAGTTGGGTCTTTAACTCCTCAAGTTCAATAGAGCCATTCGACATGGGGCTTTTGAAATGGGTTTTGTATCGGGTTCAAAGTCGATACAAAATTTAATTTCACGCTCTGGGGTAGGCCAGAAGTTCTTCGGGAATACGTCAGAAATTTATTAACAATAGAAATATCGTTCAAAACAGAAGTATTTTTGTTTAAATATGTGACATGAGCTAAGAAAGCTTGACATCCGTTTTTCAATAAACAAATAGCTATATGGCTTGAGATGATCGTGATTGATTTTAATGGTTTGGTCACTTGAATTCGCATAATAGGTTGATTAGGAATATGAAAGCTAACAACCTACTTTTAAACAATCAATTTTTGCATGATGAGTAGTTAACCAATCAATCCCTAGAATCACGTCAAATGCAAGTATTTTCAATGAAATAAGATCGCTGTGTAATGTGAGGGTACCGATTTGAACCAAACAAGACTTATAAACAAAGTGGATGTAATGAAGGTTTCTCCCAACGGAGTTTCCACAGATAAGTCAAAGTCTAATTTCTCCGAGTCAAATTTAATCGATGAGCGCAAGTAGGAGAAATAAAAGAATGGGTTGAACCCAGATCAAATAAAGTATAGACTTCGTTAGAGTTTATGATAAACTTACCCGTGATGACCTCATTCGAGTTCCTTGCTTTTTTGGGAGGTCACAACAAACGCTCTCCTTGACTACCGGCTTTGATTTTTTTTCGGGACTACTTTTGGTGCCTCCATCCTAAATTGAATTTGTCTTCGGTGAACGATAAAATCAAAGCTAAGTGACCTTCTCTTCCACAATTATAACACGCTTTTGACGGCATCGCACAATTTTGACCGATGTGTCCCTCCCTCCGCATTTGAAGCATATAATAGGTGGTCTTTCTCCTTCCTTAACAAATCTGCTTTGGTGCCGACGCCTTTCCATCATTGTTGAATCTCCTCTTCTTGAAATGTCCATTCTTATTATTTTGGCCTCGATTACCAATCAAATGGTTACCATTTCTCGCCCGTTGATTCCTCCACGCTTGTTGTCACCGCTTCGATGATCGCTTCCCGCCGGTATTATCATTTTCCTACCGCTTCTCTTTAGTTAGGTTGACTCGTTATCGCTCCGCTAATCGAGCCCTATTTACAACATCCGAATATAAACACGCTTTATGAGAAATAAGATGTTGACGATCTCCCGCTTCAAACTCTCTTAAAACATCCGTGTTATTCTTCTTCATTATCCACCAAGTGGGACGTAAAACCGGATAACTCCGCAAATTTAGCCTCAGTATCATGACACTGGCCATATTGTTTTATTCCATCTTGATAAACTCCACCTCCTTCATGTGACGAATACTTTCGGAAAGTATTTGTCGTTGAACAACTCTTCGAACTTCTCCCAAGACATCTTCAAGATGGCAGTTCGAGTATGTTTTACCGATTCCCACCAAGAATCGCCTCTCCGCAACATAAAGGCAAAGAAGAGAACTTTTTTGCTCTGAGCATCCCAAGACATCAAATATCTTGGTGATCCGCTTTATCCATGCTTCCGCCATAAGTGGTTTTGGCTCTCCCTTAAACTCCGGGGTCCCAGCCCTTGAATCGCTGCTTAGCGGTGATCGCCCGAGAGTTTCCAAAGTGTTTCCACCGCATTTTGGACATGTGAGCAGCTCTCTCATTGTTGCATGAATTGCACAAAGCCCCTAAACATTTGATCATTCATCATTTGGTCAGTGTTGTTGTTTGCATGAGGATTGTCGCCTTCCTGATGCACATTATCCTGATTATTGATATGTGGTGAATCAACGGTCGATTGTGCTCCATTGCTATTCTCAACATTCTTGGATGTCATTTTCAGATACTGCCACAAAACAAAGGTTAATTGACATGTAACATATTATCCCTAAATTCTGACCGACCAATTAAATACCACATAAACTTAGGTAGGTCATACTAGCGAAGGAATTCCCTGTCTCTCCCCTCCTAATACTATTCTCATATCTTAGCCAGGGATCATATCCCTAAGCTTTGATACCAACTGTGACGCCCCCAAAATTAGGTATACATCACCCATCTTGAGTCGCCAGATATATCGTACAGAATTCAAATACAACTTAATAATACAATTGCCGTGTACAATATGACAAAACATAAACTGTGAGTTTGAATACAAATATTGTCTACAAGAGAGTATACAAACTCAAAAGGAGTCCTCATTACAATTATTGTCACACTATTTAATGTAATAGTGAGGACTACTAATACTATCATCCGTCCATCACTCCGCTCCTCGACTCGTCCCCAAAGAATATTCTCATTTCCTCAAGAGAACAAAGTGAAAGAAAGGGTGAGCTCAACTAGCCCAAAGAAGAAATATTATGACTAAGATAATGCGTAATAAATTATCATTAGCCCTCAAATGTGTTAAACCGATAAAATATAATAAACATCAAGTTTAACTGCAGCGGAACAAGCAATCCATTAGAAGAGTCAAGTAGAGAAAAAAAATCTACTATCTTCTATGATTTAAAAGGTTTTTCATGACTTTTATCACGAGACTCAAATTTTAATAAATAATCCACATCATCGAATCACCCCTGCACTATGGCCAAGGATATTCTTTAGTATCACGACCACAAATTATCCATGCACTACAACCAAGGACATTCGTGTATTCATTAATGGTCATGATCATGCCAACAACTGTCCATCAATGCACTACGGGCCAATGATAACTTTTACCACATCATTTGTAACATTACTGGCCATGATTACAATCAATAATCCCGGTCATAATCATACCAAGTCCATCTATGCACTACATGCCATGATGACTTTCAACATAATATAATCATGAGGATGATGACAATGATATAAGAATTCAATAAAACAAGTTCAAGAATTAATTTATCTAGGAACTAATAACGCCCAAATTGTCAACACGACATCGCTTTTGAGAGTAAAATTCAAGAATGCTCGTAAGAATATTTCCATGAAAAGATACTAGATGAAGCGCAAATTTCAAAGATATTCCACTAATTTCATGGAGTATAGAAGTCAAAGTTTTAACCAACTGAGTATAATAAAGAATGGAATAACAAAAGAAATCACCATGCATGCGATAGATCGCACATGCAAAAGTTATTCCAATGTAATAATAAATAACGAAACCAGTCCCCAGAAAACACATGCATGTGATATTCCAATGTAATAATAATGAATGGAACCAGTCCCTTTAAAACGCATGTATGTGATATTCCAACAAAATAATAAAGAATGGAACCAGTCGTGCGCAGAAAAGCATGCATGTGATGTTCCAACAGAATAATAATAAAGATGGAACCGTGTCATGCAGAAAGCATGCATGTGATGTTCCAAATGTAATAATAAAGAATAGAATAATGTAAGAATTTCACCAAGTATAGGGTAGCTCACAGATACAAAAGTTATTCCAATGTAATAATAAATAATGGAATAACATAAGTTCTCTTCATGAATACAAAAGAAATAACATCCCTTACATTAGTAGGAGATTGAATATCGTAGTAGTGTAGTAATGTAATACTCTTCTTCTTTCTCTTATTCTCTCTATACTTTCTCTCTATACTTTCTCTAAAGCTTGAAGAACTAGGCCTCTATTTATAGAAGATTTCTAGCTTAGCACTTACAACTGAAAAGGCAAGTGGCTCGACGACGGTGATGTGAAAAGAAAAGTGGTTCGACGTCTCAGAATGTGAAACACCAAGTGGTTTGGACGCTCAGTAATGTGAAACGACAATTGGTTTGGACGCTCGTAATATGAAACGGCAAGTGGTTTGACGTCTGGTAAAGGTAATTACTATTGACGAAGGTAATTACTATTGACGAAGGTAATTACTATTGACGAAGAAACTCTTAGATGATGACATATGGGGCCCCCATAAAATAACCAACCTTACGACAAACGTCTCATAATAGACTCTTTATATACATCAAGAATTGAATAAATATTACCACAAATCATTTTATTCTTAATCAACACATATTTAATCTTTCAACAATTATTAATCTTTTATAACTTGTCGTCTCAATTATTGATTTAATAATATAACATATTATACAGATGATACTGTGACAATAATTGAATCAATAATATAAAGAGATATGATGCAACAATTATTGTAGCAATAATTTAGTATATTTGAGTGACTTCTCACGTAAGCATCAATAATCAATACCGCAGCTACTACGCAACCACGCCAGACATCGCATTTTTTACTACCGGGTAGTTCAACAGCTTTTAACAGTAACACCTCCCGCCGTTATTTTTATAGAAAGATAATTTTGTCGCTTTCAACTACTTACAATACTTTCGTCATGGGTCCACTAATGATCAGGTCGTCGTACTAATATTCCCCGACAAAAAAGAATATTTCCCACCAAACTAATAATATTTTATAACAACTTGCTTACTTTTTGCAAAATTTATAAATATTACCCACAACTATAACATTATATCGATTTACTCCATAATATTCAAAAATAATATTTATAGAAAATTCATCTTTATTTATAAAAGTTGGGGTCTTACACTTGAAAGCTTTAATAGTCAAAAGACTATGGACTCTTCTACTGCATTTAGGGGGATCAACCCTCAAGTACCATATGCGCATTAATATCTTAACGCTTAACGATAAGAAATCCCTATCTGTGGTTGTTCATCTCAGTTTGACATTAGAGTCCGCACCAAAGGAAGTTTGGTTTGGATAAATCAATAAGGGTTCTAAAATTTAGAACGTTCAATAAGGGTTCACTAGTCTAACAAGGTTCAACAATAAATGATATTTAAGTTGAATAACAATCTCAAGAGGTATACAATAGAACAAATATTGTGTAACAGAATCATACATTAAAAAGATAAATAATCTTTAGTATAACAATTGAACTTGATTAATACTAATTAGAATTTACTTGACGTAGATTATAAACTTGAATAATGATAACAAGTAGGGTTATAAAACTTGCCTCTTGCGTAGATTACACGCTAATTATACACGTTCTTCGATTTAATCCTACATATCATTTCCATTCACAACTCCAGCTAATTATAACGTAACTAGTCATCACAAGTTCATTCTTTTATCTTAACTTTGGTTAGGACTATACTTAGTCAAATTACCACACTTATTGTCACATAATATACACTTCATGAACAATAAGTTAACTATGCGTTTAATAATTCAATTCACACGTAAATGCGTTATTGACATGTTAAGAATCTATTTCAACATCTCATTATACTTCTAACATATTTTTATGTTCATTAGATTAGGTTACTATCACATTCATGGACTTGAACACTTTAAAAATTTTCATTTCTGGACATTCTAGAGAGTGGCATCAAAGCGCTACCGATAGTTTATTCTCTCGGTATTTGCTGACCGACTCTTGGCATGCATATGCATGTAAAATTAGACATACCCAAACACTGTAATACACATATAACCACTACTTAACCCTTCTAGCATGATTTTAACATGTTAAAACACATAATTTGCAGAATCAACACATGTAATTTACTGTTCTTGGTGTTTTTGATAGTTTTGAATACAGAACATGAAAATCAACACTACGGATTCGTTATAACACCGAATCCGTTCATTTGAAGTTTGGTCTCTTGGTTTTAATATGCATAATTATATACATGTATAAAATTTATGACACAATAAATGTTTGACGTATTAAATTTGCGAGTAAGGGCCATATGGCCATATTTCTATACTCTGTAATTTTGTAGCAACAATATACGACGTATTTTTATGAAATTGATGCTATGGAACCATAATATATAGAACAACACGTTATAAAACTTCTTATCACATATATAAGCACATAATTATTACTCTTTCCCAATTACATTGGTTATACAGAACTTGAAAGCCATTTTCTTATAAAACTTAAACAACGTAAATAAAATTGGGTTGGAGAAATTACCCAAAGCGTAGAGTGTAAGTTAGTAGGGATGACTCTTTCTCCTTTCTCGGACACTTCTTAATTCCAACAAACTCTAAATTTTCTCTCTGTGATTGCTTTGTTCCAGACTTAGAAAAATAAAGAAGACAATACGAATAAAAGAAGACGTATTAATTTTATAAAAGATCTAAGCGCAGAGTGGAGGTCAGTTAACCCATCATGGGTTAACTGCTACTAACTTCCCTTAGGGCCTCGTTTGGCTGACAATTATAGACTCCAAAACCATTTAATTTAATGATTCTCTTATACTATAGTTTAAAACATGTCACACCCAAATTACACAATAAATCAAATATCTTATTTACTTTAATTTAAATAAACTATGATAATTTCTCATTAATTCCCATAGTCATAAAATTAAATTTCTCATTTATTAAATATGTCAAATTATTTAATATCTAATTAATTATTAAATTAATTAAAATAACATTATGCTTATTAAATATTTCATTTAATTCAATAAGCTCACATAAGTACATAATCTGAGTAATCAAATTCTTGACATTAATTTAATAAATATAACACATATAATTAAATTAATTTACCACAATTGTATCAATTAATTATTAAATCAAATAATTAAATCATCAAAAATATTTATTTTATTCAATAAATATTAAAATTAAATTACAAAATCTCGTTTGTCACAAATTTACGCGGCACGCATGCGAGACGACGCGACCATAAAAAAACTGGGCAACCCGGCAACCTCAGTACACTCATGGATGGCCGCAGTACACTCGCACTTTCTCCCTTATAAATAGAGGGCTTGGGGTGGCAATTTGTAAGAGAAAAAAGGCGCTGTCAAATTTGCTCCGTACTCTCTCTATACTGAGTGCTTTCTCATTTTAAACACTTGTAAGCTCACATATGGCTACTTTTGTACTGGCGGGAGCCGATTATTCATCCCTTTAAAGATATAGAAGTCTTCTTTTGCAGCCCACGAAATATATATATATATATATACTTATATATATGAACTGTTATCGAACTCTGTTTGATGAGCTTGGATTTTACATCCGGTGTGTTTATTGCTTATATATATATATATATATATATATATATATATATTTCGTCCCACCTGGAGTTTACTTCGTGGTGGTTGATCGCTTTTACAGCTTTCTTTACGTTTCATCCTGCCTGGAGTTTACTTCGTGGCAGTTGATCGCTTTTACAGTTTTATGTACATTTCGTCCCGCCTGGAGTTTCCTCCGTGGCGGTTGATGACTTTTACCGCTTTATTTACATTTTTTGATCCCCATGGAGGTGCTTCGTGGTGGCTGATCATGTCTGTATATATATATATATTTACAACTTTTATATATATATATGTATATATATATATCTGCTTACTGTTTTCATACCAATTACAGCATCATGTGAGCCTAGGAATCATGTGATCACAGATTCAGCCTATTGGATCTAGATTTGGTTCCCGTGATGGACCTTTTTCAGCTTTAAGCAGCTTCTAAAATTATCTGCGATGTCTGGATTTCCTCAGATGGTTTTCATACCCATGAGGAAGCCGACATTATTTTGTACATTATTTTCTTATAGATGCTTCACATCTCGGAAATAAAATCAATAAAGCCGAACACTTAATAAAAATGGAAGTGTAAAAGGTCTCAATTACTATTGAGCATAAGGGTTTGAAAAACCTCTTTTATAAAACGTCATTGCCATATCTTGCTAAAAATTGAATTTTTACATAAATTCAAACCCTGTGTATATAGGTGCGAACGAGGCCTCGCACTACTTCCAAATAATCAGCACATTGACCCACACACACACATTTAGATAACAGTTTCTTGAAAAGTGGCGGTCACCATGGTAACACGGATGTCGTGGGGTGCCTAACACCTTCCCTCCGCATAATCAAGTCCCTGGACCCTAATGAATCTCGGTTTCACCGACCCGTTTAACAGTGTCACATCACTGGGTCAATGTGCAAACCTTTTCTCGGTTGTGTTGGTACAACCATTTAAAAAACCAACTGGTGACTCTTAACAGTCCATCGTCGACATTATACATGTCAGACCTTTTTTACTTGTTTTTTCAAACATATCTCACCTAAAAAGAGAACACTAAAGAACAAGTAACGGAAAGGGACATCTAAAAATCCCGACGTCGACAGGTGGCGACTATGCTGGGGACTCCAGTAAGAGGACTTAAGCCGCTATTACAATCTTTTCAAAACTATTATCTGCTTGTGGGTGGATGTTGCATTTACATTTATGATGAATGTGTATGAATGCATACCTTTATTTCACTTAGTGCTTCGCACCATATTTGCTTATGATATTAGTGCTTCGCGCATGTCATCATTTCCGTACGGTGAGACGCGTTGTATGTGAATGTATGTTGTGTGGTCCCTCCACCAGGAGGCTATCCTGTCGGTGTTTGATTACTAGACTCGTAGGAAGATTAATTCCCACGAGGCTCAGGAAATGCACCACCCAAATTCACTCAAGTGGAAAGACCGGATTAATTTCCCGTTGAGTAAATTGCGATGATTTGGGAACCTACATGCCAAAAAGCTACGAGAGTAACCTAAGATAGGTCAGCCTCTGATAAACCCAAAACGGAGGAAAGTCTCTTCATACTCTCTTATTTTAGATTACTTGTGAAAATAATTACTTGTAATTTCATTCCATATTCATCTCCATGTAATTAGAAATATGAAGAACTGTGTACAAATAGCTGACATCCGTTTTACAGGATAAAATTCCTAAAATGGACACATAACATAACATGTTATTATACACACATTCCCTAAAGACTAAACTATGCAAGTCTTTTGCAGAGAAACAATCGAACCTACTACCCGGTCAAAATCCAAAAATGTTGTAAGCCTACAGTCAATTATGTCATCATCCGATCAGACTGACCTTAATCCAGTTTCTCGTAAAGAATTCGACGGATTAAGCAAACAAATTACAGATTTGGTTGTTCTGCTTAAAGAACTACACCAGTCTACTCAGGGTCCAAAGATACCCGTACATACTGAATCCTCTACATAAGGGGGAACTCGGGTCATTACAATACCTGAACTGCAGTTGGATATAACCAACAAAATTCATGATGCCACCCATCTCGCAGGAGATCTAGACACCGGTGACATAAGAAAGAAAGTCCTTCAAATGGAAGAAACTCTTCGTGTTATCAAAGGAATTGGGGCCCACGTGAGTGTTTTATATGCTAACCTGTGTATATTCCCTAGTGTTCATTATCCAGAAAAGTGTAAGACTCCTGACTTCAAAAAATATGATGGGTTAGGAGATCCTTATACACATTTGAAGGTGTTTATTGGAGAACTCAAATCTTATGTAGAGGACGAGAAGCTCAGGATGCAGCTATTCCAGAAGAGTCTGACTGGAGAAGCCCGTTCATGGTATACCAGATTAGACAATTCAAAGATCCATAGTTGGGAAGAGCTAGCTCATGCCTTCCTCACTCAATACAGCTTCTAGTCTCAGATGGCTCCTGACCGATATCAGATTATCAAGGTCAAGAAACAGTCTAACGAGTCTTTCAGAGAGTATGCTCAAAGGTGGAGGCGCCTGGCTGCTCAAGTTATTCCTTCCATGACAGAATTAGAAATGGTCATGACTTTTATAGACATACAAGAAGCTCATTTCTATGAAAGAGTCTTAGCCGACATCGGTAAACCATTTTCTAAAATGGTCAAACACAGGGAGATGGCTGAGATGGGATTGAAGTTGGGAAAGATTCACGACCTAGTTGCCCTTAAAGTTGTTGTTGAGCACATCCAATCCGGAAATTATAGAAACAACCTACGGAGGGTCCATAAAAAGAAAGAGGAGGATGTTTCCCTGATACTACAGGGTCAAAAAAGCAATCAAAATATGCCTATCCAGAGGATAAATTACACTCCCTTTCAAGCAAAATCTTCAAACCCTCCAATACCAAAAGGTGGAGAAGTTAAACGACCTCGGGTGTTCACACCCTTAGGGGATTCACTTGAGAATATTCTCACTCTTCTGACAACGCAGAAGAAAATCACGCATCTTCTTCTACCAGCCAGCCCTAATGGACGGGGTTTCAATGATGCTCGGAAATGTGCTTATCATGTAGGGGCACATGAACATGATACTTAGGATTGTTGGGCCTTGAAACACAAGATCTAGGACCTGATAGACAACGATGAGATCGTGGTCACCAAACCCAATTCACCTCACGTACAAGACAATCCTCTTCCTCAACACAAAGAAGAAGAGGTCAACATGATCAATTGGAGTAATTGACAGATTTCTAATCTCAATGGCGAGTCATCCCAGGTCGTCAAAGACGATGTTGAAAAAATGGGATTATGCCAAGTTCCAGTTCTTGATGGAACATAAGATGAAAGCTCTATGCAAGCAGATTGAACAATTGGCAGAACTGGTGACCTATCATCATCAAGTAACACGCCAGTTAGTCAGCCAACATCATGCTAGTCTCCTTCCTCTTGTCATGAATATTCCCTCGTCACCTTCAGAAAATGAAATGCTGGAGGACAAAGTGACAAAGAGAGCGAATGCCAAAGTTAGTCGAGATTTTTCTAATATAAGGAAATTTACATACCTGGGCCAACCTATGGAGGAAATCTTGCAGATGCTAATCAATGAAGGAAGAATCACTTCCCTGCTTTCGCCAATTAATCCCCGTTCAGGAAGGTTCAATTCTAGTGGAGTATGTCAATATCACTCCCATTCTCGCGGTCACAGCACAGAAGAATGATGGGCACTTTGCCACCTTATCCAGAATCTAATCGATAGTGGTGTCCTGCAACTAGCAGACGATGATACTGTGCTACGTGAGAGTGAGAATACCTGTCCTACTAAGTGGAAGAGCTTGGTAGCAGTTATATCCACTGAAACTGATAGGACTAGCAAACCACTCGTAATATACGCAATTCAACTCAGAGGAAGCAACAATCCTTTGAAAGTGGCTGCTCCCGAGCCAATCAACTTGCCATGTAGAGCACAATATCCTATTGTTAGCTTACACAAAGTTTCGTGGAGTTATGGAGAAGGTGAAGGATCCACCTCACATACAACTGCTGTAGTGTCGAAGGAAAATCCACTGTATCTTCCCCAACGGGTGATGAAGTCGACCATTAAATCAAAGGGGAAAATACCTGTAAAGACCCCAAATTTTATGAAATAAAAGTATTCAATTTTCTTATAATTATTATTTTATTTCATAAATGGTTAAATTGATAAAAGGTTAAAGTTAAGGGTGATATATGAAATTTTTTGCAAAGTAAGCAAGTTGTTATAAAATATTCGTTTGGTCGGGGAATATTCTTTTTGTCGGGGAATATTCGTACGACGGCACAATCATTGGTGGACCCCACAACAGAAGTATAGTCTTACTAAGAAAACGACAGAGTTATCTTTTTATAAAAATAACAACGAAAGTGTTACCGTTAAAACTGTTGAACTACCCGGTAGTAAAAGTAAAAGAATGTCTGGCGTGGGTTGCATAGTAGAGTTACCAGTATTGATTATTGATGCTTACGTGAGAAGTCACTCAGTTATACTCAATTATTGTTACAGTAATTGTTGCATCATATCTCTCATATTATTGATTCAATTATTGTTACAGTATCAATATTTTATATTATTAAATCAGTAATTAAGACGATAAAGTTATTCATATTATTATTTGCAATATTGACAATGTCTAGAAATTTCTGTCAAGGAGAGGTTTGGTCACCTAATTGCGCGCCAATATGGAGAAATCCTTATCAGAAAGCCCCCTCTTTCAAGGGAATGATCTGGTTGTTAAATATTATGAGTTATAATATTAATGATGAATAAGTTTGTGTTGATTAAAGATGAAATTGGTATTTCCATTGTGTTGGGATTATTAGTGTTAGTGGAAATCGATATTTATTCCGATAATAATTGATGTGTGGAGGTTATATTGACCAATCGGGTAATTAATCGGATAAATGAGCAATTAATTGCTACTAATTCACATGCTTATAACTATTTGTTCACATGTGTGTACTATTGAGTCAAATGAATGTACTATTAGGGGAGGTGGTGCAAGATTGATAATACTTGCATGACTAAATTAAAAATGGAGGTATAGATGAAGGTACTATACTATAATTATTTTTTTCACATGATTGTACTATTGAGTCACATGATTGTACTATTGATTCACATAATATACTATTAGGGGAGGTGGTGCAAGTTTGATAATACTTGCAGGACTAAATTAAAAATAGAGGAAAAGATGAAGATATTATACTGTAATATTTTGAGCCCCAAAACGTGCAATTATCAAAATTATATTTTCCTATAAATAGAAGCTCATTCTTCCTTCATTCTCACCAATTCACTAAGACTCACAAGAGCATTTATAGAGAGAGAAGCTTTAGAGAGAAAGTAGAAGAGAAGTCTACTACCTCACTATTCCAGTATCCAGTCTTCTTCTGAGGTAAGGGATATTATTTTGTTCAGTATTCATAGGAATAATATTTTCTGCCATACTATGTAGTATATGAGTAATATTATTTCATCTCGTATTCCTGATTATACCATCATTCGGTTAAAGTATTGCTTCTATATTCCGTGAAATTAGTAGAATATCCTTGAAATTTGCGCTTCATCTAGTATCGCTTCACAAGGATATTTTCTACACATTCTTGTTAAATTTTAAGTTTTTCATGCCGGAGTACTATCCATTTATATGGTATTATTCATAAAAGTACTATTCACAGGTACTATTCATAAAGTACTATTCGCAAAGTACTATTCCCAAAGTACTATTCATGGGGTAGTATTCACTCGGGTACTATTCACCCAGAGTACTATTCATGACAAAAATTGATTTCTTTTCGATCCAAATAATTTTTGATACATTATCATTCTTGAATTTTACTCCACAAAGCAGTATCATGTTGACAATTTGGACAATATTCAATTATGGATAAATTAAATTATAAATCTTTAAAAATTTATCCTTGAACTTGTTTTATTGAATTCTTATATCATTGTCATCATCCTCATGTTTATATTATGTTGAAAGTCATTCGTGGCCTGTAGTGCATAGATGGTATTGGTATGATTATGACTA
This sequence comes from Panax quinquefolius, assembly GCA_020205615.1. Taxonomy (NCBI): domain Eukaryota; kingdom Viridiplantae; phylum Streptophyta; class Magnoliopsida; order Apiales; family Araliaceae; genus Panax; species Panax quinquefolius. The sequence goes on from CM035165.1 coordinate 49,828,078, forward strand.
GGGATTATTCGGCATAATCATGACCGTAATGTTACAAATGATGTGGTAAAAGTCCTCATTGGCCCGTAGTGCATTGATGGACAGTTGTTGACATGATCATGATCATTGATGAATACACGAATATTCTTTGGCCTGTAGTGCATGGATAATTTGTGGTCATGATACTAAAGAATATCTTTGGCCGTAGTGTAGGGGTGATGTGAGGGCCCCGAATCCGAGGTCCTGAATCACCGCGGATCCGGTTCGATCATTCTATACAACTATTACTATTTTTGTGGAAGATATAAACATAAATTGTTTATACAATAACTTTACACACTATTCCCCAAGGTCGAGTAACCTTAACTTATACATAATTCATAACTTACTTGACTTATAGTAACATTAATATACAATACTTATACAAATCTAATCGCGCACATTAACTTTAAGATAGAGCTATCTTTAACCTTTCCTTGTATCTGACGCATTCGTCTTAATCTGCAATGTTTATCATGATATAGCAAGGGTGAGCATAAAAGTTGCCCAGCAAGTTTAAGTTCAATAATTTAACGATATATTATGATTGAAAGGATTCGAATAATAAGCTGGCTATAATTCAACAATATAATTGTGAACTAGCAGGAACAAACTTTTGACTGAACAAGTATATAACATGAACAAATATATCTGGACCGAAGGTTAATGAAGGTGATCGGCCTTTTATACCTGACTTATACATGCAATATGTACAGAGTTCAATTCTACAATGGCAATCAGCAATGATTATCCATAAGCATATCTGGATAAAACAACTCTTAGAAGAGTTAAGAAAAAACAAACTTGCCTGAACCGTTGATTACCGCTACGCAATTTATAACGCTTTATCCGAAGACCTAATATTAGTAATATAGATCTCCAATATTAGAATAATATCATCACAATATAATACTATTATATATATAGATATACATAGAATAACCTAAACACATAACACATAACCCTATCAGTCTATAACACATATAAGACTCGGTATCAAGTCAAACTATAGTAGTATGAGTTGAACCCGACACAAATCTGACATCCTGACGGTCTAGTCGGACAAAATTTTGAGTATAAGTTCAATTAAACTCTGATTAAACACTTAACCAATAACTCAGATAATTTTAATATTAGTCAAAGTATTTTTCAATAGCTCGTAATAATTTTCAAATAATTATTATCATTTATCTTGAATTTTCAATCATTAAAATCGTATTTAAATAAATTAAATACCATATAATTCTTTTATCATTAATATTTATTTATTATCAAATATTAATGAAATACATGTTATAATATTATAATATATTTATAATATCACAAAGTATTTTTAATACTTTAAAATCACCTTTATGTGATTTTTAAATAATTAATTACATTATCCGATAATTGCTATTAATATTAAAATATTAATATTTTCATGACAAAATATCAAAAGTTATATTTTATAACTTAAAATAATTTTGTAACACTTAAATCATTTTAATATGATTTTTAAATCATTAATTCTATTTTTTCATAATTTATTTAATATATTTATTAAAAAACAAATTATCATTGATATTGACTAATTAATGAAATTCATCCTAATATATTAAAAGTCACTAAAAAATAACTTAAAATATTTTATTATACCATAATATTATTTTTCATGATTTTCATGTATTAAAATTATTTTTAAATACTTTATTCAATATTATAATTAAATAAATTAAATACCATTTATATTCCAAAAATATTAAATATTTATGAAATATACTCAGAATAATTAAAAAATATTTTTCAGACTTTAAAATAATTTTTTAGAATTTATTTTGTATTTTTAATAATTAAAAACCATTTTTATCAATTTATTTAATTAAAATAATCATTTTCGGAAAATAATAATTACAAAAAGGCCTTATAGCGACAGACCCGTCGCTATAGGTGTTCTTGAGTCTGTTCTTGAGCTTCATGCCAGACTTCGAGAGGCTTGGTTTGACTAGTGATAACTCTTTGATCAATAGATTTCTAGACGGGGTTAAGTGCTATAATCATAATATAAGTGTAATACTACAACTATCAATCAAGATCCTGGCCAATAGGCAACATATCAGAGAGATCTAAGCTCATCAATTCACTGTCAGACATGTTCTTCAATTTCTGTGTTTTCCAGAATTGAAGAACAGTCGAGGTACCCACTTTCCAATCCTTATAACTTGCAAACTGGGCTTGATTTGTACGATATAAAGGTTGAATCACGAAGTAGGGATGTCAAGGCACATGTATACAACTTTAAACCAGTTTAGAATCAACATAATAAAGAGATCTAAGATGGTCAAACTCTGACAGAAAACGTGTTCTTGAACTTTTTGGGTTTTCCAGAAATTTGAGAAAACAGACGGTCAATGCTACTTTGACCAACAATAGATTTAATCATGTTATGTATCAAAGTGTTATAAAGACTTGTATATGTAATAAACATACCAGTCTACAAGATAAACACAACAACATAAACTAAATACTAACACACAGCAAGATTTGAAGCTCACAAAATCTTGTCAGACGAAATCTGGAAATGAAATTTGGCCATTGATTTCAGCCTGTGGTGGGTCAACGTCTTTTGACCGCTTATAACTTTCAATCTACACATGATCTGGACTTTATTCAAGTACCAGATCAAAGACCATACAATATACTACAAGTATAAAAGCTTAAAACACAAAACAAATTAATAGAGAAGAATCTAGAGGCTCTGACTTTCGGTTGTCAGACTATTTTTTTTCTTCATTTTTCCAGATTTGATAAATCTTTAATTTTGAGCATCTAAATGATATGGATCTAAGTTTTGGCAACCCAGATCATCAAGTGACACCCTCTAACACATATCTAAACAACAAACATTAACATTAACTTAAGATCACAAATTTCAAAATTTTAGGGTTTTATACCTTTTAGTCCTTGATTCTTGATTTCTGACTTCATGATCTGTTATTGGAAAGCTAAGGGCTGATAAAGTCTTAACTTAATACTCATAATCACTCTCAATCTCGAAATGCTAGAGAGAGAAAGTCTTGGGAGAAATGAGAATTAAAGTTGCCACTTTCTCTCTCTTAATCTATTTATTTGATGACATGTTGCTATGATCTTGCAAAAATTCGGCTGATTGGTTATTATTTAAGTCACATGGCTGATATAGGTTACTTAACCACTCCAATATTAGCAAGATTTGCATGCAACCTTCAATAATGCAACAAAGGGCAAAATAGTCTTTTAGCATTTAATTTTAATGGCATTTAGACAATTGTTCTAACCCTTAGGGTTTAGTGTTTAAACCCTTAGGATTTAGGGTTTATGGTTTGAACCCTTAGGGTTTAGGGTGTGAAAAATAATTCTAGAATTTCCAAATTAGGTTTTAAAAATAGAAAATTAATATTTCTAAATTATAATTATAATTTTCTAATTATATTAAAATTTCTTAATCATAATTTAATTCTTGCTAATTAGGGTTAGTATTTCCTAATTAAAATTACTAATTTAGCAATTAGGGTCAAAATTGGTCATTAGAGTTTAAAACTCACGAATTAGGGTTTTAAATAGAAAAATAATATTTCTAATTTAGAAATTAGATTTCGTAATTAGATTAGGGTTTTCTAATTACTACTAACTTTAAAATTAGGGTTAATATTTCCTAATTAACATTAAAATTATTAAATTAACAATTTGGTTTTCCCTAATTATAAATTAGGGTTTCTAATCCCGAAACTAGGGTTTAAAAATTTGAAATTAGGGTTTGCTAAATAATTAAACTTTACCCTAATTAATATTATAATTAATAGCACTTGAGCATAATAATTATCCTCTAAGTTCCCAGATTAGGGTTTTAAATTTCTTAATTAGGGTTTCGGATTCCCGAAAATGAAATTAGGGTTTCCAAAACCGGTTTTTAGGGTTTCTTATTAATCATAAGAATTTTTTAACTGAACGTTTACGTTCTTAATATACTATTAGGGTTGGCCATCGATATATAGGTTATCTGGTCAACCCTTGACCCTTAACCACATCATGTACACATATCATACCATATACACAGAACATAATCACGTATACCCTTAATCTTGAATAATTCACCTAAATCCTTCACAAAATTTTGAAATCCTAAAAATTCCTTCTTAAATATATCAAACGCATACACTTATTTTCTGTCTAGGTTCTAATATTGAACCTTAAATCAATTAATAAAAATTTAAAAAAATTTCTAAATTCTCGGGTTGTTACATTCACCCCTTCTTCTAAAAATTTCATCCCCGAAATTTACCTTACACCTTACAGCATACACCATACACCATACACCATACACCGTTCATTATCATCATCACATGCTACCCAATACACCTCTTACAAGTGTAAAAATTTTGAAAATGTGCTGAGGGGTTTTACAGACTATTGTCTGTCATTTCCGCAAAGGTTATATGGAAATTCATCCGCAAACCGTACTTATAAAGTACTTCTGGTCTGATCTGTTTCTCGTATCCGCCTTAGGCGCATAAACTCTTACCTCAGTCTTATTGGATTTCGCACCAAAACATTTTGGTTCGGGAAAGTTTTCAAAGAACTCTTTAAGTTTTCATAAACATTAGCCTAGCTGAATTGAATAGCATAGACTCATATTAATAATTCATTTTAATCAAATTATTTATGTGTAGCCAAACCCCGTTGGCAAATTAAAATTTTTGAAAATATTTTTGAGAATGATGTCATGATGTCGTACTGTATTAACAATCCGTTTGAGGATGCCGTCATTGCATGACTTTGTCATAACACATCATACAATAGTGGAACAATGATTTTCAGATCGAATTCGCACTAAGTATTCCTGCATTTACAACTCTATCAACTTTTATCATCTCTGCACTAGGTTACATGGTACATGAGTGATAAATAAAAGATATTTTGATATTTGAAATCATTTGCGTCTAGCTGAAATAAGTAGCATAGACTATACTTTAAACCGTTTCAAAAATGATTACGAGTCTACATATTTTTTTTTCAAAGGCACATAGTGCGTATTTAGCTTGATGTCAAAATTCCGAAGTCTAGCATAGCTAGGAGTTTTGGAAAACTTATGTCTCCACTAATAATCATTTGCTTAACAATATATCTGTTCCTATAATCTTTAATACTCCATTTACACACAACTATACCCAGTTCGTCAAACCACACTTATGAGTTCATTTACTTGCCACAATCATATGAGTTTAAGAACTTGTCCTAGTCAGACATTTAGCGTCCATTCGCTGAGGGGTTCATAAACATTTCATATAACTATGAATCAAGAATGTCACATAAGTATGAGTTTTAAGAACTCGTACTTAACCTTATAGTCTCTACCTATAACCTATCTATCTGATATACACATGAGAAATGAATCACCCTCTTAACATGCATATAGAAAATAGTGCGACACAGACATCCCAATAATTATCTTAATTCCCTTCTCCATACGAATTTTATTTAATCCGTATTCATAATCATTTCCTGAATATGTACCAATTCATAGTACAACTGACACCCAGCAATCTTGTTGTAAACTGTTCAATCATTCGCTTGATCCTTCTCCATACTATAAACTTATATGATCACGGGGTGATCTCATCGTATATATTATGATTCATTTCTATGTCTTGATCGTTTTGTTTTACAATCTCTTATCTCTGTACTTTCAGTCTTTTAGACTCTATCTATTCACCACTACTGTTCAACTTTATTATCAGAGTTAGGGAACTTTGTATCTTATAACTCGCCGAGATTCGTCTTTGAATCTTACTAACCAACTAACTCTATTTGAGTTAGTACTTATCCTAATCACTACGGTTATTAGTCTTAGGTATTCCAACCTAAGGTTCATAACCTACAACTTTGATACCAACTGTGAGGGCCCCGAATCCGAGGTCCCGAATTAGCGCGGATCCGGTTCAATCATTTTATACAACTATTACTATTTTTACGGAAGATATAAACATAAATTGTTTATACAATAACTTTACACACTATTCCCCAAGGTCGAGTAACCTTAACTTATACATAATTCATGATTAACTTGATGTCGACGTCGGGATTTTTGGGTGTCCCTTTCCGTTACTTGTTCTTTGGTGTTCTCATTTTAGGTGAGATTTGTTTGAAAAAACAAGTGAAAAAGGTCCGACATGTATAATGTTGACGATGGGACTGTTAAGTGTCGCCAGTTGGTTTTTTAAATGGTTGTACCAATACAACCGAGAAAAGGTTTGCATATTGACCCAGTGATGTGACACTGATATAAAGGTCGGTGAAACCGAGATTCGTTTAGGGTCCGGGGACTTGGTTATGCGGGGGGATGGTGTTAGGCACCCCCCGACATCTGTGTTACCACGGTGACCGCCTCTTTTCAAGAAACTATTATCTGAATGTATGTGTGTGTGTGGGTCAATGTGTTGTTATATGGAAATTGTGTGAGGCCTCGTTCGAACCTATATACACAGGTTTTGAATTTATGTAAAAATTTAGTTTTTAGCAAGATATGGCAATGATGTTTTATAAAAGAGGTTTTTCAAACCCTGATGCTCAATAGGAATTGAGACCTTTTACACTCCCATTTTTATTAAGTGATCGGCTGGATTGATTTTATTTGATGGATGCGAGGCATCCGTACGAAAATAATATACAAAAATAATGCCGACTTCCTCGTGGGTATGGAAACCATCTGAGTAAATTCAGACACCGCAGAATAATTTACAAGCTACTTACAACTGAAAATGTCCATCACGGGAACCGAATCTAGATCCAATGGGATGAATCTGTGATCAAATGATTCCTAAAGCGCACGTAATCCGCAATTTGTATAAAAGCGATGAAGCAGATATATATATATAAAAGCTGTAAATATATATATATACGTACATGATCACCAACCACGAAGCACCTCCATGGGGATCGTAAATATAAATAAAGTCGTAAAAGTTTATCAATCGCCACTTAAGGAAACTTCTAGGCGGGGCGAAAATAAATATATATATATATATATATATATATATATATATATATATAAATATATATGTATAAAAGCAATAAACGCACCGGATGTAAAATCTAGGCTCATCGAACAGAGTTCGACCATAGTTCATATATATAAGTATATATATATATAAAAGCATAGTAAACGCACCGGATGTAAAATTCAGGCTCATCGAATAGAGTCCGACCACAGTTCATATATATATATATATAAGTGAGTAAACGCACCAGACCGAAGTCTAGGCTCATCAAACAAAGTTCGACACACAGTTAATATATATAAATGTAAATATATATATATTAAAGCAAATAAACGCTCCAGACCGAAGTCTAGGCTCAATCGAGGCATAACTCTATAATGTTAGTCAATATATATATATATATATATATATATATACAGACTGGAATGAAACCATGGACCGAAGTCCAGGCAAAAGTAAGCAACACGACTCTCAACGTGTAGAAGGGTGTGTGCAAAGATGAAGAGAAAGACTCTAAAGTGTGTGAAAAGGCTTACAGCTGACTGCTAAAAAAGGCTTCTATATCTTTATAGTGGGTAAACACTGGCTTTTGTGGGTACAAAAGAGGCTATATATGAGCTCACAGGTGTTTAAAAGTGGGAAAATACACTGTATGGACAAGTGCGGAGTAAATTGTGCAGGGTTTCCCCATCTTTTTTCCTTAGAAAATCAGCACCCCAAGCCCTCTATTTATAGGCATTTTAGCCGCAGGTGTACCGGAGGCAACCCGGGTTAGCCCGGGTTTGTCGGGTCGGGTCGTCTCGAAGTACGTGCACTCAGGCACTGTAATGTTCACTTAGATTTTCAGAAGTGCAATCCGGGCTTCCGTTTGAGGTATACAGGACCTATTTCGGACCGCCGTTGTCGAGAGTTGTACGATGGCATGGGATTAGAGTTTGTACGAAGTCATTGAAGATGGGACGATGCCCTCCGGTCTTCAAGCTTCAACTTTCATCCGTTACCCCGCACAATAGTCACTCGGGATTGGTTAGCCTTGTGGGACATCGTTGCGTAGAGACGTGATGTAGCATCGTGTTTGACGAGATGACGATGTTGTCCCTCATCGATGTTATCGTCGGATTGGGCTGATAAAGCAGACGTTGCTCAGACTTCGCTGATCGAGATTGGACTGCTGCATTTGTTGAAGGTCCTCATTGTTATCTTTGAGGTGTGCCTGTCTTCCAGATGTTATTGCCGGGTTGGTACAGTGGATCTTGTTGTGAGCGCGGAGATTGAAGCTGGTCGCATTTGAAACAAGCATTTCCGGGGTTATCGCCGAAACTGCATTCCTTGGGTTTATCGCCAAGGTTGGTGGTATTCCCATGGTTGGGACTGAGACTGGATACCTCGGGGTTATCTCCGAGATTAATTGGTATTCTCTGGTGTGTGTTCCGGTATTGTATGTGCAGGCCTCGGGGTTACATCCGAGGTTGGAATTGTTACTCCCAAATTGCGATCCAGGGTTGATGCTGAACTTCCGGTAGTATCCGATATGGATTTGGATTGTCTTTCAGGGTTCTCTCTTAAAAGGCGAATCTGTTCTCCTGCAATGTCAGTAATAGTAGTACAAAAAATTTTAAGTGTCTATAGATGCCCCTCTTTATCATACTCATGCATGGTGATGCATGGGTAGGATAAAGAATCCTAGACACTTGAAATACAACAATATGAACATGGTACTATGGGTAGTAAAATGATGCAAATGTATGATGCATGTGTACGGGGTTGTGGCCTAACATGCTGGGGATGATTGCTGAATCCCTGTTGCTTCAACTGGGGATTGGCAAAACTGACCAGATCTGATGTGTAAGCCGAATCTGTTAGGATGTTGATGTTGGAGTTATCACCAAATTCTTGTATCTTTGATAACGATTTGATCCTAAAGATGTACCTCTTATGTGTAAAAGATCTGTGGGGATAAAGCTTGATCTGTTTGAGGATGTGTATAACATATTCCATCATCTATCCTCTTTGATAACATTGACCTTTTCTGGTTGGTATTGCCAGAACATGTCAAGATCCTGCTGGATTTACTGCCAATAGCAAATGTTGTCAGGGGTGCATGACCTTTGTTGATGTGTGCTTCATCGACATGTGAATCAACGGCTGAAACATCCTGTGGGATATACTATCAAGGTTGCTTGACCTTCGCTAATGCGCGAATCAGCGGCTGAGGCTCTGTGAGTAGATTGTTAAGGTTGATTGACCTTCGCTGTCGTGTAGATCAATGGAGCATTGCATTGTGACCCCCGCCGGGGATCCATTGGGGGAATATGAGTAATCGAGCATGAAATCCTCGAATAGCTCTAGAGCTCTGATAGGTTTAATCGCTATCGGCTGAGATAATGTCAAGGTTGCTTGACCTTCGTTGACTTATGTGTCAACGGCTTGAATGTACGTTGTAATCCCCTGTCGGGGCTTCACGTTGTAACCCCTGTTGGGGACCTACTGGGGACTCATGAGTACGTACGCAAATATCAAACAGTCCTCAATGCTTCGATGGGTTTACTTGCCATCGGCTTGAAATAACTTCAAGGCTGCTTGACCTTCGTTGATGGAAATGTCAATGGATGAACGTGTTGTAACCCCCACCGGGGATTTACGTTGTAACCCCCATCGGGGACCTACGTTGTAACCTCCGTCGGGGACCTACGTTGTAACCCCCGTCGAGGACTCCTTTAGGGTAACGACCCGGAGTTGGCGGCATCGGACCTGTACGAGGTATTGCCGGAAGTGATTTGTGACAAATGAGATCATTGGCAGGGTACACCTCGTGTTGGGGTGACTACCAATGGGCGATGTACAGACTTAAAGTTTCATCTGAGAAGACCAGGATTGTATCCTGTTTTGCTCAATCGCGTGGAATTTTTATTCTCGATTTGACCTTTCTAGTCCATAAGAACTCTATTTCAACTCAAACCGACCGAAATTTGGAGGGTGGGACCCACGTAGGGGTTCCAAGCAGTGCACCGCCGCAGCTGCATAGTAGTGAGCTGTGGTGGCGCGGATCATATATCCCGCAACCAATTTCTTCACAAGTCATTTTCAACTCATTTTAGATAGAGAGAACCCATGAGCCATCTTCAGATCTCATTGAGTTCAAGCTATTTGCAAATTGTCCACCGCATAAGTGTTCTACACTATCCTGGTAACGTATGCATGTATTTTTTTTCCAATTTCTGTCCATTGGATTGTGAGATATCGCACGAAATACATCTAAACACATAGTAATGATTATGTATGCACAAATGACTTGATAAAAAATATTCAACATAGTAAATGTTAGTATTAAACCATGCTGAACATAATGATGTGAAAGAATTTAACTTTTGAGACAGTCAAATTGGCACATTTTCTGCTATTTTTTGTCCTTTTTGAGGTCCAATGAGCAAAAGGTAGAAAGGCAAAGTACTCCTAGCATTGAGGTTGGCCTTATGCATGATGATTTTGATTTTTTATGCATATATTATGTATATGACTTTTTGGCAGGTGTGCTACTGAATGGCCACCTAGACATGCTATGTGCATGTGGATAGTCCTATTTTCAAAGGGGACTATGGAAATTTTTTTCCAAATGTAGGCATTGAGTAGTCATGCATTCTAACTCTATTATATATTAAAGTAAATGCATGCATGCATATAGTCATAAAATGCATTTTAGAAAGCTCCCGGTAAGGAAATACCACACCCTTTCTGAGGTGATTTGGAGACTTGTTGTCCAGATATTATGGATTCGGATCAGCCGAGCAGTTCTTACAGGACTGCTTCTAGCGTACGGTGGAGGGTTTCTGAAGTGCCTCGTCCTCGTTCTGTCAGACAGCCTCGTCGGTTGGTGGAGGCCATGATACGTCCTATCCAGGCAGATGTGCCAGACGTTGAGGACGAGGAGGCGGATATTCCGATGGAGGATCCAGCTTGTGCTGCACATGTCCCTCGCAGGGAGCTCCCGAGCATTCAGGTGGCAAACCCAGAGTTGCTGGGTGATTTGAGTAGACATCCATCGATGTAATTGCCTGCTAACGAGGTATGGCATTAGACTTTGATCTTCCTTCTTTCCTATCGATGAGGATTAAAGGGTTCTGATATTGATCTGTATTTCATGCAGGTTCCAGGTTTTACACAGCCTCGAGGGAACTGGTTCAGCATTCACTCCATGTACCAGGCGCTTCATCCTGACTACAGAGCGGTAGTGCATGAGTGGGGATTTGGGGCGTTCTTCTCCAACCTTCCCTGTCGTTGTCCCTGGGGTTACCTCAGGGCATTGTCTGAGCGATGGTTTCATCAGACTCAGTCACTCCACCTACTGGATTGCGAGGTGATGATGACGCCTATGGATTGGCGATTTATCACAGGTATGGAGTTTGGAGGGGAGCCAATGCCTTGTATGGCGAACATCACCCCTATTGCCGTCCGATCCTTACTAGGAGTTCCGGCGGAGGCGCTCAAAGGAAGGACTGTCCGTTCAGGTCCTTTGAGCGTAGATGCTATGAGTGGGCTTTTTAGTGAGCCCATGCCTGATGATGTCAGAATCAGGGATCGCGTTCTGCCGCGATTATTCCTGATGATCATTCGAGGCTGCTTCATAGCAGATAACTCTTCTACGGTATCTTTCGCTTTGGTCAGCGCCACACGTGATGTGGACCATATTGGAGAGTACAATTGGGGCTCTTACACCTTTGCCTATTTCCTCCGGGGCATGCATATGCGCTCACAGGGTTTGACCGAGGCTTGGCTAGGATTTTACCCATTTCTGCTGGTGAATATTTCTCTTATCTTTTCCCATTCATAGGTTAAGAGTGTTTACTGGTAGCAGATGTTTTGCCATTGTGTTGGCAGTTTTGGGCCTATGAGAGGCTCCCATGTTTGCATCCTGTGAGTGTGTTAGGTTTAGATACCTATCCACGAGGACGACGATGGCATCATTCTATTTTGCCGAAGGTCCCTGTATCTGAGGGATTCACTCACTGCCGTATGCAGCTGGAGTTGCTGACGACGGGTACCATTACATGGATTCTATATTCAGGGGATCATTTGACCATCGGCTTTGAGGATGGACACCCGACTGGAGTCGAGTATTTGATCTCTACCAGGAGAGTTCCACTCTTCACTGATGGAGGCTGGGAGCTCTATTTAGGAGAGCGTGCTATTAGGAGCACCACAGGGGAGATCCGTGTACCGATCTTGCCTCCTATCAGGCGTCATTGGCCTGTATCACAGTCACCCGTCACTGATATCCCTTTGTTGGGGGTTGACGGCTTTGCATTATCAGAGGGCCCATGTACTCAGGAGACGTTCCAGCGGTGGTGGTCCCCTCGCACTATTGGAGCCCAATCCCGTGCAACATAGTTTATGGGGGACATGATTCCAGGATCCTTAATGATGACGGATTGGGTAGCTTGTGTCCGAGCTCCGACTCATATGACCCAGATTGATAGTTTGACCCGGCAGTTGGACCAGGCACATGTATTTATTCGGCATTTAGGCAGAGATCCAGCAGAAGTGAGTCATTTGTTCCTTCCGGCTCGGTCTTGGCCCCTCAGATGACCCATTTGGTTTTGCCGGCGCAGATCCTCCTCTTTATAGGCCCGACATCCCTGCTGATAGAGATCCAATGACTCGGGAGGAGTTACATCGGTGGGACAGATTGAGGGCGTGGACATCGAGACCCGGTCTTCTTCTCGATGTATATTCTCGTTATATCTTTTGATAGGCCTCTGTTAGATATTGGGTGGCTGTTCCCCATTCTCGCTATATCTTTTGATACTCCTCTATTAGTAGTAGGGCGGTTGTGCCCCATTTCCCTGCATTTGTAGCTGTACAGAGCTGATGTATTAGATGATGATATATTTAGGAATGTATGCACCATTTTTCATTCCCTATATCATATTGCCATCCATTATCTATTATGCATGTATCATGTTATGTATATGTATGTATGTCCAGAGATATTCGGCATTGACCCCTGAGTGGTCTTATGCCACGGCTCGCACAGATGTCTTCTTCGACAGTTAGCCGTATAGATCATACCCCACCGTCAGTGGTGGCATTAGGTATGCGATCGTGGTACGATAGCATGTCACCACCAGACAGGGTGACTGTAGATCTATTGCTGTAGCATACCATGACCCTTTTGGCATTTCAGGTTCCTACAGGATTTGTAGACGGGATGCTAAAGCATTGGCTACATGAAAGGCAGGTATTCCGTTTTGGCACCAATGAGTTGACTCCTACTCTGGAGGAGTATGCACGTTTGACGATGTTGCCCTTAGACAGACCTTGCGTGCACCTAGCTTTGGGAGACATGAGTAGACGATTCATGACTCTCATAGGATTGAGATGCAGAGTATTGCAGGATGAGCTGACATCTGGCCACATGATCTCAGCGTTTTCTGTATGACAGATTTGGCGTGGAGGATGGCTACTCATGACATTCCGGGGATTTCACCGCGTCGAAGGATCATTGGCATTTTGCTAGAGCTGATGTACTGATGCTATGTGTACTGTCATATGTGTACATGCCGTGGTATATGGATGAGATAGATATAGGCGTTATCATGGCCGTGAGAGCTCTCAGGGAGGGTCGTACCATTGTGCCTATGATTGAAAGCGAGACTACGTGGTCAAGATCCCATCTTTTGTACTTACCGTCGGGAGTGTTCTTTGGGAGTTGATCATCTTTGTATGTATGGTTTATGTCACACTTGCGACCGGTTGGTACCCTTAGACGGCATGGGTATTGCTTCTCCCATGATGTGTCTATGTCCTACTCCTTTCAGCCATCGGAGTGTATAGATGATCTGTCCTGGTCCGCATTTTTGGCAGATATCAGAGATACATTTAGCATATTGTTGTGCTCGGGGCTTTGCTCACCATACAGCTTCATTACTCACGCTCCGGGCATGGATTTCCTCCCTCTGGCTGGCTTGAGGGGCGTGACTACTTATCACCCATTGGCCGTGATGTCGCAGTTCGACCAGTTCTAGGATTTTTATCCTTTCGAGGGGGCGATAGGTCAGCGTTCAGCTTCTCGATATCTCTCAGCAGAGGACTGATCCCGTGTGTATGCTTGCTGGGATCAGCGCGAGATAGCTTCTTTTTCTGTCAGTCATCCCTGTTATTCTGCAGAGTATTCTGCATGGATGGAGACAGAGATTTTATCAGCTGTAGCAGTATCTGCAGAACCGGATATTGAGTCAGATGATGCAGAGCCCATGGAGGACATTGATACCTACATCGAGGAGGAGCCCGCTACTGGGTTGCCAGAATTTCTTCCGGATTCTCCTACTACCAGTACTATTGTGATTCAGCACTCGGCACAGTACTTAGAGCAGAGTCTTAATCTAATGACCTTTGAGAGAGACCAGATTTGATATATGATGTCTACTGCTCTTGACGTGAGGGACACCGCTCTATTGGAGAGAGCCGAGGCATTAGATCGCAGAGATGCCGCTGTTGTTGAGCGGGATGAGGCTATATCAGCCAGAGATGTAGTGATTGTTGAGCGGGATAGTGCTATATTTGCCCGGGATGCAGCCATCACAGATAACACTGCAGTGATGTCCCTTACCACTGGCATGATTGCAGAGATGAGCGCATATATTGATGATCATATGGTCAACATGCAGATGGCTACAGATCTTTTGGGTCGTGTGGATATTCTCATACAGGAGACCACAGCTTCGCCTCCGTCTTCTGAGAGGGACGCCATGTTGGGCTTGTTAGCTAGCATATACCTTGACTTGTAGATGAGCTTGTATTTACCTGCACAGACTATCTTAGCCATTTTGTTATGTACAGTTTACATTGTATATATATCAAACAGCATTATATATAACAGGGAAATATATTTTTGGATCACTTCCCTTTTAGATATGCCTTGCTATTTGCTTGATATTTTGCCTGCTGCTTCAGGGCTTGTGGTCTTGATGTATTCTGAATTCCTCCTGGGTGGATGGACATTGAGTTGTCTCTGGATATTTCAGAATGGATCATCGATCTATGTGTATCCCTACCATCTTTGGTGTCTTGGGACTTGTTTTTGAATAGAAATGTGAAGAGGAGTGTGGCTTTCCTCTCTGAGATTGACCGCACCATAGATGGTTGCCAGTACTTTTATTTAGGAGAAGCCTAGTTAATTCCATCTCTTATGGATTGGTGTTGCTCCTTAAGGTATGACCGCAACTTAGATGGTCGCCGAATCTCCTAATTGGGAGGAGTTCAAGTAATTCCATCTCTTTAGTCTGAAGCCAAATGAAATGTAATGTATTGAAGGATGATCCCAGCATCAACTGACAAGGGTTTCTTGTGACGCCCCCAAAATAGGTATACATCACCTATTTTGAGTCGCCAAATACATGGTACAGAATACAAATACAATCTTTAATATACAACAAGAGAGTTGTGAGTTTTAATACAAATATTGTCATCTAGACAATATCCACACTCAATGGAGTCCTCATTACATTTATTATTATACTATTTCATAGAATAGTGAGGACTACTAATGCACCATCTAGGACCATCACTCTGTTCCCCGACTAGTCCTAGCTAAGTTCTCATTTTCTGAAGAGAACAATGAAAGCAAAAGGGTGAGCTCAACTAGCCCAGAAAGAAATATTATGACTAAGATAATACAGAATAAATTATCGTTAGCCTTCAACAGTTTTAAACTGATAAAATATAACAAACATCAAGTTTAACTGCAGCGAAATAAGCAATCCATTAGAAGAGTCAAGTAGAGAATACAATCTACTATCTTCTATGATTTAAAAGGTTTTTCATCATTTTTATCGCTGAGACTCAACTTAATAAATAATCCACATCATTAAATCATCCCTGCACTACAGGCCAAGGATATTCTTTAGTATCACGACCACGAATTATCCATGCTCTACGGGCCAAAGATAATTGTGTTTTCATCAACGGTCTTGATCATGCCATAAAACAATTCATCTTTGTACCCTTGGCCGAAGAGAATCCATAGCCATAATCATACCAAAAACTGTCCATCAATGCACTACGGGCCAATAATGACTTTTTCCACATCATTTGTAACATTATATCATGATTATCTTAGAATAATCCTCGGTCATAATCATACCAAGTCCATCTATGCACTACTGAAAGCCACATATGACTTTCAACATAATATAAACATGAGGATGATGACAATGATATAAGAATTCAATAAAACAAGTTCAAGAATTATTTTATCCGGGAATTATTAACGTCAAATTGTCAACATGATCTTGTTTTTGTGTACAAGTAAAATTCAAGAATGATCGGAAGAATATTTCCATGAAAGATCTTTGGATGAAGCGCAAATATAAAGGATATTACACTAATTTCATGGAGTATAGAAGTCAAAACTTTAACGGTTGAGTATAATAAAGAATGGAATAACAAAAGAAATCACCATGCATGCGGTACTTGGCGTAGACGCAGTTATTCCAATGTAATAATAAATACGAGAACTAGGTCGGACAAAATTGCAGACCGCATAGCATGATGTTCCAACGAGAATAATAAAGAGCGGAACCAGTCCCATATAAAAGCATGTGAGACGAGGATATTCAACGAGAATAATAATAAAGATTTTAACCGGTCCGGCGTAAAATGCATGTACAGGATATTCCAATGTAATAATAACGAATGGAATAATGAAGAATTTCACCAAGTATAGGGTAGCTGGCGTATCTGAGTTATTCCAATGAATAATAAATAATGGAATAATGAAGTTCTCTTCATGAATACAAAAGAAATAATACCCCTTACGAGTACAACAAATAATATCCCTTACCGTAAAAGAAACTGGATATAAGAGTAGGGAAGTAGCAAAATACTTTTCTTCTTTCTCTCAAAAATTCTCTCTCTAGAGTTTCAGTGAATTCATAAGAAATAATGAAGGAATGAACTTCTATTTATAGGAGAATTGAAAGGGTATTGTTTGATCCGCGTGCACTGAGTGATGATTTCACGGATGTATTAAGAAGAAACACGGACTAATTTTTCAATGCAACCCACTCAAACCCATCACTTTCATACACTCACACATTACTATTATCATACAAACATCTCCATATAATTCCACTCACTCAATATTATATATATATATATATATATATATACATCCAACACACACATGTTATATATATATTTCCTCCTTAATACGTCTCCTTCCCCCACCCCATTTTTCAACTTCCACCAATATGTGGTCCCCACCTGTCATCATCATATATATATAACACATTCTCTTACACACACACACATTATATATATATATATATAAATATATATATATATATATATAATGCACTCCACCTTTTCTACCATCCTCCACTAACATTATATTATATATATATATATATATACATACATCACATACACATATATATAAATATATTTTACCTCACCTTGACAGAACTTCTAGACATCGTTAATATTGCAAATAATAATATTAATAATTTTGTCGTCTCAATTATTGATTTAATAAAATATAAAATATCGACAATAATTGAATCAAATAACGTGAGATACTATGCAATAATTACTATATCAATAATTGAACTAAACTGAGTGACTTCTCACGTAAACATCAATAATCAATACCGTGTGCTACTATGTAACCACACGTATTACTGTACTTTTACTACCGAGTAGTTCAACAGTTTTAACAATAAAACTTCCGCCCTTATTTTCATAAAATATTTTTGTCGTTTTCTCAATCCGACAATAATTTCGTTGCGGGGTCCACCAATGATTGTACCGTCGTATGGATATTCCCCGACAAAAAGAATATTCCCCTACCAATCGAATATTATACAACAACTTGCATACTTTTCAAAATTTATAAATACTACCCACAACTATAACATTATCTCAAATCCACACCATAATATTAAAAAAATATTTTGAGAAAATTAAATCTTTATTCATAAAATCTGGGGTCTCACAATCTCCCCTCCTTATGAAATTTCGCCCTCGAAATTTACGTACGTATCTGGCATGTCAAAGAGGTGAGGATACCTTGACTTCATTTCAGATTCCAACTCTTGAGGTATAACCTTTGAGTGTTGAATACGATCCTTCTTATCCAAGATTTTAACACGTATCTCCTCATACGTTAAATCTTCTGCTATATCGTTTAGTTCTAATTTAATAATGTGGTTCGGGTCGTCCACATATTTACGTAACCTCGATACGAAAAAAAAATGTTCTGAACACGCGATATACTTGGCGGTAAAACGAGTCTATAAACCACAGTTCCTATTCGATCAAAGATTTCAAATGGGCCAATAAAATCGAGGGTTGAGATTTCAACTCTTCATCGATTCTTGCTTCTAGAATAACGCCCTCTTGAACCTTCTTCTTCACATTCATCAGCTCTGAGTATGTAGCTTGAGCAGCTTTAACTTTATCGATTCAAGTCTATTCTAATCGTATATTCGTGATCTTCACGTGGGTCCCTAGAGTCTTTAACTCTATCTCAATCATTTGTAAGTTATACAAAATGTGTCTTTGTGTTAACAACATCACACTCGTAAACGCATACGATCTTCTACTCAACGCATCAGCTTCCACGTTCATTTTTTCCCACGATGATATTGAATGGTACGATCGTAATCTTCAACAGCTCGAGCTAACGTCTTTGGCACATTACACGTTCGTTTTAGGTGAAGAAAATATTTGAAGGTTTTAGAAATGAGTTTTGTACTGGGGTCAATACAAAATTCGATTTCACGCTCTAGGGGTAGGCTAAGAAGTCTTCAAGAATACGTCAGGAAATTTATTAACAATAGAAATATCATTAAAAACTATGACTCTCATCCAAGATTGGATAGTACATCAGATTGATACCTATCAACTTGTCATCGTCATTCACGACGTCGCTTCTGAGAAAAGTCCAAGCCGGTGCATTTCACACAAGGAAGTCAACAACGAAAGGACCGGGGCTCTTTACTTATGGCTTAATATAATAGTGATTTACTTTAGTGGTTTGGTTGCTTGAATTCGCATAACACGTTGGTTAGGAATATGAAAGCTAACAACCTTACGAAAAGCATGATGAGTAGTTAACCAATCGATTTCTAAAAATTCCATCAAAGGCAAGTATTTTCAAAGAGATAAGATTGACAGGTAACGTTAAAGTGTCGATTTGAATCAACAAGATTTATAAATAGTGGAGGTAACGAAGGTTTCTACTAACGAAGTTTCAACCAATAAGTCAAAGTCTAACTTCTCCGAAGTTAAATTTAAATGTTGAACACAACTAGGTAAAATAAAAGAGTGAGTAGAACCGGTATCTAACACGGTATAGACTTCACAAGAGTTTATGACTAACATACCCGTGATAATTTTATTCAGGTTTCTCGTTACGAGAAAAAAAAATGCTTTCTCTTAAACTACCGGTTTTGGCTTGTCTGGGACATCCTTTGGCATCACTATCCCAGCTGGAATTGACTTCACTATACGATAAAATCGAGCTAGGTGACCTTCTCTTCCACAATTAAAACACGCTTTGGATTGCTGTGTACAGTTTGGACGGATGTGTCCCTCCTGTCCGCATTTGAAACATACGACCGGTGGTCGTTCTTCTTCCTTTGAAACGGATGCTGGTGTCGACGTCTTCACGTCATTGTTGAACCTTCTCTTCTTGAAATGTCCATTCTTATTGTTTTGACCATGATTACCACCGAAGTGGTTACCATTTATGGCATGTTGATTCCCTCCATGCTTATTGTCACCGCTTTGATGACTGTTATCACCGGTATTATCTTTTTTTCGGCTGTTCTCTTTTGGTTACGTTGACTCGTTATCGCGCTCCACTAATTGAGTCCTATTTACAACATCTGAATACAAACACAGTTTATGAGAAATAAGATATTGACGTATCTCCGGCTTCAAACCTCTTAGAATTATTCGCGTCATTCTCTCCTCATTATCAACCAAATGGGACGCAAATTGGGACAATTCGGCAAACTTGGCTTCGTACTATGACACGGTCATGTTGTTTTGCTCCAACTTGATAAATTCCACCTCCTTCATGTGACGAATGCTTTCGGGAAAGTACTTATCATTGAACAGCTCTTGGAACTTCTCCCAAGACATCTTGAGTGCGTCAGGTTGGGTACGTTTTACAGATTCCCACTAGTGATCTGCCTCTTCACGCAACATAAAGGTGGCAAAGGGATCCTTTTGCTCCTCAGAGCATCCCAAGACATCAAATATCTTGGTGATCTGCTTTAACCACGTCTTCGCCTTAAGTGGTTTTGGCTTTCCCAAAAACTCTGGTGGTCCCAACTCCTTGAATTGCTTAGCGGTGACCAACTGTGGGTTACCATTGTTTCCTCCTGCATTATGAACAGGAGCCGCCTTTGCCTGATGTTGCATGAATTCTAAAAAGCTCCTAAACATATCGTCATTCGTCAATTGATCAGTGTTGTTGTTTATAGGAGGATTATTGCCATCATGTTGCACATTGTCCTGATTATTGATCTGTGGAGAATCAATGGTCTCCTGTGCTCCATTGCTATTCTCAACATTCTCAAATGTCATTTTCAGATACTGCCACAAAACAAAGGTTAATTGACATGTAACATATTATCCCTATATTCTGACCGACCAATTAAATACCAAATAAACTTAGGTAGGTCATACTATCGAAGGAAATCCTCGTCTCTCCCCTCCTGGTTCTATTCTCACATCCTAGCCAAGGATCATATCCCTAAGTTTTGATACCAACTGAGTATAATAAAGAATGGAATAACAAAAGAAATCACCATGCATGCGATACTTCGCATAGACTTGTTATTCCAACAAAATAATAAATAACAGAACTAGGTCAGGAAAAATTCACACCGACAGGATGATCCAACAGAATAATAAAGATGGAACCGTGTCCCACAGAAACGCATGCATGACGGATATTCCAAATGAATAATAATAAAGATGGAACGAATGTCCCGTCAAAACGCATGCACGAGGATATTCTAACGAATGTAATAATAATAAAGACGGAACCAGTCCAACGTAAAATCCACGCATGGATATTCCAAATGAATAATAACGAATGGAATAATGTAAGAATTTCACCAAGTATAGGGTAGTAGCTGGCGTATACTGAGTTATTCCAATGTAATAATAAATAATGGAATAACAGAAGTTTTTTTCATGAATACAAAAGAAATAATAACCCTTACGAGTACAACAAATAATATCCCTTACCGTAAAAGAAACTGGATATAAGAGTAGGGAAGTAGCAAAATACTTTTCTTCTTTCTCTCTAAAATTTTCTCTCTCTAGAGTTTCAGTGAATTTGTAAGAAATAATGAAGGAATGAACTTCTATTTATAGGAGAATTGAAGGGGTACTGTTTGATCCGTGTGCACTGAGTGATGATTTCACGGATGTATTAAGAAGAAACACGGACTGATTTTTCAATGCAACCCACTTAAACCCATCACTTTCATACACTCACACATTACAATTATCATACAAACATCTCCATATAATTCCACTCACTCAATATTATATATATATATATATCCAACACACACATGTTATATATATATTTCCTCCTTAATACGTCTCCTTCCCCCACCCCATTTTTCAACTTCCACCAATATGTGGTCCCCACCTGTCATCATATATATATATATATATATATAACACATTCTCTTATACACACACACATTATATATATATAATACACTCCACCTTTTCCACCATCCTCCACTAACATTATATTATATATATACACACATCACATACATATATATAAATATATTTTACCTCACCTTGACAGAACTTCTAGATATCGTTAATATTGCAAATAATAATATTAATAACTTTGTCGTCTCAATTATTGATTTAATAAAATATAAAATATCGACAATAATTGAATCAAATAACATGAGATACTATGCAATAATTACTATATCAATAATTGAACAAAACTGAGTGACTTCTCACGTAAGCATCAATAATCAATACCGGGTGCTACTATGCAACCACGCCAGTATCTTGTACTTTTACTACCGAGTAGTTCAACAGTTTTAACAGTAAAACTTCCGCCGTTATTTTCATAAAATATTTTTGTCGTTTTCTCAATCCGACAATAATTCCGTTGCGGGGTCCACCAATGATTGTACCGTCGTACGGATATTCCCCGACAAAAAGAATATTCCCCGACCAATCGAATATTATACAACAACTTGAATACTTTTCAAAATTTATAAATACTACGCACAACTATAACATTATCTCAAATCCACACCATAATATTAAAAAAATATTTCGAGAAAATTAAATCTTTATTCATAAAATCTGGGGTCTCACATTTGTGTTTTGGTAGGGGGTGAGACTGCACCATGAGTGGCTGCCTACGTACTCCTATTGAAGATGAGATCAGGTCTGCGCAGTTCAAACCTGGTGTAAGAGGTTCAACGTTGTATATGGCAGAAATGGTGTAGGAAATGTTTTTGGTTGTTTTTGTTTTTGCAAGGAGAAGAGGGTAGAAATGTTTTTGTTGTTTTTATTTTATTGCGACCGGGCCATATGAAATGGTTGACTACGTACTCCTATTGAAGAGGAGATCGGTCGACGAGTTTCGCCCCTCGTATGCAGACGAAAAGCGTAATCCCAATATGCAGTCGATTCATGGGAGAGAAAGTTTAATCCTGGGTTGAGGATAAACTGTAGGTATGAGAAGTTTGATCCCAGGTAAGGGCAGCCAAGCTACAAATGCAAGAGGTTCAATCCGCGGTGGGATGTCCTGAATTGTTTGAGCGTAAAGGAGAAAGCCAGGCTGCTGGCTTGAAGAGTATGCTTCCTTGAGGGGCAAAGTGTAGATAAGTTGTATGTGGTAAAGGGTTAAAGAACCGAAATAACTTGTGACCTGATGATGATGCACCAGGGTGTTTGCTGGTTACTTCAGACATAATACCTTTTCACGGTGTCTGAGTTGATGAGTTGCGGAAATTCATCGCCGTCCATTTCTTATAATCTGAGAGTGCCTCCTATCAATACTTCCTTGATAATAAACGGGCCTTCCCAGTTAGGAGCGAATTTTCCTTTAGCCTGATCTTGGTTGTCAAGAATCTTCTTCAAAACCAAGTTATGTTATTTAAACTGCCGTAGCCGGACTTTTTTGTTGTAGGATCTGGCAATCCTTTGTTGATATAACTGACCATGGAAGATAGTCATGGTTCGCCTTTCGTTTATTAGAGACAACTGGTGATACATGTCTTTTACCCATTGGTCTTTATCCAGCTGAGCGTCGATCAACACTTTGAGGGATTCCATCTCAACTTCTATGGGGAGCACTACTTCCATCCCATAGGTTAAAGCGTAGGGGGTTACCCTAGTTGAAGTGCTCATTGAGGTTCTGTAGGCTAACAGAGTCAGAGGCAATAGGTCAGGCCAATCTTTGTGGTTGGAGGACATCTTTTACATAATCTTCTTGATGTTTTTGTTAGCCGCTTCAACAGCACCGTTCATCTTCGGACGATAGATGACAGAGTTGAGATGCTTGATGTGGAATTCACTGCATAATTCCTCCATCATTTTGTTGTTGAGGTTTTTGGCGTTGTCTGACACAATCACCTCTAGTTGTCCATATCGACAAACAACATTGTTTCTGATGAAAGAAATGATGACTTCTTTAGTAACCCTGGGGAAGGAGGCTACTTCTACCCACTTGGTGAAGTAGTCAATCATGGTGAAGATAAATCGGTGACCATTACTGGATTTAGGCTCAATGGGCCCGATAACGTCCATTCCCCATATTGAGAAGGGCCAAGGTGAACTCATATTGTGGATTTCCCGTGGAGGGGCGTGTATAACATTCCCATGAATCTGGCACTGATAGCATCTTTTGACGTGGTCGTTGCAATCAGCTTTGAGAGATATCCAATAATGTCCCGTCCTGAGGACTTTCTTAACAAGGAGGGGGCCATTCATATGGGGGCCACAGACTCCGCCATGGATTTTGTCCATAAACCTTTGGGCTTGATCTTTGTCTAAACATCTGAGGAGACCTAGTCCTGCATCTCTTTTGTTGAGGGCATCTCCACCCAGATAGAATTTCATAGCAAGTCGATGGATCCGCCTTTTCTCAGTCTAGCTCCCCTCAGCGGGTGTAGATCCATCTCGTAGATATTCCTTGATATGCTGATACCAAGGATGATGGATGGGAGGTAGCTCATCCGATACTTCTCCAACATAATTCCCATAGGTTAGGCCTTGTGCAGGGAAATTGTGACGTTCGGCGAGTGTTCCTTGCCTGATATGCGAATCAAGGAGGCCAAAGTTGCTAATTCATCCACAAAGTCATTCCTATTACGAGGAATGTGTAGAAAGGAAATTTCTTCGAACTCCAAAGCCATCTTCAAAACCTGCCGATGGTAAGGTAGCAAATGTAGTTCCTTGGTTTCATAGATTCCGGTGGATTGTCTGATTACCAACTCTGAATCTCCAAAGGCGGTTAAGCGCTCGATGCCCATTGAGCAGGCAAGTTTTAGCCCCATGAGCCTTCATACTCACCAGATTGTTGGTGCCGATAAACCGTAATTTGACAAAGAACGGATATCGCTCCCCCATATCGAGATACTAGAAGCTGCTCCGGCTCCGTAACCTTCCATGTTAATGCTCCATCAAAATACATCTTCCATGATCGCGCTTATTATCGCATCGATGGTGTTACTTCACTGTCATTACTCATTCATTAGGGAAATATGTTTCCAAGGGTTTGAAATCCCCTGAAGGTGCGGCGGCCAGTTGATCCGCGATTCCTTGACCCTTGATGGACTTTTGAGTCACATATACAATGTCAAACTGTTGTAGGATCAACTGCCATCTGGACAGTCGGTAATTTAATATAGGTTTGCTGAACACGTACTTGAGAGGATCCACGCGGGATATGAGATGGGTTGTGTGACCATGGAGGTAATGCTGTAACCTCATGGAAGCCCATGCTAAATCATAACACGTTCTTTCGATCAGAGTGTACTTGTGTTCACTGCTTCTGAACCTTTTGCTGAGGTAATAGATAGCTCGTTCTTGGCCTCTATCGTCTTTTCGTCGTCTCCAAAGACGCACCTATGGCATTCATCACTTATGGATGGAGTACATAAGCAGGGGAACATCATCCACGGGTGGCACCAAAACGGAGCTTTGACTAGTTTGTTTCTTGATTGTAAGGAAGGCCTTCGACACTCATCATTCCATTTCATGGAGGAGTTTTCCTTAATAATTTGAAGATTGGCTCATAAAGTTCTTTGTGAGTTGGGAGATAAACCGCTAATGAAGTTGATTCTTCCCAAAATCCTCTGTATTTCCTTCTCCGTCTCGAGGAATGGGCATTTCGGTGATTGCTTGGATTTTGGCGGGATCCACTCAATCCTTTGTGGTCGACTAGAAATCCCAAAGAACTTGCACGATTTAACACCAAAGGCGATTTAGTGGATTCAACTTCAAGTTGTACTTACGTAACTTTGTTGAACAACT
The DNA here is from genome assembly GCA_020205615.1 of Panax quinquefolius. Lineage (NCBI taxonomy): Eukaryota > Viridiplantae > Streptophyta > Magnoliopsida > Apiales > Araliaceae > Panax > Panax quinquefolius. Next base: position 49,853,655 of record CM035165.1, read on the forward strand.
TTCCGAGATGGTCTATATGGTCATCCTCCTTCCGGGACTTGACAATGATGTCATCCACGTAGATCTCAATCTCTTTATGCATTAAGTCATGGAAAAGAGCCATCATAGCTCGTTGATAGGTAGCTCCGGCATTGATGAGGCCGAATGACAACCGTCTATAGCAAAAAAGTTCCCCAAGGAGTGATGAAAGCGGTTTTCTCACGATCTTCCTCGAAACCATGATCCGATGGTACCCGCTAAGCAATCAAACAAAAGGAGTACATGTCATATCACAAGCAAAGATTATCAATGAGAATGTGGATAAATGGCACGGAAAGCTATCTTTTAAGCAGGCTTTGTTCAAGTCCCGGTAATCCACGCAAACTCGCACCTTCCCTCCAGGTTTAGGCACGGGTACAATGTTGGATATCCACTCAGGATATGTAGACACCATTATGATGCCAGCTTGAAATTGTTTCACAATTTCTTCTTTCACCTTTAAACTCCACTCAGGTTTTAGTCGCCTGAGTTTCTGCTTGACTGGCTTAAATCCCTCTTTAATGGGAAGGCAATGAAGGACAATGTCAGTGGACAAACCCACTATGTCTTCATGAGACCATGCAAACACATCCTGGAATTGGGTTAATAGCATAACCATGCCATTCTGTTTTTTTGGGGTAAGGTCTAAACCAATCTGGATTAACTTAGGGCTTTCTAAGGTTCCGGGATTGAAAGAAGTGGTTTGATCAAGGTTGGGTTTGGGTTTTTCTTTGACCCATTCTTGAATTTCTGGAGGCACCTCAATGTCATCCTGTATATCCATCAAGGCTGAATTCATCTCTACATCAAAGGTACAATCCCTGTGTAGAAGAGGCACCGTATTAACAAGTACATGCACATTTAAATTTAGAGTCCTGAAACAAAATATGTTTTCACTTAGTATATATATGAAATGTGTTTGATCATACACAGTGTTAGCATATACTGGCAAAATAAACTACTAATACTGTACAGAAAAGTAAGCAATTATTATATCTAAAGGGCAGAAAGAGTTTCTGCCCGCTATACCCTTGACGACCAATGCAAGGAATGCTATTCCAATTGGCAAGAACAAAGTCTGGGTGGATCGCAGTGATGGAGGGATTGTCATCATCCTCCCTGTCCTGAATGATGGCCATTACATCTGGGCAATCATCGTCTGGGATGTATCTGTTGGTATGTTCATCATGAACGATGATGTGTATACCGGACATCATCCGTATGACGTCTTGTTTGATTCTTCGTTCCTCTTCTTCCACTGTGGGATTTAGAACAAAGACTTCTTTCCCCTTCCCCGGTACCGGCTTGGGACATAACATAGCCATTACATTGGCTGACACCTTTACGGGAGGTTGTGCGGACTCAAATTTTGAAGGCGAAGCTAAACGCCACATAGTTGAAGCTGCAGGAATCTGTGATGTTTATGAGGATTCCTGTGACTAGAGCTGGCAGAATAGCCTAGTCCAGTGGTTCCAGCTTGCTTGGTTAATTGAATGGGGTACTTGATACCCTGGCAATCTTTACCCAACCCTTGTCCCGACTTATGACCTAACGACATCATTTGTTGAGTGGCTGACATCACCTCGGCAGAAATCTGGGGTTTATGCAGTGGCATTCCAACAGCATGGTATTGAATATTACTTATTTCCAAAGTATAAAAACTAATTGGCTCAACATCCTCATTGGCATTGATGAACGGCATGTCCCCGTGCTGAGGAATCTCCGGTTCAGCGTTGATCGTGACCAAAGCTATTGTTGATGATGATGTATTTTTGTTGATGAAGAGTGGAGGGATCGCCTTCGCCATGTGAATCCATGGTCATCCCAGGAGCAGGTTGTTTCCCGAGTCTATCTTGAGTACATGGAAAGACACACAGAATGTGTGATAATCAATTTCGATTGGAAGCTCAATTACTCCAATCGAGTTACGGCGGGCTCCATCAAAAGCTTTGATGATAGTATGGCTACTCCAAATTCGGTTGAGATTGATGTTCATCTTCACCAAGGTAGCATATGGATAGATATTCAGAGAGGAACCTCCATCTATTAAGACTCTAGCTACCATATATCTGGAGGACAAGACCGCAATGTGCAATGGTTTGCAATGACCGGTATGTCATCATCAGTGAAGGATATCACATTGTTGTTGAAAATGTGATCAACCATATGTTGAAACTTTTTCGTATCCACTGATGTCGGGAGATAGGCTTCTTCCAAAACCTTTAACAAGACCTTCCGGTGATTCTCGGAAGTTAGGACCAAGTCCAAAATTGATATTTATTGTGGAGCTTCTTTCAAGCTTAAAACCACCGTAGCTTCATTATGACCCATAGCGCGGAGGAATTTTTCAATCTTCTCCATGGGTATTTTCCCCTTTGATCTGGTGGTAGACTTCATCACCCGATGAGGGAGATACAGTGGATTTTCCTTCAACACTACAGCAGTTGTATGTGAGGTGGATCCTTCACCTTCACCATAATTCCACGGAACCTTGCGCAAGCTAACAATAGGATATTGTGCTTCGCATGGCAAATTGATTGGCTCGAGAGCGGCCACTTTCAAAGGATTGTTTCCTCCCTTGAGTTGAATTGTTGGCGTTGTGAGTAAGGTATTAATCCCATTAGTTTAAGTGGATATAACTGCTACCACGCTTTTTTACTTGGTAGGGCCTGCGTTCTTACTTGCACGTAACATAGTGTCGTCGTCTGCTAGGCGCAGGACACCACTGTCGATTAGATTTTGAATATGGTGGCGGAGTGCCCAACATTCTTCAGTGCTGTGATCGCGAGACTGGGAGTGATATTGACATACTTCATCGAGTTGCACCGAGTCCGAGCAGGGGTTGATTGGGGGTAGAAGGAGGGCGATCCTTCCTTCATTGATTAACATATGAAGGATTTCCTCCATAGGTTGGCCAAAATAGGTGAATTCCCTTTTGTTGGCGAAATCTCGACGGGCTTTGGCATTTGTTCTCTTTGTCACTTTGTCTTCCAGCATTTCATTTTCTGAAAGTGACGAAGGAATATTCATGACAATAGGTAGGAGACTGGCATGCTCCTGGCTGATTAATTGACGAGTCACTTGATGCTGATAAGTCACCAGTTCCGCCAATTGTTCAATCTATTTGTAGAGAGCTTTGATCTTTCATTCCATTGTGAACTGGAACTTGGCATAGTCCCATCTGTCATCACCGTCTTTGATGGTCTGGGAGGAATCACAGCTAAAATTGGAACTCTGTCCATTGCTCCAATTAATCATGTTGACCTCTTCTTCTTTGTGTTGAAGAAGAGGGTTATCTTGAACATGAGGCTGATCAGGTTTGGTGACTATGATCTCCCCGTTGTCTATCAGGTCCTGGATCTTGTGTTTCAAGGCCCAACAATCCTGAGTATCATGCCCAGGTTCCCCGGCATGATAAGCACATTTCCTAGTAGCATTGAAACCCCGTCCATTAGGGATGGCTGGTGGAAGAAGATGTGTAATTTTCTTCTGTGTTGTTAGAAGATTAAGAATGTTCTCGAGGGTATCCCGTAAAGGTGTAAACACTCGAGGGCGTTTGACTTCTCCACCTTTTGGTATTGGAGGGTTTGTAGACTGTGCTGGAAAGGGAGTGTAGTTCCTCCTTTGAATAGGCATGTTTTGATTGCCTTTTTGCCTCTGTAGTATTAGGGAAACATCTTCTTCTTTCTTTTTATGGACCCTCCAGGGGTTGTTCCCATAATTTCAAGATTGGATGTGAACTGCAACAGGTTTGAGTGCAGCTAGGTCTTGAAACTTTCCTAACTTCAATCCCATTTTAGCAATCTCCCCATGCTTGACCATTTCAGAAAATGGTTTGCCGATGCCGGCTAAAACTCTCTCATAGAAGGGAGCTTCTTGTATGTTTATGAAAGTCATGACCATTTCTGATTCTGTCATGGAAGGACTAACTTGGGCAGCCATGCATCTCCACCTCTGAGCATACTCTCTAAAAGACTCGTTAGAATGTTTCTTGATCTTGGTGATTTGATACCGATCAGGAGCCATCTGAGTTTGAAAACTGCATTGAGTGAGGAAGGCATGTGCTAGCTCTTCCCAGCTATGGATTTTGGAGTTGTCTAATCTTGTGTACCATGAACGGGCTTCTCCAGTTAGACTCTTTTGGAACAAGCGCATTCTCGAAGTTTTTCATCCTCTGCATGGGATCCAAGTTCTCCAAATAAATACTTTTAAATGTGTATAAGGATCTCCTAACCCGTCATATTTTTCAAAGTCAGGAGTTTTAAATTTTTCTGGGCATTGAACACCAGGAAAAATACACAGATCAACATATGAAACACTCTCGTGTGTTCCAATTCCTTTGATGGCGCGAAGGGTCTCTTCCATTTGGAGGACTTTCTTTTGATGTCACCAAAGTGTTTGGATCTCCGAGGTGGGATGGGCAAAGATCATGAATTTTGTTGGTCGTATCCAAATCAGTAGTTCGTATGGTAATGGTAGGATTCCTCCTTGTGTGGAGGATTGACATGTATGTGTATTTTCCGACCCTGTAGACGGGTGTAATTTTTGAGTAGAATAGCCAAATCGTGATTTGTTTGCTTAATCCATCGAATTTTCATGAAACCGGATTAAGTTCACCGGTCGGATGAATGACATGATCGATCGCAACTGTTGCCTTTTGGACTTTAACAGGGTAGTAGGTCCGATTGATTCCTTGCGAAAGACATGCATAGTTTAGTCTTTAGGGAATGTATATAATAACATGCTATGTGATGTGTCCATTTTAGGAATTTTATACTGCATAACGGATGTCAACTGTTTGTAGCATGTATATGTACACATTTCTTCATATTCCTCATTACATGGAGATAGATATGGAATGAAATTATAAGTAATTGTGTTTACAAGTAATTGAAATGAGAGCATGAAGAGACTTTCCTCCGTTTTGGGTTTATCAGAGGCTGACCTATCTTAGGTTACTCTTGCGGCTTTTTGGCATGAAGGTTCCCAAATCATCACAATCTACTAGACGGGAAGTTAATCCAGTCTTTCAATTGGAGCGAATTTGGGTGGTGCCTTTCCTGAGCCTCGGAGAATTAGTCTTCTCACGAGTCCAGTAATCAAACACCGACGGGATAGCCTCCTGGTGGAGGAACCACTTAACATACATTCACATACAACGCGTCTCACCGCATGAAAATGATGACATGTGCGAAGCACTAATATCACAAGCAGTTATGGTGTGAAGCACTAGCATCACAAGCATTAATGGTACGAAGCACTAAGTGCAATAGGGAAATGCATTCGTACACATTCATCAAAATGTAAATGCAACATCCACACACAAGTAGATAAAAGTTTTGAAAAGATTGTAATAGCGGCTTAAGTCCTCTTACTGGAGTCCTCAGCAGAGTTGCCACCTGTCGACGTCGGGATTTTTGGGTGTCCCTTTCCGTTACTTGTTCTTTGGTGTTCTCATTTTAGGTGAGATTTGTTTGAAAAAACAAGTGAAAAAGGTCCGACATGTATAATGTCGACGATGGGACTGTTAAGAGTCGCCAGTTGGTTTTTTAAATGGTTGTACCAACACAACCGAGAAAAGGTTTGCACATTGACCCAGTGATGTGACACTGATATACGGGTCGATGAAACTGAGATTCGTTTAGGGTCCGGGGACTTGGTTATGCGGGGGGACGGTGTTAGGCACCCCCCGACATCCGTGTTACCACGGTGACCGCCTCTTTTTAAGAAACTATTATCTGAATGTGTGTGTGGGTATGGAAACCATCTGAGGAAATTCGGACACCACGTAATAATTACAAGTCGCCATAAATTGAAAATGTCCATCATGGGAATCGAATCTAGATCCAATGGGATGAATCTGTGATCACATGATTCCTAGGCGCACAGAATGCTACAATTTGTATGAAAGCGAAGAAGCAAATATATATATAAAAGTCAGAATATATATATACATACATGATCACCAACCACAAAGCACCTCCATGGGGATCGAAATGTAAATAAAGTCAAAAGCGATCAATCGCCACACGAAGGAAACTCAGGCGGGGCGAATATATATATATATATATATATATATATATATGTGTGTGTGTTTATTATATATATATATATATATATATATATATATATATATATATATATATATATATATATAAGCAGTAGTAAACGATCGGATGTAAAATCTAGGCTCATCGAATGTAGTCCCACCCAATATATATATATATATATATATATATATATATATATATATATATATATATATAAACGAGTAAATGCACTGCATCAAGTTCAGGCTCATCGAACAAGGTTCGACACACAGTTAATATATATAAATGTAAAAATATATATATATATATATATATATATATATATATATATATATATTAAAGCAAATAAATTCTCCGCATCAAGTTCAGGCTCAATCGAGGCATAACTCGATAATGTTAGTCAATATATATATAAATATATATATATATATATACAGACTGGAATTAAACCACGGATCAAAGTCCTGGAAAAAGCATGCAACACGACTCTCAACGTGTAGAAGGGTGTGTGCAAAGATGAAGAGAAAGACTTTAAAGTGTGTGAGAAGGCTAACAGCTGACTGCTAAAAAAGGCTTCTATATCTTTATAGTGGGTAAACACTGGCGTTTGTGGGTACAAAAGAGGCTATATATGAGCTCACAGGTGTTTAAAAGTGGGAAAATACACTGTATAGACGAGTGCGGAGCAAATTGTGCAGGGTTTCCCTGTCTTTTTTCCTTAGAAAATCAGCACCCCAAGCCCTCTATTTATAGGCATTTAAGCCGCAGGTGTACCTCTGGCTGAGCCGCAGGTGTACCAGAGGCAACCTGGGTTTGTCAGGTCGGGTCATCTCGAAGTACGTGCACTAAGGCACTGTAATGTCCACTCAAATTTTCAGAAGTGCAATCCGGGTATTCGTTTGAGGTCTACAGGACCTATTTCACACCGCCATTATCGAGAGTTGTACGATGGCATGGGATTAGAGTTTGTACGAAGTCATTGAAGATGGGACGATGCCCTCCGGTCTTCAAGCTTCAACTTTCATCTGTTACCCCGCATAATAGTCACTCGGGATTGGTTAGCCTTGTGGGACATCGTTGCGTAGAAACGTGACGTGGTATCATGTTTGACGAGATGACGATGTTGCCCCTCACCAGTGTTATCGCCGAATTGGGCTGATAAAGAAGACGTTGCTCAGACTTCGCTGAGATTGGACTGCTGCATTTGTTGAAGGTCCTCATTGTCATCTTTGAGGTGTGCCTGTCTTCCCGATGTTATTAGGGTTGATCTGATGGATCTCGTTGTGGAGCGTAGAGATTGAAGCTGGTCGTATTTGAAATAAGCATTTTCGGGGTTATCGCCGAAACTGCATTCCTTGGGTTTATTGCCAAGGTTGGTGGCTATTCCCATGGTTGGGACTGAGACTGGATACCTCGGGGTTATCTCCAAGATTAATCGATCTTCTCCGGTGTGTGTTCCGATATTGTATCTGCAGGCCTCAGGGTTACATCCGAGGTTGGAATTGTTACTCCCAAATTGCGATCCAGGGTTGATGCTGAACTTTCGATAGTATCCGGTATGGATTTGGATTGTCTTTCAGGGTTCTCTCTTAAAAGACGAATCTGTCCTCCTTCAATGTCAGTAACAGTAGTACAGAAAATTTCAAGTGTCTACACTTGACTTACAATAACATTAATAACAATACTTATACAAATCTAATCAAGACATTAACTTTAAGTCGAACCATCTTTTTAACATTTCTTTCAGATCCGACGATTCATCTTAATCGCAATGTTTATCATGATATAGCAAGGTGAGCATAAAAGTTGCCCAGCAAGTTTAAGTTCAATAATTTAACGATATATCATGATTGAAAGGATTCGAATAATAAGCTGGCTATAATTCAACAATATAATTGTGAACTAGCAGGAACAAACTTTTGACTGAACAAGTATATAACATGAACAAATATATCTGGACCGAAGGGTAATGAAGGTGATAAGCCTTTCATACCTGACTTATACATGCAATATGTACAGAGTTCAATTCTTTAATGGCAATCAGCAATGATTATCCATAAGCATATCTGAATAAAACAACTCTTAGTAGAGTTAAGTAAAAACAAACTTGGCTGAACCGTTGATTACCGCTACGTAATTTATAACGCTTTATCTGAAGACCTAATATTAGTAATATAGATCTCCAATATTAGAATAATATCATCACAATATAATACTATTATATATATAGATATACATAGAATAACATAAACACATAACACATAACCCTATCAGTCTATAATACATATAAGACTCGGTATCAAGTCAAACTATAGTAGTCTGAGTTGAACTGAATTATTAAATCGACATCCCGACTGGCCCAGTGGGACAAAATTTTGAGTTTAAGTTCAATTAAACTCTGATTAAACACTTAAACAATAACTTAGATAATTTTAATATTAGTCAAAGTATTTTTCAATGGCTCGTAATAATTTTTAAATAATTATTATCATTTATCTTGAATTTTCAATCATTAAAATCGTATTTAGATAAATTAAATACCACATAATTCTTTTATCATTAATATTTATTTATTATCAAATATTAATGAAATACATATCATAATATTATAATATATTTATAATATCACAAAGTATTTTTAATACTTTAAAATCACCTTTATATGATTTTTAAATAATTAATTTCATTATTCGATAATTGCTATTAATATAAAAATATTAATATTTTCATGACAAAATATCAAAAGTTATATTTTATAACTTAAAATTTTTTTTTAACACTTAAATCATTTTTATATGATTCTTAAATCATTAATTCTATTTTTCCATAATTTATTTATTAAATAAACTAATTATCATTAATATTGATTAATTAATGAAATTCATCCTAAAATATTAAAAGTCACTAAAAATAACTAAAATATTTTATTATACCATAATATTATTTTTCATGATTTTTCATGTATTAATATCATTTTTAAATAATTTATTTAATATTATAATTAAATAAATTAAATACCATTTATATTCCAAAAATATTAAATATTTATGAAATATACTCAAAATAATTAAAAACTATTTTTCAGACTTTAAAATAATTTTTTGGAGTTTATTTTATATTTTTAATAATTAAAAACCATTTTAAAAAATAATAATTACACAAAGACCCTATAGCGACAGACCCGTCGCTATAGGTGTTCTTGAGCCTGTTCTTGAGCATCATGCCAGACTTCGAGAGGCTTGGTTTGACCAGTGATAACTCTTTGAACAATAGTTTTCTGGACGGGGTTAAGTGTTATAATCATAGTATAAGTGTAATACTACAACTATCAATCAAGATCCTCGCCAATAGGCAACATATCGAGAGAGATCTAAGCTCATCAATTTCTTTGTCGACATATGTTCTTCAATTTTGGGTTTTGCAGAATTGAAGAAGAAATGAGGTAAAACCCACTTTCCAATCCTTATAACTTGCAAACCGGGCTTCGATTTTATGCGATATAAAGGTTGAATCATGAAGTAGGGATGTTAAGGTACAAATATACAACTTTAAACCAGTTTAGAATCAACACATTAAAGAGATCTAAGACGGTCAAACTCTGACAGAAAACGTGTTCTTGAACTTTCTGGGTTTTCCAGAAATTTGACAAAATAGACGGTCAATGCTACTTTGACCAGCAATAAATTTAATCCTGTTATGTATCAAAGTGTTATAAAGACTAGTATGTGTAGTAAACATACCAGTCTACAAGATAAACACAACAACATAAACTAAATACTAACACACAGCAAGATTTGAAGCTCACAAAATCTTGTCAGACGAAATCTGGAAATCTGGGCTGCCCAGATTTCAGTTTTCGTGGTGGATCAACGTCTTTTGACCGCTTGTAACTTTCGATCTACACATGATCTGGACTTTATTCAAGTACCAGATCAAAGATCATACAACATACTACTAGTATAAAAGCTTAAAACACAAAACAAATTGACACAGAAGAATCTAGAGGCTCTGACTTTCGGTTGTCAGACTATTTTTTTTCCAGTTTTCCAGATTTGATAAATCTTTAATTTCGAGCATCTAAATGATATGGATCTAAGTTTTGTCAACCCAGATCATCAAGTGACACCCTCTAACACGTATCTAAACAACAAACAACAACATTAACTTATGATCACAAATTTCGAAATTTTAGGGTTTTATACCTTTTAGGCCTTGATTCTTGATTTCTGACTTCATGATCTGTTATTGGAAAGCTAAGGGCTGATAAAGTCTTAGCTTAATACTCATAATCACTCTCAATCTCAAAATGCTAGAGAGAGAAAGTCTTAGGAGAAATGAGAATTAAAGTAGCCACTTTCTCTCTCTTAATCTATTTATTTGATGACATGTTGCTATGATCTTGCAAAAATTCGGCTGATTGGTTATTATTTAAGTCACATGGATGATATAGGTTGCTCAACCACTCCAATATTAGCAAGATTTGCAAGAAACCTTCAATAATGCAACAAAGGGCAAAGTAGTCTTTTAGCATTTAATTTTAATGGCATTTTAGATAATTGCTCTAACCCTTAGGGTTTAGGGTTTGACCCTTTAGGGTTTAGGGTTTGAAAAATAATTCTAGAATTTCCAAATTAGGTTTTAAAAATAGAAAATTAATATTTCTAAATTATAATTAGAATTTTCTAATTATATTAAAATTTATTAATCATAATTTAATTCTTGCTAATTAGGATTAGTTATTTCTAATTTAGCGATTAGGGTCAAAATTGGTCATTAGGGTTTATAACCCACGAATTAGGGTTTTAAATAGAAAAATAATTTTTCTAATTTTGAAATTAGATTTCGTAATTAGATTAGGGTTTTCTAATTACTACTTACTTTAAAATTAGGATTAATGTTTCCTAATTATCATTAAAATTATTAAATTAACAATTTGGTTTTCCCTAATTATAAATTAGGGTTTCTAATCCCGAAACTAAGGTTTAAAATTTGAAATTAGGGTTTGCTAAATAATTAAACTTTACCCTAATTAATATAATAATTAATAGCACTTGAGTATAATAATTATCCTCTAAGTTCCCAGATTTGGGTTTTAAATTTCCAAATTAGGGTTTCGGATTCCCGAAAATGAAATAAGGGTTTCCAGAACCGGTTTCCAGGGTTTCTTGTTAATCGTAAGAATTTTATAACTGAACGTTTAGGTTCTTAATATACCATTAGGGTTGACCACCGATATATAGGTAATCTGGTCAACCCTTGACCCTTAACCACATCATGTACACATATCATACCATATACACATAACATAATCACGTATACCTTTAATCTTGAATAATTCACCTAAATCCTTCACAGAATTTTGAAATCCTCAAAATTCCTTCTTAAAAATATCAAACGCATACACTTATTTTCTGTCTAGGTTCTAATATTGAACCTTAAATCAATTAATAAAATTTTTAAAAATTTTCTAAATTCTCGGGTTGTCACATTCACCCCTTCTTCTAAAAATTTCATCCCCGAAATTTACCTTACACCATACACCATACACCATACACCGTTCATTATCATCGTCACATGCTACCCAATACACCTCTTACAAGAGTAAAATTTTGACAATGTGCTGAGGGGTTTTATAGACTATTGTATGTCATTTTCGCAAAGGTTATATGGAAATTCATCCGCAAACTGTCTTAACTTACAGACATAGTGAGTAATTAGCCCGATATGCCCTGTACTTATAAAATACTTTTGGTCTGATATGTTTCTCGTATCCGCCTTGGGGGCATAAACTCTTACCTCAGTCTTATTGGATTTCGCACCAAAATAATTTGGTTCGGGAAAGTTTTCAAAGAACTCTTACAGTTTTCATAAACATTAGTCTAGCTGAATCGAATAGCATAGACTCATATCAATAATTCAATTCAATCGAATTATTTATGTGTAGCCAAACCCTGTTGGCAAATTAAAAGTTTTAAAAATATTTTTGAGAATGACGTCATGATGTCGTACTTTATTAACAGTCCGTTTGAGGATGTTGTCATTGCATGACTTTGTCATAACACATCATACAATAGTGGAACAATGATTTTCAGATCGAATTCGCACTAAGTATTCCTGCATTTACAACTCTATCAACTTTTATCATCTCTGCACCAGGTTACATTGTACATGAGTGATAAATAAAAGATATTTTGATATTTCAAATCATTTGCGTCTAGCTGAAATAAGTAGCATAGACTATACTTTAAACCGTTTCAAAAATGATTACGAGTCTATATATTTTTTTTCCAAAGGCACATAGTGCGTATTTAGCTTGATGTCAAAATTTCGAAGTCCAGCATAGTTAGGAGTTTTGGAAAACTTATGTCTCCACTAATAATCATTTGCTTAACAATCTATTTGTTCCTATAATCTTTAATACTCCATTTACACACAACTATACCTAGTTCGTCAAACCATACTTATGAGTTCATTTACTTGCCACAATCATATGAGTTTAAGAACTTGTCCTAGTTAGACCTTTGGCGTCCATTCGCTGAGGGGTTCATAAACATTACATATAACTATGAATCAAGAATGTCACATAAGTATGAGTTTTAAGAATTCGTACTTAACCTTATAGTCTATACCTATAACCTATCTATCTGATATACACATGAGAAATGAATCACCCTCTTAACATGTATATAGCAAATAGCGCGACACAGACATCCCAATAATTATCTTAATTTCCTTCTCCATACGAATTTCGTTTAATCCATATTCATAATCCTTTCCTGAATATGTACCAATTCATAGTACAACTGACACCCATCAATCTTGCTGTAAACTATCCAATCATTCGCTTGATCATTCTCCATACTATAACCTTATCTGATCACGGGGTGATCTCATTGTATATATTACGATTCATTTCTATGCCTTGATTGTTTTGTTTTATGATCTCTTATCTATGTACTTTCAGTCTTTTAGACTCTATCTATTCACCACTACTGTTCAACTTTATTATCAGAGTTAGGGAACTCTGTATCTTATAACTCATCGAGATTCGTCTTTGAATCTTATCGACCAACTAACTCTATTTGAGTTAGTACTTATCCTAATCAATGCGTTTATTAGTCACAGGTATTCCTACCTAAGGTTCATAATCTACATCTTTGATACCAACTGTGAGGGCCTAGAATTCGAGGTCCCAAATCACCGCAGATCCGGTTCGATCATTCTATACAACTATTACTATTTTTGCGGAAGATATAAACATAAATTGTTTATACAATAACTTTACACACTATTCCCCAAGGTCGAGTAACCTTAACTTATACATAATTCATAATTTACTTGACTTACAATAACATTAATATACAATACTTATACAAATCTAATCGCGCACATTAACTTTAAGCTGGAACTATCTTTAACCTTTTCTTGTATCCGACGCATTCGTCTTAATCTACAATGTTTATCATGATATAGCAAGGGTGAGCATAAAAGTTGCCTAGCAAGTTTAAGTTCAATAATTTAACGATTTATCATGATTGAAAGAGTCAGAATAATAAGCTGGCTATAATTCAACAATATAATTGTGAACTAGCAGGAACAAATTTATGACTGAACAAGTATTATACATGAAACAAATATATCTAAACCAACTGGTAATGAAGGTGATCAGCCTTTCATACCTGACTTATACATGCAATATGTACAGAGTTCAATTCTATAATGGCAATCAGCAATGATTATCCATAATCATATCTGAATAAAATAACTCTTAGTAGAGTTAAGTAAAAACAAACGTGCCTGAACTGTTGATTACCGCTACGCAATTTATAACGCTTTATCCGAAGACCTAATATTAGTAATATAGATCTCCAATATTAGAATAATATCATCACAATATAATACTATTATATATAGATATACATATAATAACCTAAGCACATAACACATAACCCTATAAGTCTATAACACATATAAGCCTCGATATCAAGTCAAACTATAGTAGTCTGAGTTGAATCCGACACAAATCTAACATCCCGACAGTCTAGTCAGAAATTTTTTTGAGTTTAGGTTCAATTAAACTCTGATTAAACACTTAAAAAATAACTCAGATAATTTTAATATTAGTCAAAGTATTTTTCAATAGCTCGTAATAATTTTTAAATAATTATTATCATTTATCTTGAATTTTCAATCATTAAAATCGTATTTAGATAAATTAAATTTCACATAATTCTTTTATCATTAATATTTATTTATTATCAAATATTAATGAAATACATGTCATAATATTATAATATATTTATAATATCACAAAGTATTTTTAATACTTTAAAATCACCTTTATATGATTTTTAAATAATTAATTTCATTATTCGATAATTGCTATTAATATTAAAATATTAATATTTTCATGAAAAAATATCAAAAGTTATATTTTATAACTTAAAATAATTTTTTAACACTTCAATCATTTTTATATGATTTTTAAATCATTAATTCTATTTTTCAATAATTTATTTATTAAATAAACTAATTATCATTAATATTGATTAATTAATGAAATTCATCCTAAAATATTAAAAGTCACTAAAAATAACTTAAAATATTTTATTATACCATAATATTATTTTTCATGTATTAAAATCATTTTTAAATAATTTATTTAATTTTTAATTAAATAAATTAAATACCATTTATACTCCAAAAATATTTAATATTTATGAAATATACTCAAAATAATTAAAAACTATTTTTCAGACTTTAAAATAATTTTTTGGAATTTATTTTGTATTTTTAATAATTAAAAACCATTTTTAAAAATAATAATTATAAAAAGGCCCTATAGCAACAGATCCGTCGCTATAGGTGTTCTTGAGCCTGTTCTTGAGCTTCATGCTAGACTTCGAGAGGCTTGGTTTGACCAGTGATAACTCTTTGTTCAATAGGTTTCTAGACGGGGTCACTACAAAAAAAGGGCCTTTAGCAACGATGTTTCGGGCAACGACTTTATAAGTCGTTGCTAAAAGTATATGTTTAGCAACCAAATTTCTCTTTCGTTGCAGATTGTGTCAGGCTTTCACTTTTTGCAACGAAATGCATAAGTCGTTGTAAAATTTCGTTGCTAATTCATTGGCGGAAAAAATTTCGTTAGAAATTCGTTGCAAAATTTTAGGCCACTTGATTTCCCGTCATCGTGGGCAACGAAAGTTTTTTTGTTGCTAAAAATGGGGCTTTAGCAACAATTTTTCAAGCAACAACTTTATAAGTCGTTGCTAAAAGTGTATGTTTAGCAACGAAACTTGTCCTTCGTTGCAGATTGTGCCAGGCTTTCTCTTTTTACAACGAAATTCATAAGTCGTTGCAAAATTTGGAAACAAAATTCGTTAGAAATTCGTTGCAAAATTTCTAACCACTTGATTTCTCTCATCGTGGACAACAAAAAAATTTTTTGTTGCTATATTTCGATTGCCTAATATGGACCACATTCATTGGCAACAATTTTTATTTTCACAGATATCTTATACAACTTTTTGCAACGACTATTAAAATGTTGCCTTAAATTAAGATAATCCCAATAAGCATGTTTTTGTAAGACCATATTCTAGATTCTGAGAATTGTGAAAAATATTTATATTTAGTATTTAAAATTATATCCAAATCACGAAACATATTCGAACCTATGACCCATCATTTGGAACTTTGGTCATTTAATCATTTGGAGCAACACAAGTTATCTGTTAATATCTTGCAAGGATTAATATTTATATCAAAACATGAGATTTCCCCCAGATATTCCTTTCTTCTCCTTCACTACATACCATTAATATAATCTCAAGAAGTTATATACTACAATAATAATAATAATAATAATAATAATAATAATAATAATAATAATAATAATAATAATAATAATAATAATAATAATAATAATAATAATAATAATAATAATACTAATAACAATAATAATAAAAATAATAATAATAACAATAATAATAATAATAAAGTTGCACCAATGGTGTGTAAGTTTTTTAACTCCCATTTTCAAATTCTCCTTTTTCTTGACTTGTATTTTTTTATAATCAAATATTAATTTCTCTTTATATCTTGTATTAGAGGGTGTTTGGCAATGACATATAAGTTGGTTAAACTAAGTTATAAGTCATTTGTTATTATTTAGTGTTTGATAATAACTTAAATTTAACTTTTTTTACTTGTAAGTCATTATTAAATTTTTTCATGCTTACGTGCTATATTTTTATTATTATTACTATTACTATTATTATAATTATTATTATATTTACTATTATTATTATTATTACTATTATTATTAATTATTATTATTATTATTATTATTATTATTAGAATAATTATTACTAATCTTATAATTATTATTTTTATTATTATAATAATTATAATTATTACTATTATTATAATTTCTATTATTATTATTATTATTATTATTGTTGTTGTTGTTGTTGTTGTTGTTATTATTATTTTTTTTATTATTATTGTTACTATTATTATAATAATTATTATTGTTACTATTATTATTATTATTATTGTTGTTATTATTATTCTTTGTAATAATTATTATTATAATTATAATTATAATTATAATTATAATTGTTAGTATTAATTATAATTATTATTACTATTACTATTACTATTATTACAACAACTACTATTATCATTATTGTTATTATTAATCATTATTATAATTACTATTATTATTCCTATTCCTATTATTATTATTAATTATTATTATTATTATTATTATAATTATAAAAATAATTATTACAATAATTATAAAGGACAATTACATATTCTATTACATTTTTAAAAATAATTACAACAATAGTGTCCTCATAAAAATTTTACACAACTAATACACTTCCATATTTATTTACAATACTAGTGCAATACTTAATTACAAAAAGAGTGTAATCTTATCCCTTTAATTATGCACACGATTTTCTCCCCCATCTCTCCCACAATTTTCTCCCCATCTCTCCCACGATTTTCTCCCACTCCATTTTTGTTTCCCTTCTTCTTCTCCTCCCTCCGCCTCCTCCTGTCCAACCCCTCCCCACCCTCACGCCTCCCCCTCCTCCCCTCCTCCCCTACTCCCGCCTCCACCTCCTCCCGCCACTCCCTCCCCACCCACTCCCTCTCCTCCCGCCCCTCCTCCCCTCCTCCCCTCCTCCCTCCTCCCGCCTCCACCTCCTCCGCCTCCCCTCCTCCTCCTCCCGCCTCCCGCCTCCCCTCCTCCCCTCCTCCCGCCTCCACCTCCTCCCGCACCCCCCTCCTCCCCACCCCTCCTCCCTCTCCTCCCTCCCTTTCCTCCTCCTACCACGCCCCCCCTCCTCCCGCCTCGCCTCACCACCTCCCTCCCTCTGCCTCCCTTCCTCCGCATCCCCCTCCTCACGCCTCCCTTTCTCCTCCCCCTCTTCCCGCCCCTTTCTCCTCCACCTCCCTCCTCCCGCCCCTCCTCTCCTCGATCCCTCCGCCTCCCACCGCCACCGGTCCATTCTTTATTTTCACTGGTAACGAAATCTTCCGATAAAGTAACCAATTTAGTTTTATTAGGTTACTAATTTATTTTGGATGTGATGCAGTTGGTAATCAAACTTCATGTAGTTGGTTACCAAATCATTTGATAAGGTAACCAATTCAGTTTTATTAGTTTACTAATATATTTTGAATGTGATGCAGTTGGTAACCAAAATTTATGCAGTTAGTTACTAAACCTTCCGATAAGGTAACCAATTTGGTTTATTAGGTTACTAATTTATTTTGGATGTGATGCAGTTGGTAACCAAATTTCATATAGTTGGTTACCAAACCATTTGATATGGTAACCAATTCAGTTTTATTTGATTACCAATTTTATTTTAAATGTGATGCAGTTACTAGTCAAAATTCGTATAAAGGTAACCATTTCAATTTTTGTGGGTAACCAAATCGTCAAAAAAAATTCAGAATAGCAACTCTCATGTGGCATGACAATGATGGCGATATGTGGCGCATAAGAAGAATAAGTAGCGAGAGAGGAGGATGATGAACTTTAGCTCCTTCATAATTTTTTATTTTAATTTTCTCATTTTGATTTGAATTTTGAAACATGGATTTGAAATTGTTGTTAGAGACAAGATTTGAATTTGAATTTGAATTATTAGTTATCCTTGATTTTAGGTTTCCTTATTAATGTGAATTGTACTATTTTTGTAATAATTACATTCTTTTTGTAATTATTTAGTTGATGAACTTTTCTTGTAATTACTTTCTATTTGTTGTATACTTATGTAAAGGACCCTAATTATAATAGTACTAATAATAAAAAAGCCTGGCCCGACCCGTGGGCTTTTTAAAAAATAAAATAAAATAATGCTCTCCTTGAGAATTGAACTCTAGACCTCCAACTCTCCTTAAACAAATGCTGAAACCAACTAAGCTATAAGGATTTATTTATTATAAAGTCAGTTACCCGACACTAAAATACTAAAAATACTAATTACATATTTACACCAAATACTAAAAATACTAATTAAGAAAATATACTAAAATACTAAAAAATCAAATTAAAATATATATATATATATATATATATATATATATATGTAAATAAATATTCATATAAATATTTATAAATTTATCTCTAAATATTCATACAAATATTTATAAAAAATAATAATAGTCATAATAATAACTACTATAATAATAATAGTACAATAATAATAATAATAATAACAATAATAATAATAATAATAATAATAATAATAATAATAATAATAATAATAATAATAATAATAATAATAATAATAATAATAATAATAATAATAATAATAATAATAATAATAATAATAATAACAACAACATACGTTTGGATAAACGTGTTAAGTTAAACACAATTAAAATTTCAAATAAATTGCAACTCAGACATGACTT
Organism: Panax quinquefolius; assembly: GCA_020205615.1. Lineage (NCBI taxonomy): Eukaryota > Viridiplantae > Streptophyta > Magnoliopsida > Apiales > Araliaceae > Panax > Panax quinquefolius. The sequence goes on from CM035165.1 coordinate 49,872,668, forward strand.
AACATCTGAAAATTGAAGCCTTAGAAACCGAGGAATTTATAACATCGAAAATAATAATAATAATCATTATTATTTAAATTATTATTATTATTATTGTAATAATATAGTGTATTATCCCTTTTGGTCATCAGATTATTAAAATAATAATAATAATAATTATTATTTAAAATTTAATTATTATTATTATTTTAATTATTTAAAATTAATTATTATTATTACAATAATAATTATTACAATTATTACAATTATTATTATTATTACAATTCTAATATGATTGTCCAAAAAGTGTGTATATATATATATATATACATATACATACATATTCTTTTCAAAATTTCTTGTCAAACTAAATAAAATACTAAACAAATCTCAACATTAAACTAAATATATATAAAGTAACTATGAGTATTTATATATATATATATAAACAAATATTCATATAAATATTTATAAATTTATCTCTAAATATTCTTTCTATTTTTTTCCAAAAATTTATCTCTCCAATGGTTTGAACTCACAACCTCAAGTTTTAAACTTTAGTAATGTAACCACTAGAGCACAACAGGTCAACTGTTAACATTTTTCAAGGATTAATATTTATATCAAAACATTTCATTTCCCCCAAAAAATTAAAATACTACATAGAATATAATCTTGCCTAACATTAGAAAATTGTTTGTTTGACCTTTTTCCTATAAATAAATTCGAGACATGAAAATTAAATATAAACATTTTACGATTTTACCAAATTATGAAAGTTTTGTACCAAATTATAAAGCAATAATACAAAATTTTTGTGTACAAAAACTTTTGTATTAAATTATAATTTGAACGAGAGAAGAAGTTAATCCACAATATTACATAATATATAATATTTGTTTAAAAAATTATCAATAATATATATTTATTCACTTAATTTGACAACAGATGAATATTTTTAGTACTATTATTATAATAATAATTATAATAATACTAATAATAAAAATAAATAATAATAATAATAATAATAATAATAACAATAATAATAATAATAGTACTAAAAATAACAGTATTAAACTACCGCCATAACTAGTAGCGGTAGACAGTGTAGCACATGAGTAAATGAGGGGCAAATGAATAATTTCTGATGTCGCTACAGTCTATAGCGGTAGGAGGAATCTATTTCAATCCGTGTCATCCAATGTTGTGATCAACGGTATAGATTATGGTTGTTAACATAGTACCCTTGACAACCGATTGCCAAGAATGGGGGTCCATATATATATAGTCGTGTATATTTTATTTGTGCGCAGTCTTTTAAAACTGCGTCGTTTTGGCATATTTATTTTTGATTTTTGATTTATTTTCATTGGTCCCTATTTTGCCCATTTTATATATGAATGCTTGACAAATGATGACTTTATAAGTGTAAATATGTATATCCTCCGATGGGATCCTTGGGTATATTGTAAAAAGGGTATTAATTAATTATTTTTAATGATGTCAAACTGTATAAAAAACATAACAAAAATTTTTAACTGTTACGATTATTCCACACCGAAATTTAAAAAAATCTATTAACAATTAACACAAGTTATTCCAACCAAAAAAGAATGTATAGAATATAGAAATTAAGATCTTATAAATTAAACTATATCACAAAGAGAATTAATCAATTATCTCATAAAAAAGTAAAATTCAATACAAAAGTGAATAAAATACTAGCAATAAAAAATTAAATACCAAAAATGAAAATGTTTTTTTATATAATTAATAACAAATATAATTGATAAAATTTAAAATCTTTTCAAATTCGATTAAAATTATACTTGAGTCAATAGGTGATAATATCACTCAGATCTCCCTTCATTCCCAAATCGCGTCCCTTCCCTATCTCTCCTACTCATTTCAGCAGCCGCATACTAAGAAAAAAGAAAATACCATGGCGGCTCAAGATCATATGAACTCAATCCCTCCTCCACTTCTCCACCAGCTGCACCGACCGCGGTAGTCGGTGGAGCCACCTATGGCTGGATGGCAGATGAATTACCGGCGTTGAGTTAGAGGAGCATGGTTAGGGAGCCGAGTGACGCCCCCAAAATTAGGTATACATCACCTAACTTGAGTCGCCAGATACATGGTACAGAATTCAAATACAACTTAAAAATACAACTGGCGTGTACAATACGACAAAACATAAACTGTGAGTTTGAATACAAATATTGTCTACTAGAGATTATACAAACTCCAAAGGAGTCCTCATTACAATTATTATCACACTATTTCACAGAATAGTGAGGACTACTAATGCACCATCTAGACCATCACTGCTGCTCCCGACTAGTCCCAACTATGTTCTCATTTCATGAAGAGAATAAAGTGAAAGAAAGGGTGAGCTCAACTAGCCCAAAGAAGAAATATTATGACTAAGATAATGCGTAATAATTTATCGTTAGCCTTAAACAAATGTTAAACCGATAAAATATAACAACTATCAAGTTTAACTGCAATGAATGAACAAGCAATCCATTAAAAGAGTCAAGTAGAGAATAAAATCTATTATCTTCTATGATTTAAAAGGTTTTTCATCACTATTATCACGCGACTCAAATTTTTAATAAATATTCCACATCATTAAATCATCCCCGCACTACGTGCCAAGGATATTCTTTAGTATCACGACCAATTAATTATCCATGCTCTCATCGCCAAAGATAATTGTGTTTTCATCAACTATCCCCGATCATGCCATAAAACAATTCATCTTTGCACCCTTGGCCAAGAGAATCCATAGCCATAATCATACCAAAATCGGCCCATTAATGCACTACGGGCCAACGAGGACTTTTTTCCACATCATTTGTAACATTACTGGCCATGATTATACCGAATAATCCTCGGTCATAATCATACCAAGTCCATCTATGCACCATGTGCCATGTACGACTTTCAATATAATATAAACATGAGGATGATGAAAATGATATAAGAATTCAATAAAACAAGTTCAAGAATTAATTTATTTAGAACTAATAACGTCCAAATTGTCAACATGATACTTCTTTGTAGAGTAAAATTCAAGAATGCTCAGAAGAATATTTCCATGAAAAGATACTGAATAAAGCGCAAATATCAAGGATATTCCACTAATTTCATAGAGTATAGAAGTCAAAGTTTTAACCAATTGAGTATAATAAAGAATGGAATAACAAAAGAAATCACCATGCATGCATCAGACACAAAAGTTATTCCAACAGAATAATAAATAATCTGATCAGGTTATTCTGTGATGTTCCAATGTAATAATAAATAACGAAACCAGTCCAAGGGAAAACGCATGTATACGAGGATATTCCAAATGTAATAATAATAAAGATTTTAACCAGTCAGAAACGCATGCATGTGAAAACAATGTAATAATAAAGATGTGATATTCCAGAAACGAATATATTCCAAATGTAATAATAAAATTCACCAATGTAAGAATTTCACCAAGTATAGGTAGGTCACAGATAAAGTTATTCCAATGTAATAATAAATAATGGAATAATGTAAGTTCTCTTCATGAATACAAAAGAAATAATACCCCTTATTTAGTACAACAAATAATATCCTTACGAGTACAAAAATAATATTCCCTCTTAGTAAAAGAAAGAATATAAGAGTAGGAAGAAGCAGTAATACTTTTTCTATAGGTTCTCTTGTAATTCTCTCTCTAGAGTTTCAGTGAATTAGTAAGAAATAATGAAGGAATTAAATTCTATTTATAGGAGAATTGAAGGGGAACTATTTGATCCTTGTGCACTGAGTGATGATTTCACGGATGTATTAAGAAGAAACACGGACTAATTTTTCAATGCAACCCACTCAAACCCATCACTTTCATACACTCACACATTACTATTATCATATAAACATCTCCATATAATTCCACTCAATCAATATTATATATATATACATCCAACACACACATGTTATATATATATTTCCTCCTTAATACGTCTCCTTCCCCCACCCCATTTTTCAACTTCCACCAATATGTGGTCCCCACTGTCATCATCATATATATATATATACATCTCACACACACACACTACACATATATACATATATATATATATATATATATATATATACACTCCACCTTTTCCACCATCCTCCACTAACATTATATATATATATATACACACATCACATATATATATATATAAATATATTTTACCTCTCCTCGATGTAACTTCTAGACATCGTTAATATTACAAATAATAATATTAATAACTTTGTCATCTCTCAATTATTGATTTAATAAAATATAAAATATCGACAATAATGAATCAAATAACGTGAGATACTATGCAATAATTACTATATCAATAATTGAACAAAATTGAGTGACTTCTCACGTAAGCATCAATAATCAATACCGTAGTGCTACTATGCAACCACGCCAGACATCGTATTTCTTTTACTACCGAAAGTAGTTCAATGCTTTTAACAGTAAAACTTCCACCGTTATTTTTATAAAATATTTTTTCATTTTCTCAATCCGATAATAATTTCGCCATGAGGTCCACTAATGATTGTACCATCGCAAGACGGATATTCCCCGACAAAAAGAATATTCCCCACCAATCTAATATTATACAACAACTTGCATACTTTTCAAAATTTGTAAATACTACCTATAACTATAACATTATCTCAAATCCACACCATAATATTAAAAAAAAAATTCGAAAAAATTAAAACTTTATTCATAAAATCTGGGGTCTCACAATCTCCCCTCCTTATGAAATTTCGCCCTCAAAATTTACGTACGTATTTGGTATGTTGAAGAGGTGAGGATACCTTGACTTCATTTCAGATTCCAACTCTTGAGGTATAACCTTTGAGTGTTGAATACGATCTTTCTTATCCAAGATTTTAACACGTATTTCCTCATACGTTAAATCTTCTGATATATCGTTTAGTTCTAATTTAATAATGTGGTTCGGGTCGTCCACATATTTACATAACCTCGATACGAAAAAAAAATGTTCTGAACACGCGACATACTTGGTGGTAAAACGAGTCTATAAGCCACAGTTCCTATTCGATCAAGGATTTCAAATGGGCCAATAAAATCGAGGGTTGAGATTTCCTCTCTTCATTGATTCTTGCTTCTAGAATAACGCCCTCTTGAACCTTCTTCTTCACATTCATCAGCTCTGAGTATGTAGCTTGAGCAGCTTTAACTTTATCGATTCAAGTCTATTCTAATTGTATATTTATGATCTTCATGTGGGTCCCTAGAGTCTTTAACTCTATCTCAATCATTTGTAAGTTATACGAAATGTGTCTTTGTGTTAACAACATCACACTCATAAACGCATACGATCTTCTACTAAACGCGTCAACTACCAAGTTCATTTTTTCCCACGATGATATTGAATGGTACGATCGTAATCTTCAACAGTGCGAGCCAACGTCTTTGGCACATTACACGTTCGTTTTACGTGAAGAAAATATTTGAAGGTTTTAGAAATGGGTTTTGTACTGGGGTCAATACAAAATTCGATTTCACGCTCTAGGGGTAGGCTAAGAAGTCTTCAAGAATACGTCAGAAAATTTATTAACAATAAAAATATCATTAAAAACTGTGACTCTCATCCAAGATTGGATAGTACATCACATTGATACCTATCAACTTGCCATCGTCATTCACGACGTCGCCTACAGAAAGTCTGGCTTCGGTGCATTTCACACAAGGAAGTCAACAACGAAAGGACCGGGGCTCTTTACTTATGGCTTAATATAAAAGTGATTGACTTTAGTGGTTTGGTTGCTTGAATTCACATAACAGGTTGGTTAGGAATATGAAAGCTAACAACCTTATGAAAAGCATGATGAGTAGTTAACCAATCAATTTCTAAAAATTGCATCAAAGGCAAGTATTTTCAAAGAGATAAGATCGACAGTAACGTTAAAGTGTCGATTTGAATCAACAACATTTATAAATAGTGGAGGTAATGAAGGTTTCTCTAACAAGTTTCAACCAATAGTCAAAGTCTAACTTCTCCTGAGTTAACTTCAAACATCGAACACAAGCAAGAGAGATAAAAGAATAGTAGAACCCCAGATTCAATAAGGTATAGACTTCACAAGAATTTATAATTAACTAACCCTTTGATAATTTTATTCGTTTTCATCGTTACAAAAAATGCTCTCTTTTAAACTATCGATTTTAACTTGTCGGGACATCCTTTGACATCTCCATCCTATTGAACTTGTCTTCACCATGAACGACAAAATCGAGCTAAGTGACCTTCTCTTCCACAATTATAACACGCTTTGATCGTCACAGCACATAGCTTTGACCGATGTGTCCCTCCCTCCGCATTTGAAACATATGATAGGTGGACTTTCTCCTTCCTTTGAAACGGTGTGGTGTTGATGTCTTTCCATCATTGTTGAATCTCCTCTTCTTGAAATGTCCATTCTTATTATTTTGACCATGATTACCACCAAGTGGTTACCATTTCGCATGTTGATTCCTCCATGCTTATTGTCACCGCTTTGATGATCGTTATCACCCAGATTATCATTTTTTCTACCGCTCTCTTTCGTCATAGCGTTGACTCATTATCGCGCTCCACTAATCGAGCCCTATTTACAACATCTCGAATACAAACACGCTTTATGAGAAATAAGATATCGACGTATCTCCCGCTTCAAACCTCTTAAAACATTCGCGCCATTCTCTTTTCATTATCAACCAAATGGGACGCAAATCGGGATAATTTCGAAAACTTGGCTTCAGATCTTTGCGACACTCATCATATTGTTTTGCTCTAACTTGATAAATTCCACCTCTTCCATGTGATTTAATGCTTTCGGAAAGTACTTATCATTGAGCAACTCTTCGAACTTCTCCCAAGACATCTTGAGAAAAGGCCAAGTGGGTACGCTTTTACTGATTCCCATCGGTGGATCGCGTCTTTCACGCAACATAAAGGTGGAAAGGGAACCTTTTGCTCCTCGGAGCATCCCAAGACATCAAATATCTTGGTGATCTGCTTTAACCACGTCTCCACCTTAAGTGGTTCTGGCTTTCCCAAAAACTCCGGTGGTCCTAGCTCCTTGAATTGTTTAGCGGTGACCAACCATGGGTTGCCATTCTTTCCTCCTGCATTATGAACAGGAGTCGCCTTCGTCTGATGTTGCATGAATTCTAAAAAGCTCCTAAACGTACCGTCATTCGTCAATTGATCAATGTTGTTGTTTATAGGAGGATTATCGCCATCCTGTTACACATTGTCCTGATTATTGATCTGTGGAGAATCAACAGTCTCCTGTGCTCCAATGCTATTCTCAACATTCTCGGATGTCATTTTCAGACACTGCCACAAAACAAAGGTTAATTGACATGTAACATATTATCCTTATATTCTGACCGACCAATTAAATACCAAATAAACTTAGGTAGGTCATACTAGCGAAGGAATTCCCCGTCTCACCCCTCCTAGTTCTATTCTCACATCCTAGCCAGGGATCATATCCCTAAGCTTTGATACCAACTGTGACGCCCCCAAAATTAGGTATACATCACCCATCTTGAGTTGCCAGATACATGGTACATAATTTAAATGTAACTTAAAAATACAACTGGCGTGTACAATACGACAAAACATAAACTGTGAGTTTGAATACAAATATTGTCTAGTAGAGATTATACAAACTCAAAAGGAGTCCTCATTACAATTATTATCACACTATTTCACAAAATGGTGAGGACTACTAATGCACCATCTAAGACCATCACTCTGTTCCCCGACTAGTCCCAGCTACGTTCTCATTTCTCAAGAGAACAAATGAAAAAAAGGTGAGCTCAACTAGCCCAAAGAAGAAATATTATGACTAAGATAATGCATAATAATTTATCGTTAGCCTTCAACAGTGTTAAACTGATAAAATATAACAACTATCAAGTTTAACTGCAGCGGAATAAGCAATCCATTAGAAGAGTCAAGTAGGGAATAAAATCTATTATCTTCTATGATTTAAAAGGTTTTTCATCATTGTTATCGCTGAGACTCAGCTTAATAAATATTTCACATCATCAAATCACCCCCGCACTATGTGCCAAGGATATTCTTTTAGTATCACGCCAACTACCTAATTATCCATGCTCTCTCGACCAAAGATAATCGTGCTTTCATCAACTGGCCCCGATCATGCCATAAAATAATTCTTCTTTGCACCTCGGGTCAAGAGAATCCATAGCCATAATCATACCAAAATCGCCCATCAATGCACTACGGGCCAATGAGGACTTTTTCCACATCATTTGTAATGGCCATTACGTCCAAGTAACATTACGGCCATGATTATACCGAATAATCCTCGGTCATAATCATACCAAGTCCATCTATGCACTACAGCCATGTATGACTTTCAACATAATATAAACATGAGGATGATGACAATGATATAAGAATTCAATAAAACAAGTTCAAGAATTAATTTATTCAGAACTAATAACGCCCAAATTGTCAAGATGATACTTTTGTAGAGTAAAATTCAAGAATGCTCGTAAGAATATTTTCATGAAAAGATATTGGATGAAGCGCAAATATAAAGGATATTCCACTAATTTCATGGAGTATAGAAGTCAAAGTTTTAACCAACTCGAGTATAATAAAGAATGGAATAACAAAAGAAATCACCATGCATGCAGACATCGCAGATAGACAAGTTATTCCAATGTAATAATAAATAACGGAACTAGGTCGGGAAATTCACACACCTACAGGATGTTCCAATGTAATAATAAAGACGGAACCAGTCCCCAGAAAACGCATGCATGCATGAATATTCCAAATAATAATAATAACGAATGGAATAACAAAAGAATTTCACCAAGTAATAAGGTAGGTAACCAGTCCTGCATAAAAAAGTTATTCCATTCCAACAAAATAATAAATAATGGAATAATGTAAAGTTCTCAAGTATTCATGAATAAAAAATGTAATAAAATAATGGAACCCCTTACGAGAATACAAAACAAATAATATCCCTTATTTAGTACAACAAATAATATTCCCTACCGTAAAAGAAACTGAATATAAGAGTAGGGAAGTAGCAGAATACTTTTCTATAGGTTCTCTTGTAATTCTCTCTCTAGAGTTTTAGTGAATTCGTACGAAATAATGAAGGAATGAACTTCTATTTATAGGAGAATTGAAGGGGTACTGTTTGATCCGTGTGCACTGAGTGATGATTTCACGGATGTATTAAGAAGAAACACGGACTGATTTTTCAATGCAACCCACTCAAACCCATCACTTTCATACACTCACACATTACTATTATCATACAAACATCTCCATATAATTCCACTCACTCAATATTATATATATATATACATCCAACAAAAACATGTTATATATATATTTCCTCCTTAATACGTCTCCTTCCCCCACCCCATTTTTCAACTTCCACCAATATGTGGTCCCCACCTGTCATCATCATATATATATATATAACACATTCTTTTACACACACACACACATTATATATATATATAATACATCATTAATATTGCAAATAATAATATTAATAACTTTATCGTCTCAATTATTGATTTAATAAAATATAAAATATCAACAATAATTGAATCAAATAACGTGAGATAATAATAATAATTATTATATCAATAATTGAATAAAATCGAAAGTGACTTTTCACGTAAGCATCAATAATCAATACCGTGCTACTATGCAATCACGCCAGACATCGCATTTTTTACTACCGAAAGTTGTTCAACAGCTTTTAACTAAGTAAAATTTCCGTCGTTATTTTTATATAATATTTTTGTCGCTTTTCTCAATCCGACAATAATTCCGCTATGGGTCCACTAAATGATTGTACCGTCGTGCACGGATATTCCCACAAACAAAAAGAATATTCCCTAACCAATCGAATATTATACAACAACTTGCATACTTTTCAAAATTTATAAATACTACCCACAACTATAATTATCTCAAATCCACACCATAATATTAAAAAAATATTTCGAGAAAATTAAATCTTTATTCATAAAATTTGGGGTCTCACAAGCTGTTGGGTAGAACACATTGGGATTCGAGCCTCTTTACTTGTCTCTGCCGCAACGATGAGTTCTGTAGCAGCGATCTTGAAGTTTGTAAGTTTCTTTGTACCTAATGTATAAATATACCTAATATCGTATATTATTTTTCAGACGGATGCTTATATGTTGATGCATATCTCTTCTTTATTGCTTAAATAGATCTGATGTGTGTAATTAGGACTGGTAATAATTTCAACTTTTTTATGTTTGTTGAGTCCTGAAATTGGTTAAATTGAAAATGAAATTATTCGTTTTTTGGTGTTTGAGTTTGATTTCTTATGTGAATTTGATTTTGAAGAAATGATGGATGTGAGTTCGGGTTGCAAAGATGATAAAATGGGGATGGAAAATGGGAAATATGTAAGATATGCACCTGAGCAGGTCGAAGCATTGGAAATATTGTACCATGATTGTCCGAAACCGAATTCAATTTGCAGGCAACAACTTATTCGGGAGTGCCCAATTCTCTCTAACATTGAGTCGAAGCAGATCAAAGTTTGGTTTCAAAATATAAAGTTCTATTTTTTATGAAACTTTTAATTTATGATATGATTACTGATAAATTTTAGGTCTTGCTTGGTTTTTTAATTCTTCTAGTGTCTGATTATGGAGTACTATGCATTTTTTAATTGTGTTTGTATGTGTATGTTTTATTTACACAGATGTAGAGAGAAACAGCGAAAAGAGGCATCACGTCTCCAAGTTGTGAATAGGAAGTTGTCGGGGATGAATACTGTGAGGTCCCCGAATCCGAGGTCCCGAATCACCGCGGATCCGGTTCGATCATTCTAACACTATTACTATATTTGCGAAAGATATAAACATAAATTGTTTATAAATTAAACTTACATACTCCTCCCGACTCGCTTCTTCTATTTTCATGGCCACGATTACCACCAGAGTGGTTACCGCCTTTGTCTGTATTCTTCTTTCTCCGTGGTTATCGTTATTCGATGATCTGCTATCTTGAGATGATCCTCGGTTATGGTCCCTCGGTTGAACGTTTCAGTATCTCGCTTCTAACAACCGAGCCTGCTGACAACATCTGAATAGAGAGAAAATTTATGAGAAATTAGATATCTTGACGTATGTCGAGTTTCAAACCTCTCGTAAACATCCGCGTCATACGTTCCTCATTCTCCACCAAATGAGGTGCAAACTCGATAACTCCGCTGAACTTTCGCCTCGTATTAGGACACCGTCATGTCGCTCGTTTCTAGTCTAATAAACTCTACCTCCTTCATATGATTTAATACTTTCGTGAAAGTACTTGTCATTGAACGATTCAAACATTTCCCAAGACATCTTTGAGTGTAAATTTGGATGGGTACGCTTCACTGATTCCCACCAAGAATCGCCTCATTACGGAACATAAAAGTGGCGAATGGAACCTTCATTCCTCCGTGCATCCCAAGACATCGAATATCTTGGTAATCTGCTTGACCCACGCCTCTCCTTTAATCAGATCCGGCTTTCCCACTGCAGGTGGTCCCACTCTTTGAACTCGCTTCATTGTGACCACCCGTGAATTGCTATCATTTCCTCTCAGTATTTTGAACACGAGTCTCCTAAATCGATTTTGCATGAACTCGCAAAAAGGTTCTAAACATCCCTCGCTCATCATCCGCCATTGGTGTTGTTCATAGGAGGTACATTGCCCGACTGCTGCACGTTCTCCTCGTTGGTAATCTACAGCATCTCCACGGTCTCATTTACTCCTTTGTTAATATTCTCATTCGACATTTTCAAATCATCATAAAACAAGGGTTAATTAAGGAAATTAATATATCACATAATATCCCTATATACTAACCAACTAACAAATAAGCTTAGGTAGGACACACTAGCAAAGGATTTACTCGTCTCTCCCTCCTAGTTCTATTCCCCAATCTCCGCCAGAGATCATATCCTAAGCTCGATACCAACCGTGACGCCCCAAAATAGGTCCATTCCATCCAACCCATTACGAGTCGCCAAATACATGGTACGTAAATAACTACAACTTTATTATTACAACATATAAAGCGTGAGTTTAAATACGAGATATTGTCATCTAGACAATATCCACACGCAAATAAATCCCCATCATAATTATTGATACATTATTTTACTAAAATGGTGAGGACTACTAAACAACTATCTCTAGAACCTTCATTCCATACCCCGACTAGTACTCGCTACATTCTCGCCTCCCGAGAAGAAAATGGAACAACAAGGAAAAGGGTGAGCTCAACTAGCCCAAGAAGAATATTATGACTAAGATAATGTACAACAAATTATCGTTAGTCTTCAACAGGAAAAATCGATAGAATACAATAGACAACAAGTTTCGGATCAATATTCGCAATGAAATAATAATTCATAGAAGAGTTACGTAGAGAATGAAATCTACTATAATCTATGAATTTAATGATCCATCATCAATATTTTATCCTCGTAACATCAATCAATATTCATCTCAAATCAAATATTCATCTTTGCACTACATGTGCCAAAGATATTCATCAATCGGTCATGTTCATCTCAACACTGCTCATCTTTGCACTAAAGGCCAAAGATATTCATCGATCATCATGTTCATCTCAACACTTGTTCATCTTTGCACTACGGGCCAAAGATATTCATAAGAAAATCAACCTTCTTTTGCACTACAGCCAAAGATATTCAAGAACATCATCATTTAGGATCGAGGATGATGAAAAATATTTTAAAGAAACGAATCCGATTGAAACAAAATGACAAGGATTAAGGATTAAGGATTCGTACTTTGTTTTATCCACGCCCAAAAATACCTCAAAAATAATCATAGTGGTGTAAAATTCAAGAATGATCAAAAACATGGATACAATCAAAGCTAGTATCCGTAATAGATATTTTGGACGAAAAGAAGAAATTTTATTTTAAATTGAATAGTGCCAGTATTCGTGAATAGTGTCAGATACGTGAATAGTGCCAGTATCGTGAATAGTAACTCCGACACCAAAAGATAGAAATTCCACAAAAACATCTTCACGCTTCACTTAATAGTACTCGTGAATAAGTAATCGTGAATAGTAACTCATGAATAAGTAACTCGTGAATAGTAACTCATGAATAGTAAACCCGACATTAAAAAGTTCCAAATTTGATAAAAGTTCCAACCAATATTTCAAAGATAATGATATTGAAGAAATAATATCATTTGAGAAGAAAATAACATCCTTACCTCGAAAGATTAGTACTTGTAAATTGAAAACAGGATATAGGCTATGACTTGAACTTGCACATCAGATATCAACACTCAAAGTATACTCACAAGAATACGCTCAAAATATCGAGAGAGAAATAGAGAGAAAACTTCAGTTTACGGTATGATTTTCAATTCTAACCTAAGCTCCCTATTTATAGGAAAATGCTTAAAACACCAAAGTAGAAAATTGAATATAATAATATTATTTATAAACAAAATTCTTTAGCCCACCTTTGAAATCTGATTTCAGCCATAGCACATGTTAAATGAGGTTCACAAACTCACCAAAAACGCTTTTTCTCAAAATAATTAATTAAAACTCCCTAAAATCAATTATTTGAACTCAAACTTCAATAATTCATAATAAATAGCCCTTTTGTCGGAAAATTGAATCAATAAATTTTTATAGGAAATTCAATTCTACAACTGCGGAAGAAATGTTTTCCAAATTCCAAAAGTAAATTGGACCGAAATCCACAAACCAAGGCGATTTTATAAAGTTATAATCAAATTTCTGGCCAATAATTGTGTCCACCAACACACAAAATATGTGTTAAACATTTAATGTCACAAAATACTCTTCCTCCTTATATACTCATATATCCCACATTCATTATAAAAATATCACATTAATAATATATTATTAAATAATATATTTAAATGAATTATTTTATCGAGAAAATGATAAAATATTAATTTTCAACAATTGTCATTTTAAAAATTTTCTCCATCTATATCCACATAAAATCAATATTTTCCCCATCATATAAATCAATAATAATATTACAGAATCACAAGATCGGGCAACCGTGCCGCTCCTCAGAAAGAGGGGCTTTCAATAAGAATTTCTCCTTCTTCATCGCTTGCAATTAGATGACAAAACCTCTCCTTAGACATAACTTTCTAGACATTGCCAATAATGTTATCTAATAATATTATTCAGGATAATATGAATTATTGCTTCGATAATGGAAAATATGTGTAATGACAATTTATTGAAACAACAAGAATATAAAATATCAATGTAGCAATTATTGAATCAATAAAATAAAATATGAATAGTAATTCATCGTGAATAATTATTGAGTAGTGCCTTTCACGTAAGAATCAATAATTGGTGCAATACTGCGATGTCTTCTTGCTCAACAACGCGTATTAGTGTGTTTTTAACCAACGGGTATTCCAACAAGATTAATGGTAACAACTACGCAAGTTATTTATAAACAACTTATATTTGTCGCTTTCTTCATCCAATCGCTTTCCGTTATGGGACCCAATAAAAGATCAGGCCGTCGCATTTAATATTCCCCGACAATACTTAATATTCCACAACCAAATGAATATTTTATAACCACTTGCTTATTCAAAATATTTGCGTATTTTACCCATAACTATCCACATTAATCAAATCCACCCTTACTATTTCAAAATAATAAATAAAGGAAATTCCTTTTTATTTAAAAAATTCCGGGGTCTTACAAGAGATGTATCACTACAATATTAAACCATCAGCTTGGTTATATCATTCCACAACACGAAGATCTGTCCATCCAAACTAGATGTCAGAACGTCCTGGGTTTTCTGGGTAACCCAGAAACCCAAGCAGTCTCAAGTGCCTACTTTCAAGTTCGATTGTATATAAGGTCTGGGCATTAAATAAGTGTTCTTAAGATCTAAACATGTAGCACTAATGTCCGTGTACAATATAATAACATTATATCATCCTAACAACAACACATCTACAAGATTCATGTCGGTCAAAGTATGGGTCAGAAGTTGTTCTTGAACTTTCTGGGTTTTCCAAAAAAGTTCATTCGGCTGATGGTCAACGGTTGTTTGAACAGCCATAGATTCAATTATTTTATGGATCTAAGTTAGATAGTGACTTTAACATTCAGTCTAAATGTCAGGCTACAATATAAAAACAACAACATGGCCAAAAGATAAAAAGAATGCAAGATCAGAGACATTGAAAATCTTGTTAGACCACTGGAAAACATTCTAGGTTGCCCAAATTCAACTTCCCGTGAACGGTCAACGACCTTTGACTGCTAATAAGTTACGATCTAGACAAGATATGACTTTGTTTCATGTTTTCAGAACAAAGACCACATAACATACTACAAGTTTAAAACTTAAAACAACACAAATCATTAACATAGAAAGATCTAAGGCCTCTGACATTCGACTGTCAGGCCATATTTCTCCATTTTTCCAGACTTCTAAAAATGCTTGACTCGTGCATCTAAGTGTTATAGATCCATGGTCTATCAACCCAGATCACTTATAGACACCCTAATACACAAATTTAAACAACAATTCATAACATCTAATATCAAATCTAAGAATTTCTAAAATTAGGGTTTATTTTTTCTTGAAGCTTGATTTTTGATTCTGACTTTTGAATATGTTCTTAGTAAGTTGGGATATGGTCATGGCTCATCTTATCCCTCTCTCTCACTCCCCATTCCCGAAATATATAGAGAGAAGTGTTTGGAGAAAATGAAAATGCAAGTAGCCCTTTTCTCTCTCTCTTTAATCTTATATAAATGATATAATGTTGCTAGGATCTGATCATTTTCGGCTGGTTGGCTGGATTTTATGTCACATGGGGTTTGTAGGGTTTGCTCACCAACTCAATTATTGTTAGATTTGCAAGATATGTACAATAATGCAATAAGGGCATAAATGTAATTTTGATATAATTTTTAATGACATTTTTGTCTATTAGCCAAACCCTTAGGGTTTAGGATTTAACTTAGGGTTTAGGGTTTGACTTAGGGTTTAGGGTTTGAAAACCTTTAGGGTTTAAGGTTTGGAAAATCCTAGGGTTTAGAAAATAAAATCTAGAATTTGAAAATTAGGTTTTGAAAATAGAAAATTAATATTTCTAAATTATAATTAACTAACCCGTTGATAACTTCATTCCTGTTCCTCATTACAAAAAAAATGCTCTCTTTTAAACTATCGATTTTGACTTGTCTGGGATATCATTTGGTGCCTCCATCCTAGCTGAACTTGTCTTCGGTGAATGACAAAATCGGGCTAAGTGACCTTCTCTTCCACAATTATAGCATGCTTTGGATGACATCGCGCTGTTTGGACTGATGTGTCCCTCCCCTCCGCATTTGTAGCATATGATAGGTGGTTGTTCTCCTTCCTTAACAACGGGTGCTGGTGCTGACGTCTTTCCATCATTGTTGAATCTCCTCTTCTTGAAATGTCCATTCTTATTATTTTGACCATGATTACCACCGAAGTGGTTACCATTTCTGGCATGTTGATTCCCTCCATGCTTATTGTCACCGCTTTGATGACTATTATCACCGGTATTATCATTTTTCGGTTGCTCTCTTTTGGTTGCGTTGACTCGTTATCGCACTCCACTAACTGAGCCCTATTGACAACATCTGAATACAAACACAGTTTATGAGAAATAAGATATTGACGTATCTCCGGCTTCAAACCTCTAAAAAACATCCGCGTCATTCTCTCTTCATTATCAACCAAGTGGGATGCAAATCGGGACAACTCGGCAAACTTGGCTTCTTACTGCGACACGGTCATGTTTTTTTGCTCTAACTTGATAAATTCCACCTCCTTCATGTGACGAATGCTTTCGGTAAAGTACTTGTTATTGAACAACTCTTGGAACTTCTCCCAAGACATCTTGAGTGCATCAGGTTGGGTACGTTTTACAGATTTCCACCTGCGATCTACCTCTTCACGCAACATAAAGGTGGCAAAGGGAACCTTTTGCTCCTCAGAGCATCCCAAGACATCAAATATCTTGGTGATCTGCTTTAACCACGTCTCCGCCTTAAGTGGTTCCGGCTTTCCCAAAAACTCCGGTGGTCCCAGCTCCTTGAATTGTTTAGCGGTGACCAACCGTGGGTTACCATTGTTTCCTCCTGCATTATGAACAGGAGCCCCCTTCGCCTGATGTTGCATGAATTCTAAAAAGCTCCTAAACGTACCGTCATTCGTCAATTGATCAGTGTTGTTTTTTATAGGAGGATTATCGCCATCATGTTGCACATTGTCCTGGTTATTGATCTGTGGAGAATTAACGGTCTCCTATGCTTAATTGCTATTCTCAACATTCTCGAATGTCATTTTCAGATACTGCCACAAAACAAAGGTTAATTGACATGTAACATATTATCCTTATATTCTGACCGACCAATTAAATACCAAATAAACTTAGGTAGGTCATACTTGCGAAGGAATTCCCCGTCTCTCCCCTCCTAGTTCTATTCTCACATCCTAGGCAGGATCATATATCCTAAGCTTTGATACCAACTGTGACGCCCCCAAAATTAGGTATACATCACCCATCTTGAGTTGCCAGATACATGGTACATAATTTAAATATAACTTAAAAATACAACTGGCGTGTACAATACGACAAAACATAAACTGTGAGTTTGAATACAAATATTGTCTACTAGAGATTATACAAACTCCAAAGGAGTCCTCATTACAATTATTATCACACTATTTCACAGAATAGTGAGGACTACTAATGCACCATCTAGCTCCATCACTCTGTTCCCCGACTAGTCCCAACTATGTTCTCATTTCATGAAGAGAACAGTGAAAGAAAGGGTGAGCTCAACTAGCCCAGTAAGAAATATTATGACTAAGATAATAAAGAATAATTTATCGTTAGCCTTCAACAGTGTTAAACTGATAAAATATAACAACTATCAAGTTTAACTGCAGCGGAATAAGCAATTCATTAAAAGAGTCAAGTAGGGAATAAAATCTATTATCTTCTATGATTTAAAAGGTTTTTCATCACTATTATCGCTGCGACTCAGCTTAATAAATATTTCACATCATCGAATCACCCCTGCACTACGGCCAAGGATATTCTTTAGTATCACGACCACGAATTATCCATGCTCTACTGGCCAAAGATAATTGTGCTTTCATCAACGGTCCTGATCATGCCATAAAACAATTCATCTTTGCACCCTTGGCCAAAGGGAATCCATAGCCATAATCATACCAAAAACTGTCCATTAATGCACTACGGGCCAATGAGGACTTTTTCCACATCATTTGTAACATTACTGCCATGATTATACCGAATAATCCCTGGTCATAATCATACCAAGTCCATCTATGCGCTACAGGCCACAGACGACTTTCAATATAATATAAACATGAGGATGATGAAAATGATATAAGAATTCAATAAAACAAGTTCAAGAATTAATTTATTTAGGAACTAATAACGTCCAAATTGTCAACATGATACTTCTTTGTAGAGTAAAATTCAAGAATGCTCAGAAGAATATTTCCATTAAAAGATACTGGATGAAGCGCAAATATCAAGGATATTCCACTAATTTCATGGAGTATAGAAGTCAAAGTTTTAACCAACTGAGTATAATAAAGAATGGAATAACAATGAAATCACCATGCATATGCGGATTGTCAGACAGACAAAGTTATTCCAACAGAATAATAAATAACGGAACTAGGTCAGGTGAAATTCGAACCGACAGGATGTTCCAACAGAATAATAAAGACGAAACCAGGTCCGACGTGAAACGCACAGACAGGATATTCCAACAGAATAATAATGAATGGAATAACAGAAGAATTTCACCAAGTATAGGGTAGCCCGCGTATAAAGGTTATTCCAGCAGAATAATAAATAATGGAATAACAGAAGTTCTCTTCATGAATACAAAAGAAATAATACCCCTTACGAGTACAATAAATAATATCCCTTACGAGTACAGCAAATAATATTCCCTACCGTAAAAGCTACCGAATACTTTTCTATAGGTTCTCTTGTAATTCTCTCTCTAGAGTTTCAGTTAATTCGTAAGAAATAATGAAGGAATGAACTTCTATTTATAGGAGAATTGAAGGGGTACTGTTTGATCCGTGTGCACTGAGTGATAATTTCACGGATGTATTAAGAAGAAACACAGACTGATTTTTCAATGCAACCCACTCAAACCCATCACTTTCATACACTCACACATTACTTTTATCATAAAAATATCTCCATATAATTCCACTCACTCAATATTATATATATACATCCAACACACACATGTTATATATATATATTTTCTCTTTAATACGTCTCCTTCCCCCACCCCATTTTTCAACTTCCACCAATTTGTGGTCCTCACCTGTCATCATCATATATATATAACACATTCTCTTACACACACACACATTATATATATATATAATACACTCCACCGTTTCTACCATCCTCCACTAACATTTATATATATATATATATACACATCACATATATATATATATATATATATATATAAATATATTTTACCTCACCTTAACAGAACTTCTAGACATCGTTAATATTGCAAATAATAATATTAATAACTTTGTCATCTCAATTATTGATTTAATAAAATATAAAATATTGACAATAATTGAATCAAATAACGTGAGATACTATGCAATAATTACTATATCAATAATTGAACAAAACTGAGTGACTTCTCACGTAAGCATCACTAATCAATACCGTGTGCTACTATGCAACCACGCCAGACATCGCATTTTTACTAATGAGTAGTTCAACAGTTTTAACGGTAAAACTTCCGTCGTTATTTTCATAAAATATTTTTGTCGTTTTCTCAATCCGACAATAATTCCATTGTGGGGTCCACCAATGATTGTACAGTCGTATGGATATTCCCCGACAAAAAGAATATTCCCCGACCAATTGAATATTATACAACAACTTGCATACTTTTCAAAATTTATAAATACTACCCACAACTATAATATTATCTCAAATCCACACCATAATATTAAAAAAATATTTCGAGAAAAATAAATCTTTATTCATAAAATTTGGGGTCTCACAAGCCGTTGGGTAGAACACATTGGGATTCGAGCCTCTTTACTTGTCTCTACCGCAACGATGAGTTCTGTAGCAGCGATCTTGAAGTTTGTAAGTTTCTTTGTACCTAATGTATAAATATATCTAATATCGTATATTATTTTTCAGACGGATGCTTATTTGTTGATGCGTATCTCTTCTTTATTGCTTTAATAGATCTGATGTGTGTAATTAGGACTGGTAATAATTTCTACTTTTTATGTTTGTTGAGTCCTGAAATTGGTTAAATTAAAATTGAAATTGTTCGTTTTTTGATGTTTGAGTTTGATCTCTTATGTGAATTTGATTTTGAAGAAATGATGGATGTGAGTATGGGTTGTAAAGATGATAAAATGGGGATGGAAAATGGGAAATATTTAAGATACGCACTTGAGAAGGTCGAAGCATTGGAAAGATTGTACCATGATTGTCTGAAACCGAGTTCAATTTGCAGCCAACAGCTTATTCGGGAGTGCCCAATTCTCTCCAACATTGAGCTGAAGCAGATCAAAATTTGGTTTCAGAATCGAAGGTTCTTTTTTTTATGAAACTTTTAATTTATGATATGATTACTGATAAATTTTGGGTCTTGCTTGGTTTTATAATTCTTCTAGTGTTTGATTATGGAGTACTATGCATTTTTTAATTGTGTTTGTATGTGTATATTTTGTTTACACTGATGTAGAGAGAAGCAGCGAAAAGAGGCATCACGTCTTCAAGCTGTGAATAGGAAGTTGTCGGCGATGAATACTGTGAGGTCCCCGAATCCGAGGTCCCGAATCACCGCGGATCCGGTTCGATCAGTCTAACACTATTACTATATATGCGGAAGATTTAAACATAAATTATTTATACAATAAACATACATACTTTTTCCCAAGGTTGAGTAACCTTAACTTATACACCATTCATAAACTATCTAACATAATACATTATTATCAAACTATACTATTACAAATTAGCTGCACATTTTATCCCAAACTGAACTTGGCATTATTCTTTTCCTGTATCCAAACGCATTCGCCTTATCTAGAATATTTTATCATGATATAGCAAGGGTGAACATAAGGATTGCCCATTAAGTTTAAGTTCAATAATATAACGATATATCATGATTGAAAGAATCATAATAATAAGCGGGCTATAATTCAACAATATAATTGTGAACTAGCAGGAACAAATTTATGACTGAACAAGTATTATACATGAAACAAATATATCTGAACCAACTGGTAATGAAGGTGATCAGCCTTTCATACCTGAATTATACATGCAATATGTACAGAGTACAATTCATGGCATCCAGCAATGATTAACCATAAGCTTATCCGAATGAAACAACTCTTATTAGAGTTAAGTAAAAATAAACTTGCCTGAACCGTTGATTACCGCTACGTGATTTATAACACTTTATCCGAATACCTAATATTAGTAATATAGATCTCCAATATTAGAATAATATCATCACACTATGATACTACTATATATATAAACATAGAATAACCTAAACACATAACACATAATCCTATTAGTTTATAACACACATAAGACTCAGTATCAGGTCAAACTATTTCAGTCTGACTTGAGTTCGACAAAGTTCTAACGTCCCGACGGTCTAGTCGAACAAAATTTCGAGTTTAAGTTCAATTAAACTCTGCCTAACACATAACAATTATCTCAGATAATTTTAATATCAGTCAAAATATTTTTCTAAGTCTCATAATAATTTTCACATAATTATTACTATTTATCGTGAATTTTCAATCATTAAACACATATTTAAATGAATTAAACACCACATAATTCCTTTATCATTAATATTTATTTAATATCAAATATTAATGAAAATCATCACTTAATATTATAATATATTTATAATATATCAAAGTATTTTAATACCTTTAAATCATAATTATATGATTTTTAAACACATAAATCCATTATCCGATAATTGATATTAATATTAAAATATTAATATTTTCATGACAAAATATCAAAAGTTATATTTTATAACTAAAAATATTTTTATAACACTTAAATCATTTTTATATGATTTATAAATCATAAATTCTATTTTTCCAAAATTTATTTCATATAGTTATTAAATAAACTAATTACCATTAA
Organism: Panax quinquefolius; assembly: GCA_020205615.1. Lineage (NCBI taxonomy): Eukaryota > Viridiplantae > Streptophyta > Magnoliopsida > Apiales > Araliaceae > Panax > Panax quinquefolius. The sequence continues at coordinate 49,895,015 of CM035165.1, forward strand.
TATTAATTAATTAATGAAATTCATCCTAAAATATTAAAAGTCAAGAAAATAACTTAAAATATTTTCTTATACCATAATATTATTTTTCATGATTTTTCATGTATTTAAATCATTTTAAATAATTTATTTAATATTATAATTAAATAAATTAAATACCATTTATATTCCAAAAATATTAAATATTTATGAAATATACTCTAAATAATTAAAAACTATTTTTCAGACTTTAAAATATTTTTTCAGAATTTATTTAGTATTTTTAATAATTAAAAACCATTTATTTCTATTTATTTATTTAATTAATCTATTTTCCAAAAATAATTGTCACTAAAGAGCCCTATAGCGACAGACTCGTTGCTATAGGTGTTCTTGGCCTGTTCTTGAGTGTTCTTGAGCTTCATAGTCAGAGTGCAATGTACTACGTTTGACCGGTTGTAACTTTTTGATCCGTAAGTTTCTAGGACATCCAAGACAGTGATATTGTAGTAGAGATGTATCACTACAATATTAAACCATCAACTTGGTTATATCATTCCACAACACGAAGATCTGTCCATCCAAACTAGATGTCAGAATGTCCCGGGTTTTCTGGGTAACCCAGAAACCCAAGCAGTCTCGAGTGCCTACTTTCAAGCTCGATTGTATATAAGGTCTGGGCATTAAATAAGTGTTCTTAAGATCTAAACATGTAGTACTAATGTCCGTGTACAATATAATAACAATATATCATCCTAACAACGACAGATCTACAAGATTCATGTCGGTCAAAGTATGGGTCAGAAGTTGTTCTTTAACTTTCTGGGTTTTCCAAAAAAGTTCATTCGGCTGATGGTCAATGGTTGTTTGAACGGCCACAGATTCAATTATGTTATGGATCTAAGTTAGATAGTGACTTTAACATTTATTCTAAATGTCAGGCTACAATATAAAAACAACAACATGGCCAAAAGATAAAAAGAATGCAAGATCAGAGATGTTGAAAATCTTGTTAGACCACTGGAAAACATTCTGGGTTGCCCAAATTCAACTTCTCGTGAACGGTCAACGACCTTTGACTGCTAATAAGTTACGATCTAGACATGATATGATTTGTTTCATGTTTCAGAACAAAGACCACACAACATACTACAAGTTTAAAACTTAAAACAACACAATTCATTAACATAGAAAGATCGAAGGCCTCTGACATTCGACTGTCAGTCCATATTTCTCAATTTTTCCAGACTTCTAAAAATGCTTGATTCGTGCATCTAAGTGTTATAGATCCATGGTCTATTAACCCAGATCACTTATAGACACCCTAATACACAAATTTAAACAACAAATCATAACATCTAATATCAAATCTAAGAATTTCTAAAATTAGGGTTTATTCTTTCTTGAAGCTTGATTTTTGATTCTGACTTTTGAATCTGTTCTTAGTAAGTTGGGATATGGTCATGGCTCATCTTAACCCTCTCTCTCACTCTCCATTCCCGAAATATATAGAGAGAAGTGTTTGGAGAAAATAAAAATGCAAGTAGCCCTTTTCTCTCTCTTTAATCTTATATAAATGATATCATGTTGCTAGGATCTGATCATTTTCGGCTGGTTGGCTGGATTTTATGTCACATGGGGTTGGTAGGTTTTGCTCACCAACTCAATTATTGTTAGATTTGCAGGATATGTACAATAATGCAATAAGGGCATAAATGTAATTTTGATATAATTTTTAATGGCATTTTTGTCAATTAGCCAAACCCATAGGGCTTAGGGTTTGAGTTAGGGTTTAGGGTTTGAAAACCTTTGGGATTTAGGGTTTGGAAAATCCTAGGGTTTAGAAAAATAAAATCTAGAATTTCAAAATTAGGGTTTCAAAATAGAAAATTAATATTTCTAAATTATAATTAGAATTTTCTAATTATATTAAAATTTCTTAATCATACTTTAAATTTTGCTAATTAAGATTAGTATTTCCTAATTAAAATTGCTAATTTAGCAATTAACGACAAAATTGGTCATTAGAGTTTTTAACCCAGAATTAGGGTTTCTAATAGAAAATTAATTTTCTAAAATAGAAATTAGATTTTGTAATTAGATTAGGGTTTTCTAATTACTCATATCTTGAAAATTAGGATTAATATTTCCTAAATAAAATTAAAATTATTAAATCAACAAATAAGTTTTCCCTAATTATAAATTAAGGTTTAAATCCTGAAATTAGGGTTTTTTAAATTTGAAATTAGGGTTTGCTAAATAATTAAGCTTTACCCTAATTAATATTATAATATATAGCACTTAAGCAATATAATAATCATTTAAGTTCCCAAATTAGGGTTTTATACACTGAATTAGGATTTTGAATTCCCGGAACTGAAATTAGGGTTTCTAGAACCGATTTCTAGGGTTTCTTATTAATCGCTAGGGTTTTCTAACCGAACGTTGACGTTCTTAATATATACTTAGGGTTTGTTACAGATATCGTTTATCTGGTCAACCCTTGACCTTTAACCACATTCTGAGTACAAAAAAGACCATATACACAGAACATAAACACGTATACACTTAATCCTAAATAATTCACCTAAATCCTTCACAAAATTTTGAAATCCTCAAAATTCTATCTTAAAAATATCAAACGCATACACTAATTTTCTGTCTAGGTTCTAATTTTGAACCTTAAATAAATTAATAAAAATTTTAAAATTTTTCTAAATTCTCGGGTTGTCACATTCACCCCTTCTTCTAAAAATTTCATCCCCGAAATTTACCTTACACCATACACCATACACCATACACCATACATACTTACACCGTTCACATATATTATCACATGCTACCCAATACACCACTCACAATAGTAAAAGTTTTCAAATTGTTCTGAGGGGTCATATAGACCATGAACACATAGTTTTAACGATATTGATCATACCGCAAAACAATACATTACTTGGTATGTTTACAATCACAAAGAAGGTAAACTACCGTTGTTAGTACTTAAGGTGATAAGCCTATTGTACTCTTACGTCATGCATAAAGTATTAATCATGTATAGCGAATATTTACGCTACTTGATTGGATTATTTATCCAAACAACATAGTCCACCTCCGTCTTATCATAGGATTCCGAACCAAAACAATTTGGGTCGGGAAATTTCTTTCAATGAACACTTAGAGTTTTCATAACATTAGTCTAACTTAATCGAATAGCATAGACTCATATCAATAATTCAATTCAATCAAATTATTTAGGTGTAGCCAAACCCCGTTGGCAAATTAAAATTTTTGAAAATATTTTCGAGAATGACGTCATGATGCCGTACTATATTAACAGTCCGTTTGAGGATGCCGTCATTATATGAATTTGTCATAACACATCATACAATAGTGGAACAACGACTTTAGATCAAATTCACACTAAGTATTCCTATATTTACAACTCCATCAACTGTTATCATCTCTGCACCAGGTTACATGGTACATGAGTGATAAATAAAAGATATTTTGATATTTCAAATCATTTGCGTCTAGCTAAAATAAGTAGCATAGACTATACTTTAAACCGTTTCAAAAATGATTACGAGTCTACATATTTTTTTTAAAGGCACATAGTGCGTATTTAGCTTGATGTCAAACTTTCGAAGTCTAGTATAGCAAGGAGTTTTGGGAAACTTATGTCTTCACTAATAATCATTTTCTTAACAATCTATCTGTTCCTATAATCTTCAATATTCCATTTACACACAACTATACCCAGTTCGTAAAACCACACTTATGAGTCCATAAATTACCACAATCATATGAGTTTAAGAACTTGTCCTAGCTAGACCTTTGGCGTCCATTCGTTGAGGGGTTCATAAACATTTCATATAACTATGAGTCAAGCATGTCACATAATATGAGTTTTAAGAACTCGTACTTTACCTTATATCCTCTACCTATAACCTATCTATCTGTTCTACACATGAGAAAGGAATCACCCTCTTAACATGAATATAACAAATAGCGCGACACAGACATTTCAATGATTATCATTGTCGAACTAAGTAGTTTTACACCAAGTACAATCCTCACCACACATGAGGAATCATACAACTCAAATTTGTCGACATGAATCCTCAATTGAACCCCCACCTAACACTAATACCCTTCTCAATACGAATTTTATTTAACTCGTATTCATAATCCTTTCCTGAATCTGTACCAATTCACATAACAATCTTGCTGTAAACTTTTCAATCATCAGATTGATTCTTCTCCCTGCTATCAACTTATCAGATTACGGGGTGATCTTATAGTATATATTACGATTTATTTCTATGTCTTGATCATTTTGTTTTACGATCTCCTATCACTGTACTTTAAGTCTTTTAGACTCTATCTATTCACAAATACTGTTCAACTTTATTATCAGAGTTAGGGAACTTTGTATCTTATAACTCGCCGAGATTCGTCTTTTAATCTTACCGACCAACTAACTCTATTTGAGTTAGTACTTATCTTAATCACCGTGGTTATTAGTCTTAGGTATTCCTACCTAAGGTTCATAACCTACAACTTTGATACCAACTATGAGGTCCCCGAATCCGAGGTCCCAAATCACCACGGATCCGAATCGATTATTCTAACACTATTACTATATTTGCGGAAGATATAAACATAAATTGTTTATACATTAAACTTACATACTTTTCTCCAAGGTCGAGTAACCTTAACTTATACACCATTCATAAACTATCTAACATAATACATTATTATCAAACTATACTATTACAAATTAATCGCACATTTTATTAACTTTTGAACTTGGCATTATTCTTTTCCTGTATCCAAACGCATTTGCCTTATCTGCAATGTTTTATCATGATATAGCAAGGGTGAGCATAAGGATTGCCCAGCAAGTTTAAGTTCAATAATATAACGATATATCATGATTGAAAGAGTCAGAATAATAAGCTGGCTATAATTCAACAATATAATTGTGAACTAGCAGGAACAAATTTATGACTGAACAAGTATTATACATGAAACAAATATATCTGAACCAACTGGTAATGAAGGTGATCAACCTTTCATACCTGACTTATACATGCAATATGTACAGAGTATAATTCATGGCAACCAGCAATGATTAACCATATGCTTATCCGAATGAAACAACTCTTATTAGAGTTAAGTAAAAACAAACATGCTCGAATCATTGATTATCGCTACCTTAATTTATAACGCTTTATCCAAAGACCTAATATTAGTAATATAGATCTCCAATATTAGAATAATATCATCACAGTATAATACTACTATATATATAAACATAGAATATCCTAAACACATAACATATAATCCTTTTAGTCGATAACACACATAAGACTCAGTATCAGGTCAAACTATTTTAGTCTGACTTGAGTTCGACAAAGTTCTAACGTCCCGACGGTCTAATCGAACAAAATTTTGAGTTTAAGTTCAATTAAACTCTGCCTAACACTTAACAATTATCTCAAATAATTTTAATATCAGTCAAAATATTTTTCTAAGTCTCATAATAATTTTCACATAATTATTACTATTTATCGTGAATTTTCAATCATTAAACACGTATTTAAATGAATTAAATACCACATAATTCCTTTATCATTAATATTTATTTAATATCAAATATTAATGAAAATCATCACTTAATATTATAATATATTTATAATATATCAAAGTATTTTAATACCTTTAAATCATAATTATATGATTTTAAACACTTAAATCCATTATCCGATAATTGATATTAATATTACTATATTAATATTTTCATGAAAAATATCAAAAGTTATATTTTATAACTTAAAATATTTTTATAACACTTAAATCATTTTTATATGATTTATAAATCATAAATTCTATTTTTCCACAATTTATTTAATATAGTTATTAAATAAACTAATTACCATTAATATTAATTAATGAAATTCATCCTAAAATATTAAAAGTCACTAAAAATAACTTCAAATATTTTCTTATACCATAATATTATTTTTCATGATTTTTCATGTATTTAAATCATTTTTAAATAATTTATTTAATAATATAATTAAATAAATTAAATACCATTTATATTCCAAAAATATTAAATATTTATGAAATATACTCTAAATAATTAAACACTATTTTTCAGACTTTAAAATATTTTTTCGAAATTTATTTAGTATTTTTAATAATTTAAAACCATTTATTTCTATTTATTTAATTAATTAATCCATTTTCCAAAAATAATTGTCACTAAAGAGCCCTATAGCGACAAACCCGTCGCTATAGGTGTTCTTGGCCTATTCTTGAGTGTTCTTGAGCTTCATAGTCAGAGTGCAGGGTACTACGTTTGACCGGTTGTAACTTTTTTATCCTTAAGTTTCTGGGACATCCAAGACCGTGATATTGTAGTAGAGATGTATCACTACAATATTAAACCATCAGCTTGGTTATATCATTCCACAATACGAAGATCTGTCCATCCAATCTAGTTGTCAGAACGTCCTGGATTTTCTGGGTAACCCAGAAACCCAGGCAGTCTCGAGTGCCTACTTTCAAGCTCGATTGTATATAAGGTCTGGGCATTAAATAAGTGTTCTTAAGATCTAAACATGTAGCACTAATGTTCGTGTACAATATAATAACATTATATCATCCAAACAACAACAGATTTACAAGATTCATGCCAGTTAAAGTATGGGTCAGAAGTTGTTCTTGAACATTCAGGGTTTTCCAGAAAAGTTCATCCGGCTGATGGTCAACGGTTGTTTGACCGGCCACAGATTCAATTATGTTATGGATCTAAGTTAGATAGTGACTTTAACATTCAGTCTACATGTCAGGCTACAATATAAAAACAACAACATGGCCAAAAGATAAAAAGAATGCAAGATCGGAGACGTTGAAAATCTTGTCAGACCACTGGAAAACATTCTGGGTTGCCCAGATTCAACTTCCCTTGAACGGTCAACGACCTTTGACTGCTCATAAGTTACGATCTAGACATGATATGACTTTGTTTCATGTTTCAGAACAAAAGACCACATAACATACTACAAGTTTAAAACTTAAAGCAACACAAATCATTAACATAGAAAGATCTAAGGCCTCAGACATTCAACTGTCAAGCCATATTTCTCCATTTTTCCAGACTTCTAAAAATGTTTGATTCGTGCATCTAAGTGTTATAGATCCATGATCTATCAACCCAGATCACTTATAGACACCCTAATACACAAATTTAAACAACAAATCATAACATCTAATATCAAATCTAAGAATTTGTAAAATTAGGGTTTATACCTTCTTGAAGCTTGATTTTTGATTCTGACTTTTGAATCTGTTCTTAGTAAGTTGGGATATGGTTATGGCTCATCTTATACCTCTCTCTCACTCCCCATTCCCGAAATATAGAGAGAGGAGTGTTTGGAGAAAATGAAAATGCAAGTAGCCCTTTTCTCTCTCTTTAATCTTATATAAATGATATCATGTTGCTAGGATCTGATCATTTTCGGCTGGTTGGCTGGATTTTATGTCACATGGGGTTGGTAGGGTTTGCTCACCAACTCAATTATTGTTAGATTTGCAAGATGTGGACAATAATGCAATAAGGGCTTAAATGTCATTTTGATATAATTTTTAATGGCATTTTTGTCAATTAGCCAAACCTTTAGGGTTTAGAGTTTGAGTTATAGAGTTTAGGGTTTGAAAACCTTTAGGGTTTGGAAAATCCTAGGGTTTAGAAAAATAAAATCTAGAATTTCCAAATTAGGTTTTCAAAATAGAAAATTAATATTTCTAAATTATTATTAGAATTTTCTAATTATATTAAAAATTTTAATCATATTTTAAATTTTGCTAATTAAGACTAGTATTTCCTAATTAAAATTGCTAATTTAGCAATTAACGACAAAATTGGTCAGTAGGGTTTTTAACCCATAATTAGGTTTCTAATAGAAAATTAATTTTTTAAATAGAAATTAGATTTTTGTAATTAAATTAGGGTTTTCTAATTACTCATATCTTGAAAATTAGGATTAATATTTCCTAATTAACATTAAAATTATTAAATCAACAATTAAGTTTTCCCTAGTTATAAATTAGGGTTTCAAATCCCGAAATTAGGGTTTTTTAAATTTTAAATTAGGGTTTGCTAAATAATTAAGGTTTACCCTAATTAATATTGTAATATATAGCACTAAAGCAATATAATAATCATTTAAGTTCCCAGATTAGGGTTTCATACACCGAATTAGGGTTTCGGATTCCCGAAACTGAAATTAGGGTTTTCAGAACCGGTTTCTAGGGTTTCTTATTAATCGCTAGGGTTTTCTAACCGAACGTTGACGTTCTTAATATATATTTTAGGGTTTGTTACAGATATCGTTTATTTGGTCAACCCTTGACCCATAACCACATTCTGAATACATAAAAGACCATATACACAGAACATAAACACGTATACACTTAATCCTGAATAATTCACCTAAATCCTTCACAGAATTTTGAAATCCTCAAAATTCTATCTTAAAAATATCAAACGCATACACTAATTTTCTGTCTAGGTTCTAATTTTTAACCTTAAATAAATTAATAAAAATTTTAAAAATTTTCTAAATTCTCGGGTTATCACAAATAAGCTGTTGATGGAGGAAAATGATAGATTGCAGAAGCAAGTTTCACACTTGGTGTATGAAACGAATTTTTTCCGCCAAAAAGAAGCGAATGTAAATAACTAATCCTCTATTTCCCTCTAATTGCACTCAAGTTTCTCGATTTGATTTCCTAGAATGAGAAACAAATATGTTTACCAACTTGAACCATCTGCAATTATTTTGTTTCATCATGGTAATGCATGATTACACTGATTTACGTGTTTTAAGGTCAATTATCTCGCGACCCAAGTGATTAGTATCATATGAACTCTACATGCATATTATGCAATTATTTTATATCACTATTATTTTTTAGTTTGAAAACTTACTTCTTGTTCTATTTGAGAGCAACCCTTGCCACCACGGATAATAGTTGTGAGTCGGTGGTGACAAGTGGTCAAGATCACTTGACTCCGCCAAGCATCCACAAGGGATGCAAGCCTTGCAGGTTAGTGTACAATGCCTCTTGTTCTTTGGGTACATTGCTTTTGTGTTCTTTAATCTTCTTTTGCATATCTTATGATACTGTGCTTGTATTTTTTCTAGACTTTCGTCAATCACAGAGGAGACTTTAGCAGAGTTTCTATCGAAGGCCACTAGGATCGCTTGCGTGGAGGGTCCAATCGCCTGGGATGAAGGTTCTTGCCTTCTTTAGTATCAATTTTTAATGCATTAATCCTCTCTCCATTCCCCTCAATTATTATTAACATAAACTAATAAATATTATAACATAAACTGATAAACAATATAAAGGTACTTACTAATCTTTTACGCAATACAAGAAGGTCATCATTTCGGTCACCATCTTGCATTCCAAGTGTTTTATTTAAGAAGTTTTTTCCCCACATTTTTTTTGAAGGGGTTGGAATTTTTTATTTTATTTTTTACTTTTAGCAATACTTATTTTTTCCTTTCTTAAAATGTTTTTTTTTATCCTCAACTCTGGAAATTGGGTAAGATTAAGTGAGAACTCAATGATTATTAATAAAATTAGAATTCTTCTCCTATAGTGTAAATTGTTTTCTTCCCATGTAGCATATCTATGTACATTCCTTATTCTCTATCTTAATTTAATTTATGTAAGTTAAAAATTTCCCCATTTTCTTCTCATTTTTACTTTCTTGGTAAATGAGTTGAGTATATAAGTGAATTAACCAAGTACAACTTTAAAAAGGGTTCTTTTAACAGGTAGTATATGACGATCAATATGGAAGCATTAAATATATTCAATATCATCCATTTCTGCCATGACAACCCAAAAATTTATAAAATCTTGAATGATTAGAATAAAGGTTAAATAATAAAACCTAGAAGAGAATTTGAGGATTTATTTAAATTTTTTAAGAAGAACCTATATGGTTTGTTATTCGAACGAGAATAAAGAAATATGGGTTATAGAATTCCAAAACCCTAGAAATGAATTGATATGTATTTGAATGAATATCATGAATAAGGTATTATGATACTTGTAAAAATTGATGTGATTTGAATAAGTATAAAGTCGTTAGTTAATACGGTTGGTAGTAAGAAGGGAGTAATTTAAAACTCAAAATTTGAGTTAAGGATAGAATTTTGAAGCACGGACTGCTCGATTGCGTCCGGAACGTCAAGTTTAGTCAAAATGAACACTAAACACAAAATTTGTAAAGGTTGACTTTTAGTCAAAGTCAACAGTTGACTTTTTATGGAGAAAAGTAAAAATTACTGTGAGAAGTGAATTATGTTATGAGTATGTAAATTATTTGTGTGATTTACTAAATATACATTATATAATGTGAATACATTTATTTTGTATATAAAAGTGAATTAAGAATTAGGTTATATAACCTAATATATTTTAGGTGTAATAATTAAATAACCTAAGAGATTATAATATGGGAGAGTATTAGTATATAAATATATATATTAACATTAAGAGATTTATTTTATATATCTCAAATAATTAATTTTATAATCAAGTCTAATTGGGTTATGAAATTAAAATGGCATAAGTAAGGTATTTTATTTCTAGTGTGAGAAATAAAAATCCTAATTAAATGATTAGGGTAGAATAGAATTAAAGTAATGGACTATAATGAGGTCATAGCCCAAGAATTTAAATAGAGTCCAAGAGAAATAAATTTAATGGACTAAAGAAAGTTATATTATTTCAACAAGCACAATTAATTATTTAAGCATGTGACTTGTAGATAAAGTGACTAAGGCGATTAAATTATTTAATCTAGCCCAATATATTATGTATGTGACAAGTATTATAATGACCCAATTTAATTAGGGTTGGAAGCCTAAGTTAGTTTTTGTTAGTAAGTAAAACAAGTAAATTTGTTAGCTCAATGTGATTAATTAAGGACCCAAACTAAGTCCACTTGTGGGAGAATAATAATATTAAATTTTTTATTAAGTTAAGAGATATATTTTTATTATCTCAAGTTATTAATTTTATAACTTAATTAAAACAAGTTTAATTTTTGTTATAAAATTTAATGTGTACAAGAGTGATGATTTAAATTCTAAATATTTGGAATGAATATCCTAATTAAATATTTAGGGTGAGATAAGATGAAATGATTGGATTATGTTAATATTACATTGCCCAAAGGATTAATTAAAATCCCAAATGATTAAATAAGTGGCCCAATTTTTTAAACCCAAATGAATGAGGACATGTGGGTATTATAAAGCAATTAAAAAAAAAGAAGAAATGAAGCGGATAAGAGGATAAGAAAGGAAGAAGAAAAAGAAAGAAGAAGAGATTTAAGAGAGAAAAGTAAGAAGAAGAAGATAAGAGAAAGAAAGAAAAGAAAGAAAGAAGAAAAGAAAAAAAAAAGAAGAGAGAGAGAGAGAAGAGAGATCGGCAAAGCTAGAAGAAGAAAGAAGGAGGAGAAAATCCTCCATGGATGGAGAAGAAGAAGAAGAAAAAAAAGGAGAAGAAAGGTATAAATCATAAGCTTTATTTCCTTTATTCTTGTAATTTGATGAAAGGTGGGGTTTTTGATTTTGAAGCTCAAACCCCTATAATCTATGTGTTTTTCATGGATTCAAGTATGGATCTACCCATGATGGGTGTTGTTTTGTTTTGAATCAAAAAGAAAAGAAAAATTAATTTTTTTAGTTTTGAAAACTCTAACTTTTAGGTGCTTTGAAAATCCACTGTTTTTGATCTGTGCATTCTTTTCTCGATCCGTCGAAGAGAGGTGCTAGATATATGTGTTGACTAGTAAACCCAAGTGGTAGAACTCAAAAATCACGTTTCTAAAAGTCGTGGTGTAGATTTTCGTGAAAATATTCCCATTTTTTTGTGTACTATTTTGGACTAGTCAGCAACGGGGGCATTTTTGTCCACTTTTTGTGTTTTAAAAATTCCGAAAACATTTGGAGTGGTAATATCAGAAGTTATGCAGGTTTTGTAAAAAGTTGAGAATTTTTGGTCATACGGTTTGAGAGTTATGGATTTTACGGTGAAGGGCTATTTTTATGAAGCCACCCGAATAACTCTCTGTGTATAAGTCCAAAAATTACAAACTATTTACTGAAAGTACATGTGTATAACAGGAACCCACTGTATAAATTTCAGATGTTTTGGAGTTAATCTCGATTTATGATAAATCAGAGAATATTTGGCTATTATGGACTATTTAAATATAGTAAATGGATTTTAAAAATTCTGGGAAAAATATATGTTCAATATAGAACTATATTCTGTCAAATCCCAAAAAAGAAATATTTTTGAACTGATTTGGTATTTTTCATCTAAATGATGATAAATGGATAAATGGATTTAAGTAAATATATGATGTCCAAAAATATAAAAAATACGATTTATGACTTGAGACCCTTGAGCATGGCTTATGCATATTTTTGATGAAGTTTTGGGTCGGGTGTGAAGTGTTGTGATGTTTATGGCATTTTAGAATGTTTAATGAGTTAATTAAGGAAAGGAAAACAATTGAACTAAATTGTTTATTAATGTGATTAATGACTTAAATTATTGTTATATGGCTAATAATATTGGATTAAGATATTATTAGTAGTATTTGACTGAATGTTATTAAAAGGTTAATAACCTTATCGTAAAATATTATTACATAATTAAAAATATTCGACGGGAGATTAAAATAAGAGATTTATGTTATTTTTCAATATAATTGTTGAATTTGGTATTCAATGAACTATATTATGCTTGTAATAGACTAAAATGAGAATTGAGGGTCTTTGAATTGGATTTTGGATTCTTTGAAATGGTTTTCTCTTTGAAATATTTTATGGTCTCATTGAAATAGTAATTTAGGGATGCTTAAATGTAATCCGGTTTCATTGAAATGATATTTGAGTTCATTGAAAAAAAGGTTATCTAGCTTACTAAGATAACATATAAAATGGAAAACTTATAAGTATAAGTTATAAGTGATAAAAAGATTATAAAAGTATAATGATAATATTAAGACTAAGGTGTAATGTCTAATACTTAACTTTGTGAGTGAAGGATAGACAAGTTAATATAAGATGATGAGATTATAAGTAAGTAAATGAATATGGTGTTAAGATTATCTAATATCTGACTATGTGATTAAGTGTTAGATAGTATTATGAAATAAGGTATGATATGCTAATTGAAAGATCAATCTTATACACGATAGGTCTTTTCAATAAAGAGAATAAATTAAATTATTGTGTAGTGATAATCGACTATGCAGGCAAGTTTCCATAACTCAAACTCGGGTTATATTTCAAAGTATGTTAGTGAATGATTATTGATGATTATTCATGTCTAAAATGATTATTGATTCGCACTTAGTGCATGTTGCATATGTTCATCAGGTATGAAAGGCTGATCACCTTCATTACCATAAGGTTAAGTTAAATTGTTCATGGTCATTGTTGACCTTCAAACATTATTGATTCAGTCATTCAATTATTGATATCTTGATTCTTGTTTCTTCACAATTATTAAATTGTTGAAAACTTGAAAGATTCTTATTCTTTCAATCATAATATATCTTTATTGAATTTAAACTTGCTGGGCAAAGTAGTTGCTCACCCTTGCTATATCATGATAATAAATTTTAGATAACGACGAAGGCTTGAAGAATGACAGAGACAAAAGCAAATTTCAGTAATAGATTGTTATAAGGATAACTATTTAGTTATCTTGTTGTAAACCTTTGTAATTTTGAAGGTATGTATTCTGTTAAGGTTAATAAACCTGGGAAAATGTTATAGAATTATGTAAAATAAACAATATATGTTTATTTGTTACGCATTAGATGATAGAATATGTATGATGATGAAGTATCGTAATGTACCAAGTCTGAGGTTCATGGGACCCAGATTTGGGGACGTCACAGTTGGTATCAGAGCCGTAGGTTATAAACCATTGGTAGGGGTACCTTAGGGTATAACCGCAGAGATGATAAGGAATAAACTCAGATTGAGTTTAAGTGATAAGAAATGAATTTAGGAAATTCATTATTAAGTTAAGAAGAAGATAAAGAAAATTCAAAGAAGAATCTTGAAGAGATATAATGATAAGAATTTGGAGTTACCTGACTCCAGTAATAAAGATGAAAGGTGAAAATAAATAGACTATGTCTATAAGATGAAATCATAATATTATATGATTAAAGGAATAAGAAGATCATAAAATAAAATGATCGTAAGTATAAGGAGAAATGATTACGAAATAAGATCACTACGTGATCAGATTAAATCGTTGAATAACATATGATATGTTAAGTGATTGGTATGATATAACTTGACGCTATAAAGATAAGGTACTATGAGATGGTACGATGTAAACTCAAAAAAGAGTGGTAAATGTTAATATACGAATTAAAGAAAATTTGTATTAAGAAAAAAAAGAGAGTTAGAATTGTGTAGGATTTCAATTGATGACTCAGGTCAGCAACTGAGTTGTATGATTCCTTGTATGGGCGGGGAATTTGCACTTGGTTTTAGAATCACTTAGCTTCTTGGTCGATATAGTGGTTAGGTTGACCAATTCTTTGTATGGGCTGGGAATTGTTCGCTTAGCTTCATATATTGATTAGTGGCCGAGTTTGGTTTGACAACCACTTAGTTTCTTATATTGATAATCATTGGAACCTGATGTCGCGCTATTTTCTATATGCATGTTGATAAGGTGATTCTTTTCTTATGTGTATAATGAATAAGTAGAGAATATAAGGTTAGTTGCGAGTTCTTAAAACTCATACTTATGGTAAGTTCATGACTCATAATCATATGGTATGTTTTGAACCCCTCAGCGAATGGACGCCTATGGTCTGACTAGGATAAGTTCTTAAACCCATATGATTGTGGCAAGTTACTGAACTCATAATGTGTGGTAAGTTCGATGAACTGGGTATGGGAAAGTTGTGAATGGAGAATTGAGGATGATAGAAATAGATAGAATGATTAAGAAATGGATCATTAGAGAAATTAAAGTTGATGATGGAAGCATAGGTATTCCAAATCTTCTAGCTGTGCTAGATTTCAAATTTTTGACATCAAGCTAAATTCACACTGATGTGCCTTTTGAAATAAAATGAATTTTTGTTATCCTCAACACATGGTGACAAGTGTGTAGGTGTGGACTTGAGCCACTAACACATCGTTACTTGTTTTGGCATGATGCATTAAAAGATGATTTTCAATGATTTTGAGCTTTTTAAAGAAGAGTCTATGCTAATTGTTTTGGCTAGACAAAAATGATTTTGAATGATCAAAATGTATTTTATATATCATCAATGTATCATGAAACCTGATGCAGAATGATAAAAATGATGGAGTTATCAATGCAGAATTACCTAGTGTGGGATGTGATCTAAAGATCGTCAAGCCACTATGGAATGATGTAGTATGACAAAGTCACACAATGACGAAATCCTCAAACGAACTGTAAATACAGTGCGGTATCATGACGTCATAAAATAATTTTAAGAATTTTAAAGATAATTTATTACCAACTGAATTTGGCTAGCAATGTTTCGATTGAAATTCAAATTATTGATATACGTCTAAGCTATTTGATTCAACTAGACAAATGTTTATGAAATTCAAAGTATTCTTTGAAAGCTTATGCCGAACCAAATTGCTTTGGTGCGGAATCTTATGATGAGTCTGAGGTGAATAACCCTAAAAATGGGGATATACTAATTGGATAAAATATTCCAATCTAGGAATGCATATAGTCGTTCCGATTACTAAGGTACAATAGATTGAATCATCTAAAGTACTGCAGATGGTAGTTTACCTTCTCTTCGTGATTATAAACATACATATTATAAAATATTTTAGAGGTAGAGTGCCTTTCTTGCGTAATTCAAAGAGGTAACATGTAGAAATACCCCTAAACCTCAAAGTTCATAGTTTTTATGATCCCTCAGACAAATATGAAAAGTTTTTTTTAAACTCTTCAGAGTAATGTCGTGGTAGTATGTGATTATGGATATGAAATAGTGTGAACTCGTTGTGTACGAGTAGAATCGAGATTGATTGAATAAAGGTTAAGTTGAAAACCTAGTTTTGATGAATAAAATGAATATATCCTCATAAAAGGAGATAAGATGTCCTTGTAATTTGATGATGAAAGAAATGTGATGAAATAAAGGTTAAGTAAGAAAACCTAGTTTTGATGAATAAAGGAGTGGTGATTAGTAGAATGAAATTTCGAGGACGAAATTCTTAGAAGAAGGGGTGAATGTGACAACCCAAAAATTTATAAAATCTTGAATGATTAGAATAAAGGTTAAAGAATAAAACCTAGAAGAGAATTTGAGGATTTGTTTAAATTTTTTAAGAAGAACCTAAATGGTTTGTTATTCGAATGAGAATAAAGAAATATGGGTTACAGAATTCCAAAAACCTAGAAATGAATTGATATGTATTTAAATGAATATCATGAATAAGGTTTTATGATACCTGTAAAAATTGTTGTGATTTGAATAAGTATAAAGTCGTTAGTTAATACGGTTGGCAATAAGAAGGGAGTAATTTAAAACTCAAAATTTGAGTTAAGGATAGAATTTTGAAGCACAGACTGCTCGGTTGCGTCCGAAACGTCAAGTTTAGTCAAAATGGACAGTAAACACAAAATGTGTAAAGGTTGACTTTTAGTCAAAGTCAACAGTTGACTTTTTATGGAGAAAAGTCAAAATTAGTGTGAGAAGTGAATAATGTTATGATTATGTGAATTATTTGTGTGATTAACTAAATATACATTATATAATCTGAATATATTTATTTTGTATATTAAAGTGAATTAAGAATTAGGTTATGTAACCTAATATATATATATTAGGTGTAATAATTAAATAACCTAAGAGGTTATAATATGGGAGAATATTAGTATATAAATATATATACTAACATTAAGAGATTTATTTTATATATCTCAAAAAATTAATTTTATAACCAAGTCTAATTGAGTTATGAAATTAAAATGGCATAAGTAAGGAATTTAATTTCTAGTGTGAAAAATAAAAACGCTAATTAAATGATTAGGGTAGAATAGAATTAAAAGTAATGGACTATAATGAGGTCATAGCCCAAGAATTTAAATAGAGCCCAAGAGAATTAAATTTAATGGACTAAAGAAAGTTATATTATTTAAACAAGCCCAATTAATTAATTAAGCACGAGACTTGTAGATAGAGTGACTAAGGGCGATTAAATTATTTAATCTAGCCCACTATATTATGTATGTGACAAGTATCATAATGACCCAATTTAATTAGGGTTGAAAGCCCAAGTTAGTTTTTGTTAGTAAGTAAAACAAGTAAATTTGTTAGCTCAATGTGATTAATTAAGGACCCAAACTAAGCCCACTTGTGGGAGAATAATAATATTAAATTTTTTATTAAGTTAAGAGATATATTTTTATTATCTCAAGTTATTACTTTTATAACTTAATTAAAACAAGTTTAATTGGGTTATAAAATTTAATGTACAAGAGTGATGATTTAAAATTAAATATTTGGAATGGATAACCCTAATTAAATAAGGGTGAGATAAGATGAAATGATTGGACTATGTAAATATTAAATGATTAGATTAAAAGCCCAAAAGATTAAAGAAGTGGCCCATTTTTTAAAACCCAAATGAATGAGGGCATTGTGGGCATTTAATAAAGCAATTAAAATAAAAAAAGATTTGGAAGTTAAGAGGCCACATGTGATAAGAAAAGAGAAAAAAGAGAAGAAGAAAGAGAATAAGAAGAGAGAGAGAAAAGAAAAGAAGAAGAAAAGAAAGAAGAGAAGAAAGAAAGAAGAAACCGTGAAGGAGAGAGAGAGAGAAGGAGATCATGAGGTAGAAGAAGAAAGAAGGAGGAGAAAATCCTCCATGGATGAAGAAGAAGAAGAAGAAGAAGAAGAAGAAGAAGAAAGGTATAAAATTATTTTTTGCTTCTAAGCTTTACTTTCTTTTTTATTTGTAATTTGATGAAAAGGGGTTTTTTGATTTTGAAGCTCAAACCCCTATAATCTATGTGTTTTTCATGGATTCAAGTATGGATCTACCCATGATGGGTGTTGTTTTGTTTTGAATCAAAAAGAAAAGAAAATATAATTTTTCTAGTTTTGAAAACCCTAACTTTTAGGTGCTTTGAAAATCCACTGTTTTTGATCTATCCATTCTTTTCTCGATCCGTCAAAGAGAGGTGCTGGATATATGTGTTGACTAGTAAACCCAAGTGGTATAACTCAAAAATCACATTTCTAAAAGTCGTGGTGTAGATTTTGGTGAAAATAGTTCCATTTGTTGTGTACTATTTTGGACCAGTCAGCAACAGGGGTATTTTTGTCCACTTTTTGTGCTTTAAAAATACTGGAAACATTTGGAGTGGTAATATCAGAAGTTATGCAGGTTGTGTAAAAATTAGAGAATTGTTGGCCATACGGTTTGAGAGTTATGGATTTTACGGTGAAGGACTATTTTTATGAAGCCACCCGAATAACTCTCTGTGTATAAGTTCAAAAATTACAAACTATATACTGAAAGTACATGTGTATAAGAGGAACCCATTGTATAAATTTCAGAAGTTTTGGAGTTAATCTCGATTTATGAAAAATTGGAGAATATTTAGCTATTATGGACTATTTAAATATAGTAAATGGATTTTAAAAATTTTGGGAAAAATATATGTTCAATATGGAACTATATATTCATCAATCCGAAAAAAAAAATATTTTTGGAATCGATTTGGTATTTTTCATCTAAATGATGATAAATGGATAAATGGATTTAAGTAAATATATGATGTCCAAAAATATGAAAAATACGATTTATGACTTGAGACCCTTGAGCATGGCTTATGCATATTTTTGATGAAGTTTTGGGTCGGGTGTGAAGTGTTGTGATGTTTATGGCATTTTAGAATGTTTAATGAGTTAATTAAGGAAAGGAAAACAATTGAACTAAATTATTTATTAATGTGATTAATGACTTAAATTATTGTTATATGGCTAATAATATTGGATTAAGACATTATTAGTAGTATTTGACTGGAATGTTATTAAAAGGTTAATAACCTTGGCGTAAAATATTATTACATAATTAATAATATTCGACGGGAGCTTAAAATAAGTGATTTATGTTATTTTTCAATATAATTATTGAATTTGGTATTCAATGAACTATATTATGCTTGTAATATACTAAAATGAGAATTCAAGGTGCTGAATTGGATTTTGGATTACTGAAATGGTTTCAGTCTAATGAAATATTTTATGGTCTGTCGAAATAGTAATTTCAGGATGCTGAAATGTAATCCGGTTTACTGAAATGATATTTCAGTTTACTGAAAGGTTATCTAGCTTACTAAGATAACATATAAAGGGTAAACTTATAAGTCTAAGTTATAAGTGATGAAAAGATTATAAAAGTATAATGATAATATTAAGACTAAGGTGTAATGTCTAATACTTAACTTTGTGAGTGAAGGTTAGACATGTTAATATAAGATGATGAGATTATAAGTAAGTAAATGAATATGGTGTTAAGATTATCTAATATCTGACTATGTGATTACGTGTTAGATAGTATTATGAAATAGAGTATGATATGCTAATTGAAAGATCAATCTTATACCTGATAGGTCTTTTCAATAAAGAGAATAAATTAAATTGCATAGTTGTAATCGACTATGCAGGCAAGTTTTCTTAACTCAAACTCGAGTTATATTTCAAAGTCTGTTAGTGAATGATTATTGATGATTATTTATGTCTAAAATGATTATTGATTCGCACTTAGTGCATGTTGCATATGTTCATCAGGTATGAAAGGCTGATCACCTTCATTACCATAAGGTTTAGTTAAATTGTTCATGGTCATTGTTGACCTTTAAACATTATTGATTCAGTCATTCAATTATTGACATCTTGATTCATGTTTCTTCACAATTATTAAATTGTTGAAAACTTGAAAGCTTATTATTCTTTCAATCATGATATATCTTTATTGAATTTAAACTTACTGGGCAAAGTAGTTGCTCACCCTTGCTATGTCATGATAATAAATTTCAGATAACGGCGAAGGCTTGAAGAATGACAGAGACAAAAGAAAATTACAGTAATAGATTGTTATAAGGATAACTATTTAGTTATCTTAAACCTTGTAATTTTGAAAACCTTTGTAAACACGGAAAATTTTGAAGGTATGTATTCGATTAGATAAGGTTAATAAACATAATGTACCAGGAAAATGTTATATAATTATGTTAAAATGATAACTGGTCCGGATTCCATATATGCTATTTCTTTATTTGTTCCGCATTAGATGATAGAATATGACATTAGATGATGATGAATCTATATCAGTAAGCGTAAACTCAAGTCGTTCGATGGTTTCGTGATTATGGGACCTTTGTAGAAATTTGGGATGCAAAGCTAGTTTCGTGATCATCGCTATTTATACATTGATGGAAGTTGTTTTGGAGGATAATTTAAATTCTTTCTAGTGTTAATTAATTTTATTTTCAAAAAAGATTAATAATTTTTTAACTCATATTAGGTCTGTGAAAGATCTCTGAACAACACTCAGAATGGATTTCTGATTTTTAAGCCTTTGAAAATTCCAAATCTTCACCCATAATCCTTTATGGTTACACTAATCTCCATTATATATATAATATGTAAATTAGTGCATGTTTGTATTTATGTGTACAAAGGTCTAGGAAATACTTGATGTGTAATTGGGAAAAGGGTTGGATTTTATATTCTATTTATATGGGTATTAAAGTTATCAACTTTATGTATACTTGAGCTAATAAGTATATTGAAATGGATGTTTAATGAGTTCTTAGTGTAGGAATTGTAGATTAAGTTTTTATGTTGAATACCATTTATTGAAATGAAGACAATTGATTAATTGCTCATGGGTTTTATTAAATTAGTATATTTCATATTAAGGGTTCTCAATTAGGAAAAAAGAAGGGAAATTTTTTGGATTTGTTTGTTTTTTGGGGTTTGAGTTTGATCTCTTATGTGAATTTGATTTTGAAGAAAAGATGGCTGTGAGTTCGGGTTGCAAAGATGATAAAATGGGGATGGACAATGGGAAATATGTAAGATACACACCTGAGCAGGTCGAAGCATTGGAAAGATTGTACCACGATTGTCCGAAATCGAGTTCAATTCGCATGCAACAACTTATTCGGGAGTGCCCAATTCTCTCCAACATTGAGCCAAAGCAGATCAAAGTTTGGTTTCAAAATCGAAGGTTCTATTTTTTATGAAAATTTTAATTTATGATATGATTACTGATAAATTTTGGGTCTTACTTGGTTTTGTAATTCTTCGAGTGTTTGATTATGGAGTACTATGCAATTTTTAATTGTGTTTGTATGTGTATGTTTTGTTTACACAGATGTAGAGAGTGTTGGGTTTTGTGAAAATCGAAGTAGCAATCAAATTGCAAAATTTAGCGGAAGCGAAATAAAATCAGATTTTAAAATTTTTCACAAACCAATTACCCGGATCATCCTTTATGCATATTATTAATTAAGCGAAGAATAAGAAATTATGAAATCATACCCTTGTAGAAAGCGAAAGCTTCCTCGTAGTGCAGGCGAGTTCACCTCCTACTTTCTGCGATCTCCTTGAAT
Source organism: Panax quinquefolius (assembly GCA_020205615.1). Taxonomy (NCBI): domain Eukaryota; kingdom Viridiplantae; phylum Streptophyta; class Magnoliopsida; order Apiales; family Araliaceae; genus Panax; species Panax quinquefolius. The sequence continues at coordinate 49,916,762 of CM035165.1, forward strand.
CTCGGGTAGATTCCTTCCTTTGATTAATGTAAGCCACCCAAGTGTATGGCCTCTATAGGTGATCCACCAAGGAAGAATAATTATCAAGAAGAAGGGATGTTGGCAAAAACCCTAGTTTTTCCTATCTGTATAAGAAAAGGGGGCGTACTCTCCAAATTTAGGAATTACGTATATTAGATATCTAATATAAGACTCCTCTTATAAAGATATCATGTAACCTATTTTAATTAAAATAAGGTATTATTTATTTAATTAAACTCTTTTAATTAAATGGGCTCCCTAATCTTATTAGGGGTAATTAATTAAACTCCTTTAACTAATTTTCTTTCCTAATCAATTAGGAATAAATGAAATACTAATATTAAATTAATTCCTAAACCTTTTAGAAATTAAAATAATAATAATTATAATAATATTAATAAGACTCCTCTTATTAATTTATATTTAATATTTCTAAAATATTAAATAATAAATATTAAGCTATTTAATTTATTCTATCTCCATAGATAAAATTAAATATACTTAACATATTATTACAATTATGCCATTAACTTCTTAAATAATTATTCTTCCTTTTTTATGGTGTGACCCTTTAGGTTCTCCATATTAAGCAGGTTGTGAATAAATCAATTAGAACAATTCTAATCTCATTTAAATAAATAAATTAAACAAATAATTTATTTAAATAAATAATATTTATTCTGATAGGGATAAGCCTCCTAGCGATCAACGACTTTCCGGATAATATAGATTTCAACATTAATCATAAAAGAACCTTTGAGTAAATAGTTCTTAAAATACAATTCAATCCTTCCACCATCTGATGTCCCGATTAAATATAAGACATGGAATTCTTTGTCAAGTCTTATTTTATTTAATTATATGTATTTCGATTCCTAAATGAACAACTCCTAATGAATGCAAATTAGAAACTACTTTCTAATTTCATTCCACCTTAACCAAGGATTTACGGGTTGTCATTTATCGAATCACATAGGACATCTCTCCTTTTACTAGAAGTGGTAGATTCTTTATTGATCATTCATTATCTTTCATATATAACTTATTACACCCAAGCATACCCTTTGATATACTCTAAGAGTCTTAAGGAATAAGTCAAAGTGTAATTCATTATATATAAGATCTATGATGATCTCAAGTCTAAGGATCATTTGTACTACTATCACTATAGGAATTCCTATTGATGGTAAGTAAAACTCCATTAAGTATTCCTTAGCGAGTCACGTTCGATTGAACTTATTCTCTAATAAGCACCTACATACTTGCTTTAGTGTCTCCACACAAATGATCATGAGATCAATCATCCTCATCCAATGAGCAAGCAATGTATGTACCAATCTATCCAGGATTCACTAATCCCCAATTTAGTAATCCAATGATTGGGAACTATTTTAGTTTTAAGCTTTCTAAGAATTTAGATCTCATTAGAATGATCATCATCATTATTCTAAAAGCGTTTCTTAAAACTATGGGTTTATCACATATTATTAAAAAGCGACACCATGTAGATAATAAATGCCTTTAATAAATAATTCTTTTATTAATAAATAAGATTGATTACACAAGTATATGCTTTATCATCATTACATGATTGGCTTGTATGCATAATACTTTCAATCTCCCACTTGCACTAAAGCCAATCGTGGTGGTATCTCATACCCATCTTCTCTAAGTGACGATCAAGCTGCTTTGTTGTGTTAGCGCTTTAGTAAATGGATCTGCAATATTGTCTTGAGAGTCCACGCGCTCGGTGGCGTCTCCTCTTTCAATGATCTCTCGATCGAATGAAATCATGCGCAACACGTGTTTGGATTTACGATGAGACACAGGGTTCCTTAGATTTTGCATAATGACTCCGGTGTTGTCGCAGAATAAAGGCCTTTGGTCCTTTAATGCTAGGAACCACACCAAGTTCGGTAATGAACTTCTTCATCCAAACGACTTCCTTTGCGACTTCACTTGCGACTATGTACTCTGCCTCATCCTTTGAATCAACAGCTGCTTTTCTTTGCTTGGAACTTTTCAACTCACTGCGCCACCGTTTAAGGTAAACACATATACCAAAGCGGTTCTTATGTCATCTTGGTCTGTTTGAAAACTTGAGTCTGTGAAGCCCTCTAGTTTTAATTCGGACCACCGTGAACAAGAAATACATCCTTAGTTCTTCTTAAGTACTTTAGGACATTTTCCTTTGCCTTCGGTGTTCTTCTCTGGATTCGATTGATATCTCGCTTGTTACACTGAGTGCATGGCGACATACGGTCTAGTACATATCATACCGTACATGATAGATCCTATTCTTTGAAGCATAAGGAATCTTACTCATACGGTTTCTCTCTCTCAGTGTCTTTGGGGCTTGTTTCTTGGAGAGATGTATTCCATGGCTCATCGGCGTGAGACCTCTTTTGGAATCTTCCATGCTAAACCTTTTTAGCATCATGTCGATGTCGTTCCTTGGGATAAGCCAAGCATCCTATTAGATCTATCTCTATAGATCTTTATCCCCAAAATATAGGATGCTTCTCCCAAGTCCTTCATGGAGAAGTGTTTAGATAACTTGATTTTAATTGTTTGCGGACATAGGAATATCATTCCCTATCGGTAATATATCATCAACATATAATACAAGGAATGAAACAATGCGCTCCCACTTACCTTCTTGTACACACATGGTTCATCCTCATTTTGATTAAATCAAACTTTTGATTGTCTCATCAAAAGCGGATGTTCCACCTAGAAGCTTGCTTTAATCCATAAATGGATGGTTGCGGTTCTGAGACTTGATTTGTTCCAACCTTTGAAACAAATCCCTCTGGTTGTGTCATATACACATCCTCCTCAAGTTTCCCATTGAGGAAAGCCGTTTTCACGTCCATCGCGATTTACGTAGTCGTGGTAAGCTGCAATCATAAGCAAAATCCGAATGGACTTGAGCATTACTCTTTGGTGAAGGTTTCGTCATAGTCAACTCCTTGTCTTTGTTTGAAACCTTTTGCAACCCGATCGGGCCTTATAGGTCTCTACCTTGCCTTGTCTGCTCCAGTCTTTCTTTTAAAGACCCATTTACACCCAATAGAAGCTTAATGCCTTGGTGGTGAGACCAAAGTCCATACTTGGTTCTCATACATGGAGTCCATCTCGGATTTCATGGCTTCTTGCCACTTCTCTACGAGTCCTTACTACTCATAGCTTTGTTAAGTAATTCAATGGATCATCATCATCTATGATCGTACCTCATTGTCATCTTCTATGACAAGTCCATACCTGTCTGGTATCTTTGGTACTCTTCAGATTCTGAATAGGGTGTGGTATGAAGGAATCTCTACTTGATTAGGTACCTCACTTTGATCTATGTAGTATTTTGTGGTTCTTGAACTTCTTCAAGATATATCTTACTCCTAATCGACCCTTTGAGGATAAAACCCCTTTTCAAGAAGGCGGCATGTTTCATAACAAACACCTTTTGATCGGTTGGATTATAGAAATAATACCCGATGTTTCTTTAGGGTATCCACAAATCTACATTTGTCGGATCTAGTCTGCGACTTATCGTTTTCAAACTTTTTGACATAAAATTTGGACAACCCCAAGTCTTAACATGCTTAAGATTTGGTTTCTCTCCCTATCCATAACTTTCATATGGGGTCTTGGGGACCGGATTTTGTAGGTACCTTGTTAAGTAGGTATCGGTAGATTCTAGGGCATATCCCCGAAGGAAGCTGGAAGGTCGGTAAAGCTCATCATAGATCGAACCATGTCCACAATGTTCGATTTCTCCTTTCGAGATACACCATTCATTTGTGGCGTCCCCTGGTGGAGTCCATTGTGAGATTATACCATTTTCTTTGAGACAATTGAGAAACTCACCACTTAAGTATTCTCCTCCTCGATTAGATCGAAGAATCTTAATACTCTTACCGGTTTGCTTCTCAACTTCACTTACGAACTCTTTGAACTTTTCAAATGATTTGATTTGTATTTCATTAAATACATATCCAAATCTTGAGTGATCGTCGGTGAATGTAATAAAATAAGAATACCTTCCTAAATGCGATTCGTTGTCATAGGTCCACATACATGCGTGTGTACCAACGCTAACAACTCTGTAACTCTTTCTCCTTTTCCACTAAAAGGAGATTTAGTCATTTTACCCATGAGACAAGATTCACGGGTTGGATATGATTCATAATCGAGATAGCTCTAGGAGCCCATCTTTATCGCAACTTGGATAATCTTGTTTCATTAATATGGCCAGAGTCTGATTGCCACATGAAGGTATAATTAACATCATCTCTTTTCCTTTTATTAGTTTGTTCAATTTGAAATATATTTTCATGCAAGTCAAGTATATAAAGTCCATTTCGCAAAATTACCAACACCATATAAAACATTATCATTATAAATGGAACAAGTTGTTGTTCTTTATTATAATATTAAAACCATCCATATCCAATACGGAGATAGAAATAATGTTTCTAATGATATTTGGAACAAAATAACAATTATTTAAATTAATGAACTTGCAGTAGGCGGTCTTAAACAATAAGTCCTACTGACTAATGCGTGACCTTTGCTCCATTTCCCACTCGTAGGGCGACCTCATCCTTGCTCAGCTTTCTACTTCTGACCAGTCCCTGCATATTATTACATATGTGAGAACCACATCCGGTATCCAATACCCAAGTGGAAGATTGACTTTCAGAAAAATTAATTTCAATCATAAACAAACCTTGATTAGGATTGAAGCTTCTCCAAGCTTCTTACGCTTTTGATTCTGCGAGATAATCCTTGCGGTTCCTCTTCGATGACCCGGCTTATTGCAATGGAAGCAAATTCCTTTGCTATTTGGATCGGGTTTCTTTGATCCTTCACTTTCGCCTTTCCCTTGGCCTTCTTGGATTTCTTCCTTTCGGAAGATACCTTGGGCCTCTTCCTTTTCTTGGAAGAATCATCCACCGAAGAAGACATGGTTCTTCTTGGATGGGAAGTGACCTTGATGAGTTTTCAACATGTTAAGTAATTGAGCAAGTGACATCCAACTTATTCATGTGAAAATTCACAACAAATTGTGAGAAGGTGTGCGGGAGTGACTGCAAGACTAAATCTTGACTCAACTCCCCATCGTAGCGAACCCAATTCGCCCAAGGCGTTCAATCGATTGATCATCTTTAGGACATGAGTCTCAATGGTAGTGCCCTCGGTCATCAGAGATCGGAAGAGCTCCTTAGATATTTCATATCTAGCGGTCTACTTTGCTCACCATATAACTCTCCAAGGTGCGGTAGCATAGTAGGAGCATCCATGTTTTCATCTTGTGGCTGAAGCTCGTTACTTTCGTGGATCTGAGCGCATGATGCGTTGAGCCACGGATGCATCATCTTGCCCTTTGTTTAAAAGTAGCAATCTCTTCCTCAGAGTTTGTCTCTCGCAACTTTTCTTGGTGCAGGCGAATTTAGGACATAAGAAATCTTTTGTTGGTGAGAACAATTCTCGATTCTTAACCGGTCAGGTGTAGTTCGGTCCGGTCGGTTTTTGTTAGCATCAAGTATGCTTGCGAGTGAAATTAGTGAATGTGACATTTTCAAAATTGCGCATGTAAAAAGACAATATTTTAGCAAACATTCATTTATTAATTACCAAAATAAATTAGGTCTTATTTTATATTGGTATCTCCCACTATTTTCTTCAAACTATATTACCCTCATTTATATAATTCGGTAAAATCTAATTAATGTTTTTGCTAGTGAGAATAAGGATCCCATAACAAATATATATATCCTTGTGGTGACACAACAAACTATATATAAATAAATAGGTAGACAACTCCTTGTCAATTACATCAACATGTAACTCCTTATGTTTTGACTCTTGGATTATTTTGATCAAGTGGTGGCACATCCGAATCAAAATTATCTAAGTTAAGTCCAACCTAGCACTTCTATATATTCAAAAAAGAAAAATATCGCCCTTGTGGTGACACAACAAAATAATATTGTTCAATTTTCTTTATAAGCATCAAATGTGATAAATTAACATCTTAAATACTTAATACTTGCCTTGTGGTGACACAACAAACTCATATTAAATATTTAATACTCTATTAATTTTATTATGCTAGAAGGCGACGTTCGATATTCTAAATATCTTTGAGCGCTTAAGACTTAATAAAAAACTTTGAGGATTTGTTATTATTTGTCTCATCTTGTTTTAATAGCGCATGTAAATATATATATAAAATACGCGTCATATTATTAAACATAAAACATGTTTGCATAATATATATATATATATACTACTAGCATGCACATATAGAATACTATATTCTACGGATTGATTATGGACTTTTATTCTAGTTTGGTTCACTAGAGCCACCAAGTGAACCAAAAATTCAAACCCTAGGGTGCAAAGAATAAACATTTAAATATAACTATTACATTTAAACCCGGGCTCCATTACAAGCGGGTCTTCAAGCGCGCTCCTTGATCTTTGATCTCCGGTTCTTCAAAAAATTCTAACTAGTCCTATTACATATACTATTTAATTTAAATAGAAACCTTGATCGTGATCGAGGGAAATGCATAGGAGAGAGATAGAATTTACATCAAGAAGAAAACCGAGAAAAGGCAGTCATGAGACCCCATTTAATAAAACCCATTCATTCAAACATCCAACTAAAATAAATCGGTCATATTGGTGATTGTCCATAATCAATCCCATTTATTATCATACATATCATCATATGTATCAATAAATTAAATCATTCCATATATATATGAGTATCATTTAATGGGCAATTTTATGTTGCATGAAATCCAATTTTAAGATTAAAATAAACTCTTTTATTTAATTATAAAATTATTAAGATTAATATATATATATATATATATATATATATATAACAATTATATATATATAATAAAAAAGTCCTACACTTTTTAAAACCTCTCCAAGACTTGCTTTTGCTACAATCCTCAAATCAACGTGATGGCTACAAATAAATCGACTAGCGGGTGCTAACAATTATTATATATATATAATAAATTAAAAAGGATTCCTTGTAAATAAAAATGATTGCCGTATTCGGTTTATATATATATAATATATATATAAAGTGAACAACACCAAAAAAAAAGGTTACACAAAAAAAAAAATTTAAACCGGACTCAACCTGTTATTTTTTTTTCTTTTTCGCTGATTCCGTCAAATAACAGGTATCACGTTTTTTTTTTGATTTGATAACTTCTTTGCTATCATGTGAAGGAATCAACCACTTAAAAAAAAAAAAAACAATCACTTGGGAAAAAAAAAAAAAAAATGTTTTCGGCAATTTTTTTTTTTTTTTCATAAAATAATAATTTTATACAACAAAATATGCCCAATAAATAATTCTAAATTCATACCCATACATATATAAAATCTAAATAATTAATAATTCGCATAAAGTTTTGCTTTGATACCACTGTTGGATTTTGTGAAAATCAAAGTAGCAATCAAATTGCAAAATTTAGCGGAAGCGAAATAAAATCAGATTTTAAAATTTTTCACAAACCAATTACCCGAATCATCCTTTATGCATATTATTAATTAAACGAAGAATAAGAAATTATGAAATCATACCCTTGTAGAAGCGAGCTTCCTCAGTGCGAGTTCACCTCCTACTTCTCATGATCTCCTTGAATCTCGGGTAGATTCCTTCCTTTGATTAATGTAAGCCACCCAAGTGTATGGCCTCTATAGGTGATCCACCGAGGAAGAATAATTATCAAGAAGAAGGATGTTGGCTCAAACCCTAGTTTTTCCTATACGTATAAGAAAAAGGCGTCTCTCTCAAATTTAGGAATTACGTATATTAGATATCTAATATAAGACTCCTCTTATAAAGATATCATGTAACCTATTTTAATTAAAATAAGGTATTATTTATTTAATTAAACTCTTTTAATTAAATGGGCTCCCTAATCCTATTAGGGGTAATTAATTAAACTCCTTTAACTAATTTTCTTTCCTAATCCAATTAGGAATAAATGAGAGTACTAATATTAAATTAATTCCTAAACCTTTTAGAAATTAAAATAATAATAATTATAATAATATTAATAAGACTCCTCTTATTAATTTATATTTAATATTTCTAAAATATTAAATAATAAATATTAAGCTATTTAATTTATTCTATCTCCATAGATTAAATTAAATATACTCAACATATTATTACAATTATGCCATTAACTTCTTAAATAATTATTCTTCCTTTTATGGTGTGACCCTTTAGGTTCTCCATATTAAACCGGTTGTGAATAAATCAATTAGAACAATTCTAATCTCATTTAAATAAATAAATTAAACAAATAATTTATTTAAATAAATAATATTTATTCTACAATAGGGATAAGCCTCCCTAGCGATCAACGACTTTCCAGATAATATAGATTTCAACATTAATCATAAAAGAACCTTTGAGTAAATAGTTACCGTACAATTCAATCCTTCCACCATACTATGTCCCAATTAAATATAAGACATGGAATTCTTGTCAAGTCTTATTTTATTTAATTATATATATTTCGATTCCTAAATGAACAACTCTAATGAATGCAAATTAGAAACTACTTTCTAATTTCATTCCACACGCCAAAGATTCTGGGTTGTCATTTATCGAATCACATAGGACATCTCTCCTTTTTACTAGAAGTGGTAGATTCTTTATTGATCATTCATTATCTTCATATATAACTTATTACACCCAAGCATACCCTTTGATATACTCTAAGAGTCTTAAGGAATAAGTCAAAGTGTAATTCATTATATATAAGATACTATGATGATCTCAAGTCTAAGGATCATTTGTACTACTATCACTATAGAATTCCTATTGACAGGTAAGTAAAACTCCATTAGGTATTCCTTAGCGAGTCACGTTCAGTGAACTTATTCTCTAATAAGCACCTACATACTTGCTTTAGTGTCTCCACACAAATGATCATGAGATCAATCATCCTCATCCAATGAGCAAGCAACGTATGTACCAATCTATCCGGGTTCACTAATCCCCAATTTAGTAATCCAATGATTGGGAACTATTTTAGTTTTAAGCTTTCTAAGAATTTAGATCTCATTAGAATGATCATCATCATTATTCTAAAAGCGTTGCTTAAAACTATGGGTTTATCACATATTATTAAAACAACACCATGTAGATAATAAATGCCTTTAATAAATAATTCTTTTATTAATAAATAAGATTGATTACACAGTATATGCTTTATCATCATTCATGATTGGCTTGTATGCATAATACTTTCAGAGAGAAGCAGCGAAAAGAGGCATCACGTCTCCAAGCTGTGAATAGGAAGTTGTCGGCGATGAATAAGATGTTGATGGAGGAAAATGATAGATTGCAGAAGCAAGTTTCACACTTGGTGTATGAGAACATCTTTTTCCGCAAAATGAAGCAAAATGTAAATAACTAATCCCTATATTTCCCTTCTAATTGCACCAACGACCTGCCTTACAATACTGGGTATCAAATTTCCGTGCTACGTTCACGGAAGACAAGGGACGAAATTATGAAGTATACTCTCTCTATATATGTAGATATATACTTTGATTGAAGAACCGTGGTAGCTTTAGATGGTTAATTGTAAAGATAATGAATGATTATGTAGTGGATGATTTTATTAAGTTAATAATATTTTAGTTTTTTGTATTTTTGCCATTATATGCTATGGGGAGCCAACAAGGTATACAAAAAGAATGTCAAATTTTGATTTGGCAAAAATATAATTCGTTACTAAAGCATTGAACAAGTTTTAATATAGCAACAATTTTTATACATTTAACAACAATTTTCGTTGCTAATGGCATTAAAAATATAATATTTGGCAACAAAAAATTAACCTAATAACAACAGAGAGGATATTGTTGCTAATACTAACATAAAAGGCAACATTTTTTATCGTTGCAAATCATATCAACTTTCGTTGCACATATAAAGAAACAACAACTTATAATGTCTTTGCTAATCGACAACTTTCGTTGCTATTAAAAAATAATCAGCAACAAACATTTTCATTGCTGATTCAGCATAATATCGTTGCCAAATAATATAATCAGCAACAAAAATATTTTCTAAAAAGTTTACATTCCACAACGAAAGCAAGCTTAGGCAACGATTTTCATAATTTCTTCGCAACGAAAATGTCGTTTGCAAAATGAGTGTCAATCGTAAGCGAAAATGCATGGTCGTTGCAAAAAAAAAAGAGTTCATTTCGTTGCCAATTAGCAGGCATTTGCAACGAAATGGGGTTTTTAGCAACAAAATTTTAATTATTCTGTAACAACACATTTTGTTGCTAAAGGATCGATGTCTCTGTACGAAAGTCAAATTTTGTTGCAAAATGTATTACTTTTGGCAACGAAAAAAATGTTCGTTGCGGAACAATTTGCAACGCTCATTGCGCAACGAAAGACGCAATGACATTAAAGTCGTTGCCAAAACCCTTTTGCAACGAAATTTGGCACCTTTAGCAACGAAAGATGGTTGTTGCTGAAGCCCCATATTTTTGTAGTGGGTTAAGTGTTATAATCATATTATAAGTGTGATACTACAACTATCAATCAAGATCCTGGCCAATAGGCAACATATCACAGAGATCTAAGCTCATTAATTCACTGTCAGACATGTTCTTCAATTTCTGGGTTTTCCAGAATTGATGAATAGTCGAGGTACCCACTTTCCAATCCTTATAACTTGCAAACTGGGCTTGATTTGTACAATATAAAGGTTGAATCATGAAGTAGGGATGTCAAGGTACATGTATACAACTTTAAACAAGTTTAGAATCAACACATTAAAGAGATCTAAGATGGTCAAACTCTGACAGAAAACGTGTACTTGAACTTTCTGGGATTTCCAGAAATTTGACAAAACAGACGGTCAATGCTACTTTGACCGACAATAGATTTAGTCCTGTTATGTATCAAAGTGTTATAAAGACTTGTATCTGTAGTAAACATACCAGTCTAAAAGATAAACACAATAACCTAAACACTAACACACAACAAGATTTGAAGCTCACAAAATCTTGTCAGACGAAATCTAGAAATCTGGGCTGCCCAGATTTCAATTTTCGTGGTGGGTCAACGTCTTTTGATCGCTTGTAACTTTCCATATACACATGATCTGGACTTTATTCAAGTACCAGATCAAAGACCATACAACATACTACAAGTATAAAAGCTTAAAACACAAAACAAATCAACAGAGAAGAATTTAGAGGCTCTGACTTTCGGTTGTCAGACTATTTTTTTTTTCAGTTTTCCAGATTTGATAAATATTTAATTTCGAGCATCTAAATGATATGGATCTAAGTTTTTGTAACCCAGATCATCAAGTAACACCCTCTAACACATATCTAAACAACAAACAATAACATTAACTTAAGATCACAAATTTCGAAATTTTAGGGTTTTATACCTTTTAGGCCTTGATTCTTGATTTCTGACTTCATGATCTGTTATTGGAAAGCTAAGGGCTGATAAAGTCTTAACTTAATACTCATAATAACTCTCAATCTCAAAATGCTAGAGAGAGAAAGTCTTGGGAGAAATGAGAATTAAAGTAGCCACTTTTTCTCTCTTAATCTATTTATTTGATGACATGTTGCTATGATCTTGCAAAAATTCGGCTGATTGGTTATTATTTAAGTCACATGGCTGATATAAGTTGCTCAACCTCTACAATATTAGCAAGATTTGCAAGCAACCTTCAATAATGCAACAAAGGGCAAAATAATCTTTTAGCATTTAATTTTAATGGCATTTTAGACAATTGCTCCAACCCTTAGGATTTAGGGTTTGAACCCTTAGGGTTTAGGGTTTGAAAAATAATTCTAGAATTTCCAAATTAGGTTTTAAAAATAGAAAATTAATATTTCTAATTTATAATTAGAAATTTCTAATTATATTAAAATTTCTTAATCATAATTTAGGTCTTGCTAATTAGGATTAGTATTTCCTAATTATAATTGCTAATTTAGCAATTAGGGTGAAAATTGGTCATTAGGGTTTATAACCCACAAATTAGGGTTTTAAATAGGAAAATAATATTTCTAATTTTGAAATTAGATTTTGTAATTAGATTAGGGTTTTCTAATTACTACCAACTTTAAAATTAGAATTAATGTTTCCTAATTAACATTAAAATTATTAAATTAATAATTTGGTTTTCCCTAATTATAAATTAGGGGTTTTAATCCCGAAACTAAGGTTTAAAAATTTGAAATTAGGGTTTGCTAAATAATTAAATTTTACCCTAATTAATATTATAATTAATAGCACTTGAGCATAATAATTATCCTCTAAGTTCCCAGATTAGGGTTTTAAATTTCTGAATTAGAGTTTTGGATTTCTAGAAATGAAATTAGGGTTTTCAGAACCGGTTTCTAGGGTTTCTTGTTAATCGTAAGAATTTTCTAACTGAACGTTTACGTTCTTAATATACTATTAGGGTTGGCCACCGATATATAGGTTATCTGGTCAACCGTTGACCCTTAACCACATCATGTACACATATCATACCATATACACAGGACATAATCACGTATACCCTTAATCCTAAATAATTCACCTAAATCATTCACATAATTTTGAAATCCTCAAAATTCCTTCTTAAAAATATCAAACGCATACACTTATTTTCTGTCTAGGTTCTAATATTGAACCTTAAATCAATTAATAAATTTTTTAAATATTTTCTAAATTCTCGGGTTGTCACAGGTGATTCGATGATGTGGATTATTTATTAAGCTGAGTCTTTGCGATAAAAGTGATGAAAAATCTTTTAAATCATAGAAGATAGTAGATTTTATGCTCTACTTCACTCTTCTAATGGATTGCGTGTTCTATTGCAGTTAAACTTGATGTTTGTTATATTTTATTAGTTTAACACTGTTGAAGGTTAACGATAAATTATTTTGCATTATCTTAGTCATAAAATTTCTTACTGGCCTAGTTGAGCTCACCCTTTTGCTTTAATTGTTCTCTTCGGGAAATGAGAACGTATCTGGGACTAGCCGGGGAACGGAATGACGGTCCAGATGATAGCATTAGTAGTCCTCACTATTCTATGAAATAGTGTGATAATAAATGTATTGAGGACTCCATTTGAGTTGAATACTGTCAAGAAGACAATATTCGTATTAAAACTCTCAGTTTATGTTTTGTCGTATTTTAGACGACAATTGTATTATTAAGTTGTATTTAAATTTTGTACCATGTATTTGGCGACTCAAGATGGGTGATGTATACTTGTTTTGGGGACGTCACAATTGGTATCAAAGCCATAGAAAAGAGCCCCGAGCCTTTATCTGGTGACTTCCAAGTCTTGGGATGCACCGAAGCCAAACTTTCCGTAGGGGACGCCGTGAGTAACGGTGGCAAGTTGATAGGTATCATTGTGAGGTGATATCCAAGTCCTGGATGCGGGTCACAGTTGGTATCAAAGCTTAGGGATATGATCCCTGGCTGAGATGTGAGACAAGAACTAGGATGGGAGAGACGGGGAATACCATCGCTAGTATGACCTACCTAAGCTTATTTGGTATTTAATTGGTCGGTCAGAGTATAGGTATAATATGTTGCATGTCAATTAACCCTTGTTTTATGGCAGTATTTGAAAATGGCATCTGAAAATGTCTAGATAAGCAATGAATCACATGAGACCGTTGAGTCTCCAACGATCAATACCCAGGATAATGCGCAACATGAAGAAAATAATCCTCAGGTAAACAACAACTTCGATCAGATGATGAACGATGGGGTGATCAGAGGCTTTATGCAATTCATGCAACATCAGGTGAGGGAGACTCCTGCTCATAATGCAGGTGGAAACACTGGCAACTCTCAGATGGTCACCGCTAAGCAGTTCAAGGAGCTGGGACCACCGGAGTTTTTGGGAAAGCCAGAACCACTTAAGGCGAAGACGTGGTTAAAGCAGATCACCAAGATATTTGATGTCTTGGGATGCTCTGAGGAGCAAAAGTTCCCTTTGCCACCTTTATGTTGCGTGAAGAGGCAGATTACTGGTGGGAATCTGTGAAACGTACCTAGCCTGACGCACTCAAGATGTCTTGGGAGAAGTTCCAAGAGCTGTTCAACGACAAGTACTTTCCCAAAAGTATTCGTCACATGAAGGAGGTGGAGTTTATCAAGTTGAAGCAACACAATATGACCGTGTCGCAATACGAGGCTAAATTTGTCGAGTTATCCCGGTTTGCATCTCATTTGGTCGATAATGAGGAGCGAATGACGCAAATGTTTCTAAGAGGTTTGAAACCCGATATACGTCAATACCTCATTTCTCATAAACATTGTTTGTATTCAAATGTAGTGAATATGGCTCAGTTATTGGAGCGCAATAATGAGCCAGCCCAACCAAAGGATGACGACCAACAACACGATAATAATCATACCGGTTGCAACGGTCATCGAAACAATGATAAGCATCGTGGGGGGAATTATCATGCAAAGAATGGTAACCACTTCGGTGGTAATCATGGCCAAGATAATAGGAGTGGAAATTTCAAGAAGAGAAGGTTCAACAAAGATGGAAAGATAGCAGCACCAACACCCGTTTTCAAGGAAAGAGAACGACCACCAATTGTATGCTTCAAATGCAGAGTGGAAGGACATATCATTCCAAGCTGCAAGATGCAGTCCAAAGCATGTTACAATTGTGGAAAAGAAGGTCACCTAGCCCGATTTTGTCGTGCACCAAAGTCAAGTCCAGATGGGACGGTGGCACCAAAGCGGATCTGAATAAAACAAAGTCGGTGGTTTTTGTGGAGAGGCGTTTTTGTGACTTCTCAAAAAGCAAGTAACCCGAACGAAGTTAGCACGGGTTAGTTAATTATAAATTCTTGCGAAGTCTATACCTTATTAGATTCTACCCATTTTTTATCTCTCTTGTTTGCGCTCAACATTTAAATTTGACTCCAGAGAAATTAGACTTTGACTTATCGGTTGAAACTCCGTTAGGAGAAACCTTCATTACATGTGTTAGCCATGTCTTGGATGAGAGTCACAGTTTTGAATGATATTTATATTGTTAATAAATTTCCTGACATATTCCTGAAGACTTTCTAGCCTACCCCCTATAGCGTGAAATCGAATTTTGTATTAACCCTAGTACAAAACCCATTTCTCAAACCCTCAAATATTTTTTCGCCTAGAACGAACATAACATGCACCAAGGACGTTGGCTCGAGCTGCTGAAGATTACGACTATACCATTCAATATCATCGTGGAAGAGCGAACGTGGTAGCTGACGCGTTGAGTAGAAGATCGTATGCGTTTATGAGTGCGATGTTGTTAACACAAAAACCTATTTCGTGTATGTAGACACTCAAAATTTTCTGTACTACTGTTACTAACATTGCAGGATGACAGATTTGTCTTTTATGAGAGAACCCTGAAAGACAATCCAAATCCATACCGGATACTACCGGAAGTGCAGCATCAACCCCGGATCGCAATCTGGGAGTAACGATTTCAACCTCGGATCTAACCCCGAGACCTGCAGATACAATACCGGAACACACACCGGAGAAGACCGATTAGTCTCAGAAATAACCCCAAGGTATCCAGTCTCAGTCCCGACCATGGGAATAGCCACTAACCTTGGTGATAACCCCAAGGAATGCAGTTTCGGAGATAACCCCGGAAATGCTTGTTTCAAATGCCATTAGCTTCAATCTCGGCACTCACAACGAGATACACTGTGCCAACCCGACAATAACATCGGGAAGATAGGCACACCTCAAAGATGACAATGAGGACCTTCAACAATTGCTGCAGTCCAATCTCAGCGAAGTCTGAGCAACGCCTGCTTTATCGGCCCAATCCGGCGATAACACCGGTGAGGGGCAACATCGTTATCTCGTCCAAAATGATGCCACGTCTCGTCTCTATGCAATGATGTCACACAAGGCTAACCAATCCCGAGTGACTATTGTGCGGGGTTACGGATGAAAGTTGAAGCTTGAAGACCGGAGGGCATCGTCCCATCTTCAATGACTTCGTACAAACTCTAATCCCATGCCATCGTACAACTCTCGACAAAGACGGTCGAAATAGGTCCACGAATACCTCAAAAGCGGATGCGGATTGCACTTCTCAAAAATCAGTGGACATTACAGTGCATGAATGCACGTGCCGAGAGATGATTGACCCAGACCCGCCTCACGGGTACACTGCGGCTCATATTTCCTATAAATAGAGGGCTTGGGGTGCTGATTTTTAAGAGAAAGAAGACTGGGAAACCCTGCACAATTTCCTCTGCACTCACCATACAGTGTATTTTCCCATTTTCAAACACCTGTGAGCTCATATATAGCCTCTTTTGTACCCACAAAAGCCTAGTGTTTATCCACTCTAAAGATATAGAAGCCTTTTTTAGCAGTCAGCTGTAAGCCTTCTCACACACTTTAGAGTCCTTCTCTTCATCTTTTCACACACCCTTCTACACGTTGAGAGTCGTGTTGCTTGATTTTGCCCGGACTTCGGTCCGTGGTTTCATTCCAGTCTGTATATATATATTATATATATACTTATATATATATTGACTAACATTATCGAGTTATACCTCGATTGAGCCTAGACTTCGGTCTGGAGCGTTTACTTGCTTTTCTATATATATATACTTATATATATCAACTGTGTGTCGGACTTTGTTCAATGAGCCTAGACTTGATGCAGTGCGTTTATTCGCTTTATATATATATATATATATATATATATATATATATATATATATATATATATATCAATTGTGTGTGGGACTTTGTTCGATGAGCCTGAACTTTAGTGCAGTGCGTTTACTAAGCATATATATATATATATATATATATATATATATATATATATATATATATATATATATATACTTATATATATGAAGCGTGGTCGAACTACATTCGATGAGCACAGATTTTACATCCGGTGCATTTACTGCTTTTATATATATACATATACATATACATATATATATATATATATATATATTCGTCCTGTCTGGAGTTCTCTTCGTGGCAGTTGATCGCTTTTAACAGCTTTATTTACATTTCTGATCCCCCATGGAGGTGCTTCATGGTTGGTGATTATGTCTGTATATATATATATATATATATTTACCGCTTTTATATATATACCTGCTTACTGCTTTCATACAAATTGCAACATTTTGTGCACCTAGGAATCATGTGATCACAGATTCATCCCATTGGATCTAGATTCGGTTCCCGTGATGGACATTTTCAGCTGTAAGCAGCTTGTGAATTGTTCTGCGATGTCTGAATTTCCTCAGATGGTTTCCATACCCACGAGGAAGTCGACATTATTTTTGTATATTATTTTCATACGGATGCCTCGCATTCGTCAAATAAAATCAATCCAGCCGATCACTTAATAAAAATTGGAGTGTAAAAGGTCTCAATTCCTATTGAGCATCAAGGTTTGAAAAACTTCTTTTATAAAACATCACTGCCATATCTTACTAAAAACTGAATTTTTGCATAAATTCAAATCCTGTGTATAAAGGTTTGAACAAGGCCTCGCACAACTTTCATATAACCGCACATTAACCCACACACACACACATACACACTCAGATAATAGTTTCTTGAAAAGAGGCGGTCACCGTGGTAACACGGATGTTGGGGGTGCCTAAAACCTTCCCCTCGCATAACCAAGTCCCCGGACCCTAAATGAGTCTCGGTTTCGCCGACCTGTATATCAGTGTCACATCACTGGGTCAATGTGCAAACCTTTTCTCGGTTGTGTTGGTACAACCATTTAAAAAATCAACTGGCGACTCTTAACAGTCCCATCGTCGACATTATACATGTCGGACCTTTTTCACTTATTTTTTCAAACAAATCTCACCTAAAACGAGAACACCAAAGAACAAGTAACGGAAAGGGATACCAAAAAATCCCGACGTCGACTGGTGGCGACTCTGTTGGGGACTCTAGTAAGTGGACTTAAGCTGCTATTGCAATCTTTTCAAAACTGTTATCTGCTTGTGTATGGATGTTGCATTTACATTGGATGAATGTGTACGAATGCATGTCTTGTTTGAACTTAGTGCTTCGCATCATATCTGCGTGTGATGTTAGTGCTTCGCACTATAAACTGCTTATGATATTTGTGCTTCTCATATGTCATCATTTCATACGGTGAGACGCGATGTATGTGAATGTATGTTGTGTGGTCCCTCCACCAGGAGGCTATCCCGTCGGTGTTTGATTACTGGACTCGTGAGAAGACTAATTCTCCGAGGCTCAGGAAAGGCACCACCCAAATTCGCTCCAGTTGAAAGACCGGATTAACTTCCCATCTAGTAGATTGCGATGATTTGGGAACCTTCATACCAAAAAAGCGAGAGTAACCTAAGATAGGTGACCCTCGATAAACCCAAACGGAGGAAAGTCTCTTCATGCTCTCATTTCAATTACTTGTAAACACAATTACTTGTAATTTCATTCCATATCTATCTCCATGTAATGAGAAATATGAAGCAATGTGTCCACATATATGCTACAAACAACTGACACCCGTTTTGCAGGATAAAACTCCTAAAATGGACACATCACATAGCATGTTATTATACACCTTCCCTAAGGACTAAACTATGCCAAGTCTTTCACAGGGAATCAATCGGACCTATCACCCGGTCAAAGTCTAAAAAGGCAACAGCCTCTGATCAATCATGTCATCATCCAGGCGGTGAACTTAATCTAGTTTCTCGCAAAGAATTCGACGGATTAAGTAAACAGATTACAGATTTGGCTGTTCTATTAATAGAATTACACCAGTTTACACAGGGTCAGAAAATACCTGTACATACTGAGCCCTGCACACAAGGGGGAAACCCGGTCATTACCATACCGGAACCACAGTTGGATACGACCAACAAAACTCATGATGCTGCCCATCCCACTGGAGATCCAGACAATGGTGACATCAAAAAGAAAGTCCTCCAAATGGAAGAGACCCTTCGCGCTATAAAAGGAATTGGAACACACGAGAATGTTTCATATGCTGATCTATGTATTTTTCCTGGTGTTCACTATCCAGAAAAATTTAAAACTCCTGACTTTGAAAAATATGACGGGTTAGGGGATCCTTACACACATCTAAAAGTATTTATTGGAGAACTTGGATCCTATGCAGAGGATGAAAAGCTCAGAATTCAATTATTCTTAAAGAGTCTAACTGGAGAAGCCCGTTTGTGGTACACAAGATTAGACAACTCCAAAATCCATAGTTGGGAAGAGCTAGCACATGCCTTCCTCACTCAATACAGTTTTCAAATTCAGATGGCACCTGATCGGTATCAAATTACCAAGATCAAAAAAAAATCTAATGAGTCATTCAATGAGTATGCTCAAAGGTGGAGACGCTCGATCGCCCAAGTTAGTCTGCCCATATGACGAATCGAGAAATGGTCGGGACATTCATGACATACAAGAAGCTCCCTTCTATGAGAGAGAGTGTTAGCCAAGATCGGCAAACCATTTTACGAAATGGTTAAACATGGGGAGATGGCTGAGATGGGATTGAAGTCAGGAAAGATTCAAGACCTAGCAAGACTCAAAACTCATTATTTGATCACATCAAATCTGGAAATTATGAGAACAACCCCCGGAGGGTCCATAAAAAGAAAGAGGAAGATGTTTCCCTGATACTACAGGGGCAGAAAGGCAATCAAAACATGCCTATTCAAAGGATAAACTACACTCCCTTTCCAACACAGTCTGCAAACCCTCCAGTACCAAAAGGTGGAGAAGTCAAACGCCATCGAGTGTTTACACCCTTAGGGGATACCCTCGAGAACATTCTTAATCTTCTGACAACACAGAAGAAAATTACGCATCTTCTTCCACCAGCCATCCCTAATGGACGGGGTTTCAATGCTGCTAGAAAATGTGCTTATTATGCCGGGGCACCTGGACATGATACTCAGGATTATTGGGCCCTGAAACACAAGATCCAGGACCTAATAGACAACGGGGAGATCGTAGTCACCAAACCCAATCACCCTCATGTTCAAGACAACCCTCTTCCTCAACACAAAGAAGAAGAGGTCAACATGATTAATTGGAGCAGTGGACAGAGTTCCAACTTCAGCTGTGATTCTTCCCAGACCATCAAAGATGGTGATGATAGATGGGATTATGCTAAGTTCCAATTCACAATGGAACGAAAGATCAAAGCTCTTGGCAAACAAAATGAGCAATTGGCGGAACTAGTGACTTATCAGCATCAAGTGACTCACCAGTTAATCAGCCAGGAGTATGCCAATCTCCTACCTATTGTCATGAATATTCCCTTGTCACTTTCAGAAAATGAAATGCTGGAAGACAAAGTGACGAAGAGAGCAAATGCCAAAGCCCATCGGGATTTTGCCAACAAAATGGAGTTCACCTATTTGGGCCAACCCATGGAGGAAATCCTTCACATGTTAATCAATAAAGGAAGGATCAGTTCCCTTCTACCTCCAATCAACCCCCGTTCGAGATGGTACAACTCTGATGGAATATGTCAATACCACTCCCAGTCTCGCGGTCATAGCACAGAAGAATGCTGGACACTCCACCACCTTATTTAAAATCTAATCGACAGTGGTGTACTGCGCTTGGCAGATAACGACACTGTGTTACGTGCAAGTGAGAATGCAGGCCTACTAAGTGGAAAAGTGTGGTAGCAGTTATATCCACTGAAGCTGAAGGGATTAATACTTTACTCACAACACTGATAATTCAGCTCAAAGGAGGAAACAATCATTTGAAAGTGGCCGCTCCCGAGCCAATCAACTTGCCATGCAGAGCACAATATCCTATTGTTAGCTTGCGCAAGGTTCCTTGGAATTATGGAGAAGGTGAAAGATCCACCTCACATACAACTGCTGCAGTGTCGAAGAAAAATCCATTGTATCTTCCCCATCGGGTGATGAACCCCACCACCAAATCAAAGGGGAAAATACCCATGGTAAAGGTTGAAAAATTTCTCCGCGCTGTGGGTCATAATGAAGCTACGGTGGTTTTAAGCTTGAAAGAAGCTCCACAACAAATATCAATTTTGGACTTGGTCCTAACCTCTGAGAATCACTGGAAGGTCTTGTTAAAGGTTTTGGAAGAAGCCTATCTCCCGACATCAGTGGATACGGAAAAATTTCAACATATGGTTGATCACATTTTCAACAACAATGTGATATCCTTCACTGATGATGACATACCGCCCGAAGGGACCGGTCATTGCAAACCGTTACACATTGCGGTCTTGTCCTCCGAATATATGGTAGCAGGAGTCCTAATAGATGGAGGTTCCTCTCTGAATATCTGCCCATATGCTACCTTGGTGAAGATGAACATCAATCTCAACCGAATTCGGAGCAGCCATACTATCATCAAAGCTTTTGATGGAACCCGCCGTAACTTGGTCGGAGTAATTGAGCTTCCAATCGAAATTGGTCCTCACACCTTCTGCGTATCTTTCCATGTGCTCAAGATAGATTTGGGATACAACTTTCTCTTGGGACGACCATGGATTCATATGGCTGGGGTAGTCCCCTCCACTCTTCACCAATAATTAAAATACATCATCAACAATAGCCTGGTCACAATCAACGCTGAACCGGAGATTCCTCAGCATGGGGACATACCGTTCATCAATGCCAATGAGGATGTGGAACCAGTCAGTTTTCATGCTTTGGAAATAAGCAACACCCAATACCATGCTATTGGAGCACCATTGCCTGAACCCAAAATTTTTACCGAGGTAATGTCGGCTACTCAAGAAATGATGTCGTTAGTTCATAAACCGGGACAAGGGTTGGGTAAAGATGGCCAGGGTATCAAGTACCCCATTCGATTAACCAAGAAAGTTGGAACAGCTGGACTAGGCTATTCTGCCAGCTCTAGTCACAGGAATCCTCATAAGCATTAGCAGATTCCTTCAGCTTCAAGCCTGTGGCGTTTGGCTTCGCCTTCAAACTCTGAGTCCGCACAACCTCCAGTAAAGGTGCCAGCCAATGTAATGGATATGTTATGTCCCAAGCCGGTACCGGTGAAAGGAAAAGAAATCTTTGTTCCAAATCCCGCAGTGGAAGAAGAGGAACGAAAAATCAAGCAAGACGTCATCCGAATGATGTCAGGCATACGCATCATCGTTCATGATGAACATACCAACAGGTACACCCCAGACGATGATTACCCAGACGTAATGGCCATTATTCGGGACAAGGAGGATGATGACAATCCCTCCATCACTGCGGTCCACCCGGACTTTGCCCTTGCCAATTTGAACAGCATTCCTTGCATTGGTCGTCAAGGGTAAAGCGGGCAGAAATTCTTTCTGCCCTGTAGATATAATAACTGCTTACTTTTTTGTACAGTATTAGCAGTTTATTTTGCCAGTATATGCTAACACTGTGTATGATCAACACATTTCATATATACTAAGTGAAAGCTTATTTTGTTTCAGGACTCTAAATTTAGATGTGCCTATACCTGCGGATACGATGACTCTCCTACACAAGGATTGTACCTTTGATGTAGAGATGAATTCAGCCTTGATGGATATCCAGGATGACATTGAGGTGCCTCCAGAAATTCAAGAAAGGGTCAAAGACAAACCCAAACCCAACCTTGATCAAACCACTTCTTTCAATCTTGGAACCTTAGAAAGCCCTAAATTAATCCAGATTGGTTCAGACCTTACCCCAAACCAACGGAATGACATGGTTACGCTATTGACCCATTTCCAGGATGTGTTTGCTTGGTCTCATGAAGACATGGCGGGTTTGTCCATTGACATTGTCCTTCATCGCCTTCCCATTAAAGAGGGATTTAAGCCAGTCAAGAAGAAACTCAGGCGATTGAAATCGGAGTGGAGTTTAAAGGTGAAAGAAGAAATTGTGAAACAATTTCAAGCTGGCATCATCATGGTGTCTACATATCCTGAGTTGATATCCAACATCGTTCCTGTACCTAAACCTGGAGGGAAGGTGCGAGTTTGCGTGGATTACCGGGACTTGAATAAAGCTTTCTTAAAAGACAGCTTTCCCGTGCCATTTATCCACATTCTCATTGACAATCTTGCTAATGATAGGACATGTACTACTTTCTTTGATTGCTTATGGGGTACCATCAGATCATGGTTGCCGAGGAAGATCGTGAGAAGACTGCTTTCATCACTCCTTGGGGAACTTTTTTCTATAGACGGTTGTCATTCGGCCTCATCAATGCCGGAGCTACCTATCAACGAGCTATGATGGCTCTTTTCCACGACTTAATGCATAAAGAGATTGAGATCTACGTGGATGACATCATTGTCAAGTCCCGGAAGGAGGATGACCATATAGACCATTTTAAAAAGTTGTTCAACAGGTTGCGTAAGTACAACTTGAAGTTGAATCTAGCTAAATGCGCCTTTGGCGTTAAATCAGGCAAGTTGCTAGGATTTCTAGTCAGCCACAAAGGGATTAAGCTGGATCCTGCCAAAATCCAAGCCATCACCGAAATGCCCATTCCTTAGACAGAGAGAGAGAAATCGGGATTTTTGGGAAGAATCAACTTCATCAAGAGGTTTTTTTTTCCAACTCACAAAGAACTCGCGTGAGCCAATCTTCAAGCTATTAAGGAAGAACTCGTCCATGAAATAGAATGACGAGTGTCAGAAGGCCTTCCTTACAATCAAGAAACAACTAGTCAAAGCTCCTGTCTTGGTGCCACCTAGGGATGATGTTCCCCTGTTCATGTACCTGTCCGTAAGTGACAATGCCATGGGATGCATGCTGGGACAGAAAGACGATAGAGGCCAAGAACGAGCTATCTATTACCTCAGTAAAAGGTTCAGCAGCAGTGAACACAAGTACACTCTGATCGAAAAGACGTGTTGTGCTTTAGCATGGGCTTCCATGAGGTTACAGCATTACCTCCATGGTCACACAACCCATCTCATATCCCGCGTGGATCCTCTCAAGTACGTGTTCAAGAAACCCATGTTAAATTGCCGGCTGTCCAGATGGTAGTTGATCCTACAATAATTTGACATCGTATATGTGACTCAAAAGTCCATCAAAGGTCAAGGAATCGCGGATCAACTAGCCGCTTCACCTTCAGGGGATTTCAAACCCTTGGAAACATATTTCCCTGATGAAGGAGTAATGACAGTACAAAAACACCATCAGTACGATACGCGCCAATCATGGAGGATGTATTTTGATGGAGCTATTAATATGGAAGGTTCTGGAGCGGGAGCAGTTCTAGTATCTGGTACGGGAGAGCAGTATCTCGTCGCCGTCAAATTACAGTTTGTCAGTACCAACAATACGACTGAGTATGAAGGCAGTCTCATGGGGCTAAAACTTTCTCGTTCAATGGGCATCAGGCGGTTAACTGTCCTTGGAGATTCGAAGTTGATAATCAGACAATCCACCGGAATCTATCAAACCAAGGAACTACATTTACTGCCTTACCATCGGCAGGTTTTGAAGATGGCTTTGGAATTCAAAGAAATTTCCTTTATACATGTTCCTCGTAATAGGAATGATTTCACGGATGCGTTAGCAACTTTGGCCTCCTTGATTCGCATATCAGACAAGGAACACTTGCCAAGCGTCACAATCTCCTTGAACAAGGCCCCAGCCTATGGGAATTACATTGGAGAAGTATCGGATGAGCTACCTCCCATCCAACCTCCTTGGTATCAGCATATCAGGGAATATTTGCGAGATGGATCTACACCCGCTGAGGCGAGCCTAACTGAGAAAAGGCGGATCCATCGACTTGTTATGAAGTTCTACCTGAGTGGAGATGCGCTCTACAAAAGAGATGCAGGACTAGGTCTCCTCAGGTGTCTAGACAAAGATCAAGCCCAAAGGCTTATGGATGAAATCCATGGTGGAGTCTGTGGCCCCCACATGAGTGGCTCCCTCCTTATCAAGAAAGTCCTCAGGACGGGACATTATTGGCTATCTCTCAAAGCTGATTGCAACGACCACGTCAAAATATGCTATCAGTGCCAGATTCATGGGAATGCTATACACGCCCCTCCACGGGAGCTCCACAATATGTGTTCGCCTTGGCCCTTCTCAATGTGGGGAATGGACGTTATCAGGCCCATTGATCCTAAAGCCAGTAATGGTCACCAATTTATCTTCACCGTGATCGACTACTTCACCAAGTGGGTAGAAGCAGCCTCCTTCCCCAGGGTCACTAAAGAAGTCATCATTGCTTTCATCAGAAACAATGTCGTTTGTCGATATAGACAACCAGAGGTGATTGTGTCAGACAATGCCAAAAACCTCAACAACAAAATGATGGAGGAATTATGCAGTAAATTCCACATCAAACATCTTAACTCATCATCTATCGTCAGAAGATGGATGGTCTTTGTTGAAGGGCTAACAAAAATATCAAGAAGATTATGCAAAGATGTTCGCCAACCACAAAGATTGGCACGACCTATTGCCTCGACTCGATAGCCTCTGAACCACAATGCGTACTTCAACTGGGGCAACCCCCTACGCTTTGACCTATGGGATGGAAGTAGTGCTCCCCATAGAAGTTGAGATGGAATCTCTCAGAGTGTTGATCGACGCTCAGCTGGATGAAGACCAATGGGTACAAGACAGGTATCACCAATTGTTTCTGATAGACGAAAGGTAAACCGCGGCTATCTTCCATGGTCAGCTATATCAGCAAAGGGTCGCCAGATCCTCAACAAAAAAGTCTGGCGACGACAGTTTAAACAACATGACTTGGTTCTGAAGAAGATTCTTGATAACTAGGATCAGGCTAAAGGAAAATTCACTCCTAACTGGGAAGGCCCGTTTATTGTCAAAGAAGTATTGACAGAAGGCGCTCTCAGATTGCAAGAAATGGACGATGATGAATTTCCACAACTTATCAACTCAGACACCGTGAAACGATATTATGTTTGAAGTAACCAGCAAACACCCTGGTGCATCATCATCAGGTCACCAGTCATTCCGGTTATTTAACCCTTTACCACATACAACTTATCTACACTTTGCCCCTTAGGGAAACGTACTCTTCAAGCCAGCAGCCTGGCTTTCTCCTTTGCACTCATACAACTTAGTTCATCCCACTGTGGATTGAACCTCTTGCGTTTGCAGTTTGGCTACCCTTATCTGGGATCAAACTTCTCGTACCTACAGTTTATCCTCAACCTAGGTTTAAACTTTTTCCTCCCTGCGCCCTGACCTGCACATGGGATCACGTTTTTCTTCTCGCCCTGAGGGGCGAACTACGTCGACCTGATCTCCTCTTCAATAGGAGTACGTAGGCAACCATTTCATATGGCCCGATCGCAATAAAACAAAAATAACAAAAAACATTTCTACCCTCTTCTCCTCACAAAAACAACCAAAAACATTCCTACACCATGTCAGCCATATACAGCGTTGAACCTCTTACACCAGGTTCGAACTACGCAGAACTGATCTCCTCTTTAATAGGAGTATGTAGGTAGCCATTCATGGTGTGGCTCACCCCCTACCAAAACACAAACTATTGTCAACGGGTATTGGGATTCTCTTTCAATCCATTACATTTCATTCGGCTTCAGACCAAAGGGATGGAATTACCTGAACTCCTACCAAATAGGAGATTCGGTGACCATCTAAGCTGCGGTCATACCTCAAAGAGCAACACTAAACCATAAGAGGTGGAATTAACTAGGCTTCTCCTAAATAGAAGTACTGGCGACCATCTGTGGTGCGGTCAATCTCAGAGAGGAAAGCCACACTCCTCTCCACATCTCCATTCAGAAACAAGTCCCAAAACACCAAAGATGGTAGGGATACATAGATCGATGATCCATTCTGAACTATCCAGAGACAACTCAATGTCCATCCACCAAGGAAGAATTCAGAATACATCAAGATCACAAGCCCTGAAGCAGCAGGCAAAATATCAATCAAATAGCTAGGCATATCTAAAAGGGAAGTGATCCAAAATATATTTCCCGTCATATATAATGTTGTTTGATATATATCAATGTGAATCGTATATATGACAAAATGGCTAAGCTTAGTCTCAGGCAGATAAATACAAGCTCATCTACGAATCAGGGTACATGCGAGCTAGCAAGACCAACATGGCATCCCTCTCAGATGAAGGAGGTAAATTTGTAGTCTCCTGGATAAGAATATCCACACGACCCAACAGATTTGTGGCCATCTGCATGATGACCATATGCTCATCGATATAAGTACTCATCTCTGTGATAATACCAGTGGTAAGGGACCTCGTTGCAGTACTATCTGTGACAGTCACATCCTGGGAAGTTATAGCACTATCCCGCTCAACTATCACTGCATCTCTATCTGATCTAGCCTCATCACGCCTCAGCGACGGCGGCATCTCTACGAGCCAATGCCTCGTCTCTCTCTAATAATAGGTGGTGTCCTCACATCAAAAAGCGATCGACATCATAGATCAAATCGATCTCTCTCAAAGGTCATCGATGAAGACTCGCTCTAAGCATCTTGTCCGAGTGATGAATCACAAAAGAAATCTTGGTACTAGGAGAATCCAGGAAGAAATCTTTGGTAACCAAAGAAATGTAGGTATCCTCCTCGATGTAGGTATCAATGTCCTCTATAGGCTCTACATCGTATAACTCGCTCTCTGGTACTTTAAAAACTGCTGCAGTTGATAAAACTTCTGTCTCCATCCATGCGGAGTACTCTGCGAAATAACCAGGACGACTGGCAGGGAAACCAGCTAGCTCACGCTGATCCCAAAGAAGCGATATATACGAGATCGAACCTCTACCGAGAGGTATCGAGAAGTCGAACGACCGACTGTCGCCCCCTCGAAAGGATAAAAATCCTGGAACTGGTAGAACTACGGCATCACGGCCAATGGATGATAAGTCGTCACGCCCCTCAAGCTAGCCAAAGGGAGGAAATCCGTGCCCGAAGCATGAGTAATAAAGCTGTATGGTGAGCAAAGCCCCGAGCACAACAATAGTCTAAATGGATCTCTGATATCTGCCAAAAATGCGGACCAGGACTGAGCATCTGTACACTCCAATGGCTGAAAGGAGTATGACATAGCCACATCATGGGAAAAGCAATACCCATGCCGTTTAAGGGTACCAACCGGTCCCAAGTGTGACATAAACCACACATACTGCATGACCGAACTCCCAGTAAACACACCTGACGGGTAAGTACTGCAGTAGGATGCTGATCGCAGGGTCTCTGCCACGATCATAGGTACAATGGTACGTCCCTCCCTGAGAGCTCTCACGACCATGATAACGCCTATATCTATCTCATCCATATACCGCGGCATATACATGTATGACAGTACACATAACATCAGTACATCAACTCTGGCCAAACGCAATGATCATTCGACACGGTGAAATCCCCAGAATGTCGTGAGTAGCTATCCTCCGCACCAAATCTGTCATACAGAAAATGCTGAGAGATCACGTGGCTAGATGTCAACTCATCCTGCACCACTTTGCGCCTCAATCCTGTGAGAGTCATGAATCGTCTACTCATGTCTCCCAAAGCCATGTGCACGCAAGGTCTGTCTAGGGGTAGCATCGTGAAACGAGCATACTCCTCTAGAGTAGGAGTCAACTCATGGGTGCCAAAACGGAATACTTGCCTATCAGGTAGCCAATGCTCTATCATCCCGTCCACGAATCCTGCAGGAAACCTGAAATACCAAAAGGGTCATGGTATGCTACAAAGCAACAGATCTACAGTCACCCTGTCTGGTGGTGACATACTATCATACCACGATCGCATACCCAATGCCACCACTGACGGTGGGGTATGATCTATACGGCTAACTGTCGAAGAAGACATTTATGCGGGCCGTGTCATAAGCCCATCCAGGGGTCAATGCCGAATATCTCTGAACATACATACATATGCGTAACATGATACATGCATAACAGATAATGGATGACAATATGATATAGGGAATGAAAAACGATGCATACATTCCTAAATATATCATCACCTAATACATCAGCTTTATACAGCTATAAGTACATGAAAATGGGGCACATACGTCCTACTACTAACAGAGACCTATCAAAAGATATAGCGAGAATGGGGAACAGCCACCCAATATCTAACAGAGGCCTATCAAAAGATATAACGAGAATATACTCCAGAAGAAGACCAGGGTCTCGATGTCCACATCCTCAATCCTGTCCACCTGATGTAACTCCTCTTGAGTCACTGGATCTCTATCAACAGGGATGTCAGGCCTATAAAGAGGAGGATCTGCACCGACAGAACCAAATGGGTCGTCTGAGGGGCCAGCACCTGAGCTAGAAGGAACAAATGACTTTGCCTCTGCTGGATCTCTGCCCAAATGCCGAATAAATATGTGTGCTTGATCCAACTGCCGGGTCAAGCTATCAATCTGGGTCAGATGAGTCGGAGCTCGGACACAAGCCACCCAATCCGTCATCATCAAAGATCCTGGAACCATGTCCCCCATAAACTATGTGGCACGGGACTGGGCCCCAATAGTGCGAGGGAGCCACCAGCGTTGGAATATCTCCAGAGTACATGGACCCTAGGATAAATCAAAACCGTCAGCTCCCAACAATGGAATATCAGTGGCGGGTGACTGTGATACAGGCCAATGACGCCTGACAGGAGGCAAGATTGGTATACAAATCTCCCCTGTGGTGCTCCTAATAGCACACTCTCCTAAATAGAGCTCCCAGCCTCCATCTATGAAGAGAGGAAATCTCCGGGTGGAAATCAAATACTCTACCCCAGTTGGGTGTCCATCCTCAAAATCGATGGTCAAATGATCCCCTGAGTATGGAAGCCATGTGATGGCGCGGCCAATCGATAACTCATTTGCAGATACGCAGTAATGAGCGAAGCCCTCAGATACAGGGACCTCTGGCAAAATAGAATGGTGCCATCGTCGTCCTCGTGGATAGGTATCTAAGCCTAACACACTCATGGGACGCAAACATGGAAGCCTCTCATAGGCCCAAAACTGCCAACACAATGGTAAAACATCTGCTATCAGTAAACACTCTTAACCTGTGAATGGAAAAAGATAAGAGAAATACTCACCAGCAGAAACGGGTAAATCCTAGCCAAGCCTTGGTCAAACCCTGTGGGCGCAGATGCATGCCCCGGAGGAAATAGGTAAATGTGTAAGAGCCCTAGTCATACTCTCCTATATGGTCCACATCGCGTGTGGCGCTGACCAAAGTGAAAGATACCGTGGAAGAGTTATCTGCTATGAAGCAGCCTCGAATGATCATCAGGAATAATCGCCGCAGAACGCGATCCCTGATCCTGACATCATCATGCATGGGCTCACTCAATAGCCCGCTCATAACATCTACGCTCAAAGGACCTGAACGGATAGTCTTGCCTTTGAGCGCCCCCACCGGAACTCCTAATAAGGATCGAACGGCAGTAGGGGTGATATTCGCCATGCAAGGCACGGGCTCCCCTCCAAACTCCATACCTGTGATAAATCACCAATCCATAGGCGTCATCATCACCTCGTAATCCAGCAGGTGGAGTGACTGAGTCTGATGAAACCATCGCTCAGACAATGCCCTGAGGTAACCCCAGGGAGAACGACGGGGAAGGATGGAGAAAAATGCCCCAAATCTCCACTCATGCACTACTGCTCTATAGTCAGGATGAAGCACCTGGTACATATAGTGGATGCTAAACATGTTTCCTCGAGACTGTGTAAAACTTGGAACCTGCATGAAATGCAGATCAACATCAGAACCCTTTAATCCTCATCAATAGAAAAGAAGGAAGATAAAGTCTAACGTCATACCTCGTTAGCATGCAAGTACATCGATGGGTGTCTACCCAAATCACCCAGCAACTCTGGGTTCACCACTTGGATGCTCGGAAGCTCCCTATGATGGATATGTGCTGCAGGAGCGGGATCCTCAATATCCACCTCCTCGTCCTCGACGTTTGGAACATCTACCTGGACAGGACGAATCACAGCCTCCACCAACCGACAAGGCTGTCTGACAGAACGGGGACGAGGCACGTCAGAAGCCCTCCGTCGTACGCTAGAAGCGGTCCTATAGGAACTGCTCGGCTGATCGGGATCCATAATATCTGAACAACAAGTCTCCAAATCACCTCAGAAAGGGTGTGGTATTTCCTTACCTGGAGCTTTCTAAAATACATTATATGACTATATGCATGCATGCATGCATATACTTTAACATATAATAGAGTTAGCATGCATGACTACCCAATGCCTACTTTTGGAAAAAATTTTCCATAGTCCCCTTTGAAAATAGGACTATCCACATGCACGCAGGCATGTCTAGGTGGCCATTCAGTAGCACACCCGTCCCAAAGTTATATACCTAATATATGCATTAAAAATCAAAATTTTCATGCGTAAGGCCAACCTCAATCCTAGGAGTATTTTGCCTTTCTACCTTTTACTCATTGGACGTCGAATAGGACAAAAAATAGCAGAAAAAGGTGCCAATTTGACTATCTCAGAAGTTAAATTTTTTTACATCATTATGTTCAGCATGGTTTAATACTAACATTTACTATGTCGAATATTTTTTGTCAAGTCATTTGTGCATACATAATCACTACTATGTGTTTATATGCATTTCGTGCAATATCTCACAATCTAACGAACATAAATTGGAAAAAAATACATGCATACGTTACCAGGATAGTGTAGAACACTTGTACGGTGATAGAATTTGCAGAAAGCAGCCCGAACTCAGCAGATCTGAAGATGGCTCATAGTTTTTCTAAAGTGAAACAAGTTGAAAGTGACTTGTGAAGTGAAGCTCTTTGGGATTTATCATCCACGCTACGGTCACAGAGCTCACCATGCTGCGCAAGAGTGCATCTGCGGCTCCTCTATGTGGGTCCCACCCCTCTAGCTCGGTCCAATTCATGTTGAAACAGAATTCTTACGGTCTAGAAAGGTCAAATTGGGAATAAAAATGCCACGCGATTGAGCAAAACAACATACAATCCTGGTCTTCTCAGATGAGACTTTGAATCTGTACATCACTCATTGGTAGTCGCCTGAACATAAGGTATACTCTGTCGATGACCTCAGTTGTGACAAATCACATACGGCAATACCTTATATAGGTCCGATGCCGCCGACTCCAGGTCGTTACCCTACGTGTGTCCCCGACGGGGGTTACAACGTGAATCACCGACGGGGGTTACAACGTGAATCCCCCACAGGGATTACAATGTAGATCCCCGGTGGGGGTTACAACACGTTCATCCGTTGACAATTCTATCAATAAAGGTCAAGCAGCCTTGACATTATTTCAACCGATGGCAGGTAAACCCATCAAAGTGTTGAGAACCGTTCGGTAGTTGCGTACGTACTCATACGTCCCCAGTAGATCCCCGACGGGGGATACAACGTATAGCTCCGGCGAGAGTAGCAATGCATGCTCAGCCGTTGACTCACATATCAACGAAGGTCAAGCAACCTTGACGTCATTTCAGCCGATAGTGTTTAAACCTATCAGAGCTATAGAGTTGTTTGAGGTTCTCATACCCAGCTGCTCATATTCCCTAGCGGATCCCCGACGGAGGTCACAATGCAATGCTCCGTTGATCTACACGTTAGCGAAGGTCAAACAACCTTGACAATCTCCTCACAGAGTTTCAGCCGTTGATTCACATGCTAGCGAAGGTCAAGCAACCTTGACAGTATATCCCACAGGATGTTTCAGCCGTTGATTCACACGTCAACGAAGGTCAGGCATCCCTGACAGCATTTGCTGTTGGTAGTAAATCCAACAGAATCGTGACATATTCTGGCGATACTAACTAGGAAAGGTCAACATTATCAAAGAGGATAGATGATGGAATATGTTATACACATCCTCAAACAGATCAAGCTTTATCCCCACAGACCTCTTACACATAAGAGGTACCCCTTCAGGATCGAGTCATTATCAATGACACAGGAATTTGGTGATAACTCCAACACCAACATCCTAACAGATTCGACTTGCACATCAGATCTGGTCAGTATTACCAATCCCCAGTTGAAGCAATAGGGAGCGAGCAATCATCCCCAGTATGTTGGGCCACAACCCCGTACACATGCATCATACATTTGCATCATGTTGCAATCCTTAGCACCATGTTTATCTTGTTGCGTTTCAAGTGTCTAGGATTCTTTATCCTACCCATGCATCGCCATCGCCATGCATGAGTATGATAAAGAGGGGCATCTGTAGACACTCAAAATTTTATGTACTACTATTACTAACATTGCAGGAGGATGATTGATTCTTTTAAGAGAGAACCACGAAAGACAATCCAAATCCATACCCGGATACTCAGGAAGTGCAAAGATCAACCCCGGATCGCATAACTGGGAGTAACGATTTCAACCTCGGATCTAACCCCGAGACTTGCGAGATACAATACCGAACACACACCGGAGAAGACCGATTAATCTCGAAAATAACCCCAAGGTATCGGTCTCGGCCCCAACCATGGAATAGCCACCAACCTGGTGATAACCCCAAGGAATGCGATTTTGAGATAACCTTGAAATGCTTGTTTCAAATGCCATCAGATTCAATCTCGGCACTCACAACGAGATACACTGTGCCAACCCAAAAATAACATCGGGAAGACAGGCACAGCTCAAAGATGAGAATGAGGACCTTCAACAATTGCAGCAGTCTAATCTTAGCGAAGTCTGAGCAATGCCTGCTTTATCGGCCCAATCCAGCGATAACACCGGTGAGGGGCAACATCGTCATCTCGTCCAAAATGATGCCACGTCTCATCTCTACGCAACGATGTCCCACAAGGCTAACCAATCCCGAGTGACAATTGTGCGGGGTAACGGATGAAAGTTGAAGCTTGAAGACCGGAGGGCATCGTCCCATCTTCAATGACTTCGTACAAACTCTAATCCCATGCCATCGTACAACACTCGACAATGGCGGTCTAAAATAGGTCCTGAATACCTCAAAACGGATGCCCAGATTGCACTTCTCAAAATCTGAGTGGATATTACAGTGTGTGAGTGCATCGATTTTTAACTTTAAGACGACTCCGGCAGCAAATCCGGGCCGACCCGACCCGCCTCTGGTACACCTGCGGCTCATATTGCCTATAAATAGAGGGCTTGGGTGCTGATTTTTAAGAGAAAGAAGACGGGGAAACCCTGCACAATTTGCTCTACACTCGCCATACAGTGTATTTTCCCACTTTTAAACACCTGTGAGCTCATATATAGCCTCTTTTGTACCCATAAAAGCCCAGTGTTTACCCACTCTAAGGATATATAGAAGACTTTTTTAGCAGTCAGCTGTAAGCCTTCTCACACACTTTAGAGTCTTTCTCTTCATCTTTGCACACACCCTTCTACACGTTGAGAGTCGTGTTGCTTGATTTTGTCCAGACTTCGGTTCGTGGTTTCATTCCAGTCTGTATATATATATATTATATATATATACTTATATATATATTGACTAACCTCTATTGAGCCTAGACTTCGGTCTGGAGCGTTTACTTACTTTTCTATATATATATATATACTTATATATATCAACTGTGTGTCGGACTTTGTTCGATGAGCCTAGACTTCTGGCATTCGGTGCATTTATTCGCTTTTTATATATATATATATATATATATATATATATATATACTTTTATATATCAACTGTGTGTCTGGACTTTGTTCGATGAGACTGAGACTTGATGCAGTATGCGTTTATCGCTTTTTATATATATATATATATATATATATTTTCATTCGTCTTGGAGTTCTCTTCGTGGCAGTTGATCGTTTTACAGCTTTATTTACGTTTTGTCCCACCTGGAGTTTCCTCCGTGGCGGTTGATAGCTTTTAACAACTTTATTTACATTTCTGATCCCCCATGGAGGTGCTTCGTGGTTGGTGATTATGTCTGTATATGTATATATTTACCGCTTTTATATATATATATATCTGTTTACTGCTTTCATACAAATTGCAACATTCTGTGCACCTAGGAATCATGTGATCACAGATTCATCCCATTGGATCTAGATTCGGTTCCCGTGATGGACATTTTCAGCTGTAAGCAGCTTGTAAATTATTCTGCGATGTCTAAATTTCCTTAGATGGTTTCCATACCCACGAGGAAGTTGGCATTATTTTTGTATATTATTTTTTATATGGATGCCTCACATCAAATCAAATAAAATCAATCAAATAGATCACTTAATAAAATGGGAGTGTAAAAGGTCTCAATTCCTATTGAGCATCGTGGTTTAAAAACTTCTTTTATAAAACATCACTTGCTTATATCTTGCTAAAAACTGAATTTTTACATAAATTCAAATCCTGTGTATATAGGTTCGAACGAGGCCTCGTACAACTTTCATATAACCACACATTGACCCACACACACACACACATACACACTCAGATAATAGTTTCTTGAAAAGAGGCGGTCACCGCGGTAACACGGATGTCGGGGGGTGCCTAACACCTTCCCCCCGAAAAACCAAGTCCTCGGACCCTAAACGAATCTCGCTTTTGTGAAACCAGTATATCGTTGTCACATCATTGGATCAATGTGCAAACCTTTTCTCGGTTGTGTTGGTACAACCATTTAAAAAACCAACTGGCGACTCTTAACAGTCCCATCGTTGACATTATACATGTTGGACCTTTTTCACTTATTTTTTCAAACAAATCTCACCTAAAACGAGAACACCAAAGAACAAGTAACGGAAAGGGACACCCAAAAATCCCGACGTCGACAGTATAACTTACAAATGATAAAGATATAGTTAAAGACTCTAGGGACCCACATGAAGATAGCGAATATATGATTTAAACAGACTTTAAATCGATAAAGATAAAGCCGCTCAAGCTACACACCCGGAGCTGATAAATACGAGGAAGAAGGTTCAAGAGGGCGTTATTCTAGAAGTAAGAGTCGATCTCAACCCTCGATTTAGTTGGCCCATTTGAAATCCTCGATCGAGTAGGAACTATGGCCTATAGACTTGCCTTACCGCTAAGTATGTCTAATATTCATAACGTTTTTTTTCGTATTGATATTACGTAAATATGTGGACGACCCAAACCACATTATTGAATTAGAACTAGATGAGATAGCAGAAGATTTAACGTATGATGAGATACATGTTAAAATCTTGGATAAGAAGGATCATATTCGACACTCAAATATTATACCTCAAGAGTTAGACTCTGTCGAGGTATCCTCACTTTTTTGGCATACCATGTACGTACGTAAATTTTGAGGGAGAAATTTCATAAGGAGGGGAGATTGTAATGATCCCGAATTTTATGAAATGAAAGTATTCAATTTTCTTATAATTATTATTTTATTTCGTAAATGGTTAAATTGATAAAAGGTTAAAGTTAAGGGTGATATTTGAAATTTTTTGCAAAGTAAGAAAGTTGTTATAAAATATTCATTTAATGGGGAATATTCTTTTTTGTCCGGAAATATCAAATACGATGGCACAATCATTGGTGGACTCCACAACGGAAGTATTTTCGTAGTAAAAAAATGACATAATTATCTTTTTTATAAAAATAAAGGCGAAAGTGTTACCGTTAAAACTGTTGAACTACCCGGTAGTAAAAGAAATCAATTAATGTCTGGCGTGGTTTGCGTAAGTAGCGATTTCGGTATTGATTATTGATGTTTACGTGATAAGTCACTCGGTTATACTTAATTATTATTCTGAGTAATTGCCGCATCATATTTCTCATATTATTGATTCAATTATTATCACAGTATCAATATTTTATATTATTAAATCAATAATTGAGACGATAAAGTTATTCATATTATTATTTGCAATATTGTCAATGTCTAGAAAGTTCTGTCAAGGAGAGGTTTGATCACCTAATTACCCTTGATAAGGAGAAATCCTTATCGGAAAGCCCTTCTTCACAGGAATGATGCGGTTGTTAAATATTATTAGTTATAATATCAATGATGAATAAGTTTGTGTATATTAAAGATGAAATTGATATTTCCATTGTATTGGGATTATTAGTGTTAGTGGAAATCGACATCTATTACGATAATAATTGATGTGTGGAGGTTATATTGATCAATCGGGTAATTAATCGGATAAATGAGCAATTAATTACTACTAATTCACATGTTTATAACTATTTGTTCACATGTGTGAACTATTGAGTCACATGAATGTACTATTAGGGTAGGTGGTGTAAGATTGATAATACTTGCATGACTAAATTAAAATGGAGGTATAGATGAAGGTACTATATTTGTAATTATTTTTCACATAATTTTACTATTGATTCACATGATTGTACTATTGATTCAAATGATATACTATTAGGGGAGGTGGTGCAAGTTTGATAATACTTGCAGGACTAAATTAAAAATAGTGG
Organism: Panax quinquefolius; assembly: GCA_020205615.1. NCBI lineage: Eukaryota > Viridiplantae > Streptophyta > Magnoliopsida > Apiales > Araliaceae > Panax > Panax quinquefolius. The sequence continues at coordinate 49,954,271 of CM035165.1, forward strand.
AAAAGATGAAGGCATTATACTGTAATATTTCGAGCCCCAAAACGTGCAATTATCAAAACTATATTTTCCTATAAATAGAAGCTCGTTCTTACTTCATTCTCACCAATTCACTAAGACTGACAAGAGCATTTATAGAGAGAGAAGCTTTAGAGAGAAAGTAGAAGAGAAGTTTGCTACCTCACTATTCCAGTATCCAGTCTTCTTTTGAGTAAAGGGATATTATTTTGTTTAGTATTCATAGAAATAATATTTTCTTCCATACTCTGTAGTATGTGAGAAATATTATTTCATCTCGTATTCCTGATTATACCATCATTCGGTTAAAGTGTTGCTTCTATATTCTGTGAAATTAGTAGAATATCCTTGAAATTTGGGCTTCATCTAGTATCACTTCACAAGGATATTTTCTGCACATTCTTGTTAAATTTTAAGTTTTTTCATGCAATCATCGTCCATGAAGTACTATCCATTTATGCTAAGTATTATTCACAAAAGTACTATTCTTGGGTACTATTCACAAAGTACTATTCACGAGTACTATTCATAAAGTACTATTCACGGAGTACTATTCCCGAAGTATTTTTCACGGGGTACTATTCACTCAGGTACTATTCACCCCGAGTACTATTCATGACAAAAATTGATTTATTTTCGATCCAAATCATTTTTGATACATTATCATTCTTGAATTTTACTCCACAGAGCAGTATAATGTTGACAATTTGGACAGTATTGAATTCTGGATAAATTAAATTATAAATCTTTAAATATTTATCCTTGAACTTGTTTTATTGAATTCTTATATCATTGTCATCATCATCATGTTTATATTATGTTGAAAGTCATTTGTGGCCTGTATTGCATAGATGGACTTGGTATGATTATGACCAAGGATTATTCGGTATAATCATCACCGTAATGTTTCAAATGATGTGGTAAAAGTCCTCATGGGCCGTAGTGCATTGATGGACAGTTGTTGGCATGATTATGACCATTGATGAATACACGAATATCATTTGTCCGTAGTGCATGGATAATTTGTGGTCCTGATACTAATGAATATCCTTGGCCGAAGTGCAGGGATGATGTGATTTATTTATTAAGCTGAGTCTCAGCGATAAAAGTGATGAAAAACCTTTTAAATCATTGAAGATAGTAGATTGTATTCTCTACTTGACTCTTCTAATGAATTTGCGTGTTTATTGCAGTTAAACTTGATGTTTGTTGTATTTTATCGGCTTTACACCTTTGTTGAAGGCTAACGATAAATTATTACGCATTATCTTAGTCATAATATTTCTTACTGGGCTAGTTGAGCTCACCCTTTTGCTTTCTTTGTTCTCTTCAGGAAATGAGAACGTAGCTGGGACTAGTCGGGGAACGAAGTGATGGTGCAGATGATAGCATTAGTAGTCCTCACTATTCTATGAAATAGTGTGATAATAAATATATTGAGGACTCCATTTGAGTTGAATAATATGTCAGAAGACAATATTCGTATTAAAACTCTCAGTTTATGTTTTGTCGTATTTTACACGACAGTTGTATTATTAAATTGTATTTAAATTTTGTACCATGTATTTGGCGACTCAAGATGGGTGATGTATACCTGATTTGGGGGCGTCACAATACCCATGGAGAAGATTGAAAAGTTCATCCGCACTATGGGTCATAACGAAGCCAAGGTGGTTTTCAGCTTAAAAGAAGCTCCGCATCAAAGGTCAATCCTTGACTTGGTTTTAACTTAGAGGATCATGAAGATTTTGCTCAAGCTTTTAGAAGAAGCCTACTTGCCAACATCAGTAGATGTGGAAAAATTTTAACATTTGGTTGATCACATTTTTAACAACAATGTGATATCCTTCACTGATGACGACATACCGCTTTGAAAGGGATTTTGGTCGTAGTTACCGTTATCATTGCGGTTTTGTCCTGCGGATACATGGTAAGTTGGAGTCTTGTTAGATGGAGGTTAGATCTCTAAATATCTGTCTATACGCTACCTTGGTGAAGATGAATGTCAATCTCAATAGAATCGGAGAAGCGACCATACGGCCATCAAAGCTTTTGATGGAGCCGTAGGAATTCGGTCAGAGTAATTGAGTACGCCAATCGAAATTGGTCCCTATACATTCTGCGTGTCTTTTCACGTACTCAAGATGACTAAGGATCTGACTTGCTCTTTAGAAGACCGTGAATTCATATGGTCGGGGCAGTCCCCTCCACCCTTCATCAACAACTGAAATACATTATCAACAACATCCTAGTCACGGTCAACGCTGAACCGGAATGTCCTCAACATAGCGACATACCATATATCAACGTCAATTCAGATGTTGAACTGGTCAGTTTTCATGCCTTGGAGGTGAGCAACAGTCAGTACCATACTATTGGGACGCCACTACTCACACCCAAGATTTATGCCGAAGTAATGTCATCTACTCAAGAAATGATGTCATTGGGTCATCAGCCGGGACAAGGGCTGGGTAAAGATCACCAAGGCATCAAGCACCCCATTCAAGTGTCCAGTCAAACTGGGACAACTGGATTAGGCTATTTTGTCAGTTCTAGTTATAGGAATCCTCATAAACATCATCAGATTCCTTTATGTGCAGCCGAATGACGATTATCTTCATCTTCGAATTCTGAGTCCGCACAACCTCCGATAAAGGTGCCAACCAATGTAATGGCTATGTTATTTCCCAAGCCGATACCGGTAATGGAGAGAAAAAAATTGTTCCACATCCCGAGAATGGAGGAAGAGAAACAAATAATTAAGCAAGACGTCGTTAGAATGATGTCGGGCATCGCATCATCATCCATGGCGAACATACAAATAGATACACCCAGAGCGATGATTGCTCGGACATAATGGCCATCATTCGGGAAAAAAGGATGATAGCGACCCCTCCATCACTTGATCCACCCGGACTTTGCCTTGCTAATTGGAGCGGCCTCCTCGCATTGGTCGACAAGGGTATAATAGGCGAGAACTCTTTACGCCTGTAGATATCATAATTTACTTTTACATACGATATTAGTGGTCTTTTTGCTAGTACATGCTAATTGTAAGACCCCAACTTTTATGAATAAAGATTAATTTTTCTCAAAATATATTTTTTGAATATTAGGGTATGGATTTGATATAATGTTATAGGTGTGGGTATTATTAAAAAAATTTGCAAAGTAAACAAGTGGTTATATAATATTCGATTGGTCTAGGAATATTCGTTTTAACATGGAATATTAAATGCGACGACCACAATCATTAGTGGACCCTACAATGGAAGTATTGTCGTAGTTAGAAAATGATGTAATTATCTTTTTTAAAAAAATAACTGAAAGTTTTACCGTTAAAGCTGTTGAACTACCGGTGGTAAAAGTGCGATGTCTGGCATTGGTTGCATAGTAGCACACGATATTTATTGTTGATGCTTACGTGAGAAGTCACTCAGTTATACTTAATTATTGCTAAAGTAATTGCTGCATCATATCTCTCATATTATTGATTCAATTATTATCACAGTATCATCTGCATAATATTTATTATTATTAAATCAATAATTGAGACGATAAAGTTATTCATATTATTATTTGCAATATTGACAATGTCTAGAAGTTCTGTCAAGGAGAGGTTTGGTCACCTAATTGCGCGCCAATAAGGAGAAATCCTTATCAAAAAGCCACCTCTTTCCTAGGAACGACCTGGTTGTTAAATATTGTGAGTTATAATATTAATGATGAATAAGTTCGTGTTGATTAAAGATGAAATTGATAGTTCCATTGTGTTGGGATTATTAGTGTTAGTGAAAATTGACATTTATTTTGATATTAATTGATGTCTGGAGGTTATATTGACCAATCGGGTAATTAATCGGATAAATGCGCAATTAATTGCTATTATTTCATATGCTTATAACTATTTGTTCACATGTGTGAACTATTGATTCACATTCATTTACTAGTAGGGGGTGGTGTAAGATTGATAATACTTGCATGAATAAATTAAAAATAGAGGTATAGATGAAGGTCTTTATATTGTAATTAGTTTTTTCACATGTTTATACTATTAAGTCACATGAATGAACTATTAATTCATATTATTTAATATTAGGGAGGTGGTGCAAGTTTGATAATACTTGCAGGACTAAATTAAAATGAAGAAAAGAGGAAGGTGTTATCTTTGTAATATTTGAGCCCCAAGCGTGCGTAAATTATCGAAACTATATTTTCCTATAAATAGAAGCTCATTCTTTTTCATTCTCACCAATTCACTAAGTCTCACAAGAGCAATTATTATAGAGAGAAATTATAGAGAGAAAGAAGAAGTCTACATTACCTCACTATTCCGATTATCCGATTTCTTCTAAAGTAAGGGTGTTATTTCTTTTCGTATTCATGAGAGAGTTATTTTCTTTCAATACTCGTAAGGTTGTTATTCCATTCTTTAATATTACATTGGAATAACTTTTATCATGCGGTCTATCGCATGCTGGTGAATTCTTTTGTTATTCCATTGTTTATTATTACATTGGAATAACTTATATATGTGATCTATCGCATGCATGGTGAATTCTTCATTATTCCATTCTTTATTATTACATTGGAATAACTTTGTACATGTGGACTATCGCATGCATGGTGAATGATCCTTTGTATTCATTCCTTATTAAATTATGGAAATGATGCATCTCGTGGATTACCGCATGGCGGGGAAAAATCCATTGCTTGATTTCATATATTCTATTATACTCGGTTGGTTAAAGTTTTGGCTTTATACTCCATGAAATTAGAAGAATATCACGGATATTTGTGCTTCATCCAGATATCTTTTCATGGAAATATTCTTACGAGCATTCTTGAATTTTACTCCACAAAAATAGTATCATGTTGACAATTTGGGCGTTATTGATTTACGGATAAATTAATTTATAAATTTTTAAAAATTTATCCTTGAACTTGTTTTATTAATTCTTATATCATTGTCATCATCTTGAGTTTATAATATGTTTGAAGTCGTATATGTATTTGTAGTGCATAAATGGACTTGGTATGATTATGACCCGAGGATTATTCGGTATAATCATGGTAGTAATGTTACAAATGATGTGGTAAAAAGTCCTCATGGGCCGTAGTGCTTTGATGGACCGATTGTTGGCATGATCATGACCATTGATGAATACACGAATATCATTTGTCGTAGTGTCGTGGATAATTTGTGGTCGATACTTAATGAATATCCTTGGTAGAAGTGCGAGGATGATGTGGTTTATTTATTAAGTCGAGTCTCAATGATAAAAGTGATGAAAACCTTTTAAATCATTGAAGATAGTAGATTGTATTCTCTACTTGACCCTTCTAATGGATTTCTTGTTCATTGTAGTTAAACTTGATGTTTTTATATTTTATCGGTTTAATCTTTGTTGAAGGCTAACGATAAATTATTACGCATTATCTTAGTCATAATATTTCTTAATGGGCTAGTTGAGCTCACCCTTTCTTTCTTTGTTCTCTTGAGGAAATGAGAATATAGTCATTTGGGACGAGTCGTGGAGCGGATTGACGATCCGGATGGTTGTTTTAGTAGTTCTCACTATTCTATAAAATAGTGTGACAATAAATGTAATGAGGAATCCATTGAGTGTGGATATTATGCAGATGACAATATTCTTATTAAAACTCTTAGATTATGTTTTTGTCGTATTTTACATGATTGTTGTATAATTAAGTTGTATTTGAATTTTGTACCATGTATTTGGCGACTCAAGATGGGTGATGTATACCTATTTTGGGGGCGTCGCGGTTAGTATCAAAGCTTAGGGATATGATCCTGGCTAAGATGTGAGACTAGAACTAGGAGGGAGATCTGAGGAATTCCTTCACTAGTATGACCTACCTAAGTTTATTTGGTATTTAATTGGAATGAGAGTATAGGGATAATATGTTGCATATCAATTAACCCTTATTTTGTGGTTGTATTTGAAAATGACATCCAGGAATGTTGAGAATAGTGATGGAGCACAGGAGGCAGATTGAGTCTCCACAGATCAATAATCGAGGATAATATGCATCGGAAGGCGACAATCCTAATGCAAATAACAAAAGCTGACCAAATGATGAGCGATAGAATGTTGGGAGGCTTTATGCAATTCATGCAACATTAAGAGAGGCGGCTCGCATCGAAAATATAGGTGGAAACACTTGGAAACAACGAAAGAGGTAGAGTTCATCAAGTTGGAGTAGAACAATATGGCCAGGTATCGTAGATCTGAAGCTAAGTTTGCTTAGAGTTGTCCTGGGTTTGTGTCTCTACTTAGTTGATAATGAGGAGAGAGAATGGCGCGAATGTTTCTAAGAGGTTTGAAGCAAGAGATACATGATACCTTATCTCATAAAACTGTGTTTGTATTAGGATGTTGTGAATAGGGCTCGATTATTGGAGTGCGATATGAGTCAACCTGACCAAGAGAAAGTAGCCAAGCAAAATGATAATACCGGTGGTAGCGATCGTCGAGCGGTGATGATAAATGTGGAGGGAATCACATGCGGAAATGGTAACCACTTGGTAATCATTGCGAAGACAATTATATAACTTTGATATTTTCTATATAAATAAATCGGAAATTTTGCAAATAATTTTTTTTAAAAGATGAGGATTTGTACAAGATAAGGTGTATATGTATTTATGTGATAAATAAAAAATATATTTATTACATGAATGTTTACAAATAATTTTATTTTAGAATTATTTATTTTTATAAAGTATATTCTTATAATAATTAATTTAATAGTAGAAATGTTTAATTAATTATTTTCCATGAAAATCTGATCATATATTATTTAAATAATATATGAAATGATTTTAGAATAATTATAATAATTATTTTATTATATGAATTTTTATGCAGATTATTAAGTTAATTATTTTATCTTAATTATTAAGGTTAAATATGGAAGAATAAATCGGATATGGAATCGAACCCTAATTTTTGGATTTTATCAAGGAATGAGAATAATAATATAATATTAATTATATTTTTGATTTTTTCGAGTACTTTATAAATATGTATTGTATATATACGTATTGATAATGGTTGGTCGATTATAGTGCATAATGACAAAACCTAGCATTAATTTGTTTAAGCCTATTTTTTTAAATTCAAGGAAAATTCAAAGACATTATATAACTTGTGTTATATGATTTATGTTGTGTATTAAATGATTAATTAGGTAAACCCTAATTAAAATCTAGAAACCCTAATTAATCTTTAGAAAACCCTAATTATAAAATCTGACTTACGAAATCTAGAAACCCTAATTTGAAAACCCAGTTAGAGTACACAATTGTTTTGTAATCGTGATATATGATTTATGACATTTATTATAAATATCGATGTTAATTAGGAAAACCCACAATAAATTTTGGAAACCCTAATTAACTAAAAACCCTAATTCTAAAATTAGTAACCCTAATTTGCTAATTTGGTAACCTAATTTGTTAATTGTAAGCTAAATTCTAATTAGTGGACACTTTAAAACCCTAATGTTCATGTATAATGTAATTAGAAAATCTAATCTAATTATGGAAACCTAATTAAAAATTTTATAAACTAAAATTTTACATTTTTTCAAACCCTAATTACTAAATCCCTGACGCTTTATGTACTAAACCTTATGGTTAAACCACAATGGTCAAACCCTAAGGTTTGCGAAGATTCTGAAATTCCATTAAAATTCCATGCAAAATGACCAAAATACCCTCTAGCATTATTTAAGATAACTTGTGTATATTGCGATAATTGAGTGGGTGAGCTACTTGACTACCCATGTGACTTAAAATGCCCGACAAACCAAGCAACCTCGGCCAATTCATGCATCTAAAATCATATATATATAGATTGGAGAGAAAATATCAAATGTTAGCTTATTTTTGCACACACACTTAACCATTCTCTCTCCTTCAAAACCTACGAAATTCTAAGACATTTCAGTCCTGGCAAAACCCCCACTAATACCCATAACCAAATCAGTGGCCTAGAATCGAAACTTGTTCATAGAAGGTATAAACCCTAACTTGAAAATCTGACCAATGGTCTGTTGTTAGATGTTAGATTTTTTATGTTAAACATGTTATATGTAGTGTATAATGATGATCTGGGTTGCTAGATGTTAGATCCATAACATCTAGAGGCTCGGATTTGGTGGTTTTCAAAATCTGGAAAAATTTTATTTTGATGTATGAGAACTAATGTCAGACCACCTAGATCTCATTTTGTTTATGTTTTTGTATGTTTAAATGTTGGTATTGGTAGTATGTTGTAAGTTCTGTGCTCTGGAAGTTTAATCACGACCATTAATTGTTCGGATTTCAAGTTATTAAGTGGTAAAACCACGTTGGTAAGACGTTAATAGGAAAATTGCAGGTAACCCAGATTTGCCCGAAAAGGGCTTGTGAAGCTTTTTTAGTGTCTAGATCTGTCATGGTGTTGTTGATTTGTTGTTGTTGATGCATCTAAGTTGTCCATATTTCTTATACTTCGTTCTAATGTCTTTAGATTACATAAACATTAAACATGTTAGATTATATGGTGATTAAAACTGGCGAACAAACGTGTATTACATGTTTTTACGGGTAACCCGGAAAACATATGAAACTCTTGATCTCGACATGGTTTAATAGGATCATAACCAGTTGATTCTGTTATTGTTATATGTGTTTTAGATAATAGATCTCTTCTTTGTCATTACATTTACATAATGCACCCTTTATATCACACCTGAACATTACATGGACTACAAGTTGTAGAAGCCCAAAATGGAGCCCGGTCGAAGCATTTCTTCGTATTAGAAAAATCATTTTAAATGAAAATAAATGTTTTAAAAGTATTTTAAGTTATAAAATATAACTTTCAATATTTAAAGGTAAATTTCATTAATTAATTATTATTAATGATATTAAGGATATTTAATAATTATATTAAATAAATTAGTTTAAAAATAATTTTATTATTATAAAAATAATTTTAAATGAAAATAAAGTGTTTAAAGATATTTGAAGTTATAAAATATAACTTTTAATATTTAAAGATAATTTCATTAATAACTTAATATTAATGATATTAATTTAATATTAATGATATTAAATAATTATATTAAATAAATAGTTTTAAAATGGTTTTATTAATTTAAAAATCATTTAAAAAAGAGATAAATGAATTAAAAATATTATTAAGTTATACTTAAAGACTTTTAATATTGTGATAAATAGTACATTAATAATTAAATATTAATGGTAATTATTTATAAATGATTTTAAATATTTTAAAATCATTTAAGGGTAATAATAATACTTTAAAAATATTTTAAGTTATTATAAATAACTTTAATATTTTAGCAATAGTTTCATTAATAATTTAATATTAATTATTAATGATAATTGAATATTTAATAATTAAATCATTTAATAATAATTTTGATTGTTTGAAAATTCATGATAAGTTATAATAAATGTTTTAAAATTATTATAAGTCGTTTAAAAATAATATGGTGATACTAAGTTCTGAGGATAGAGTCTTAGACTCGATAATTAATTCGATAAAGATGTCGGTAAATTTTCGACATGTTTAGAGAAAGTGATCTGAACTTGGATAATTTGATTAGATATATGTTTGTTAGTGATCCGATATTTGTTGAACTTAAGTGGAAATGTGATTGGGTTATGTGAATTTGAAAAATAAGCGATGTTATGTGTTATAATATGTTATTCTAATCGGTAAAATGATCTTATTATTGATTGGTTGTTATACAAAAGATAAAACTAAGTTGCAAATTGTACGCAGCGTACCAGGCAAGTATCCTACCTTTGCATTTCCTTTATGTAATGGACATGAGTAAGAATGTTTCAGAATTTTATTATTATTGTACAAATTATTAACCCTATATTATATACGCTCATTGATTATCAACATGTTAGTATATGGTAATTAAGATATATATTACATTCGTTAATTTCTATAAATGGTTATACAAAAGTGTCCCCACTTGGATAATCATTGTATTTAATCGTATGTTGATACACCTTTGTTAATTACATCGTATATATATATATATATATATATATATATATATGTTGAATTATTGATTATTGTTGAACAAGCTAAAACCTTACTATTATCCAATTTGAATTGCTTTGGTTTGGAACCCGGAACAAGTATGAACATCCACACACGGAAAAAAATTTTATGCACCCAAGGTGGATAGAGTGAACGATACCCTCGTTTTTGCAAGTAGTGTTGATCAATCTGAGGTATAATTGAGATGATCACCCGATGGCGTAAGTTATGACGGTTTTGTAGATGAAGTTACATTTAAACTTATTCAAGAAAATTGAAAACAATGTTCATATTATGTCACCTTAACCCTAGTTATAGTCATACGTAGTTTCAAAATTTTGAAAGTGGGTTGTTATGTTATTATTATCGGTTTAGATTACTTCACAACTATTGACTTGTTGTAGAAGGGTAGTATAAAGAAAACATTTAAATTCTTTTAGCTTATATATATAATTGCTATTACTTCTTTGGGCACTCAAATGCTCATCCTTGCTTAATTTAAATGTTTTCATTAAAGGTGAAGAACTGAAAGCTCATACGTAGAAACAAAGGAAAGAAAACCTAACCAAATAAGATTCGTGGTAGTTTATGTATTAGTTCGATATTATTGGAGACAAATATGATATATATTATCTATCGTATATTGTAATGAATATTTAAAAGGTCTAAATACGGGATTAGACTATGATGATATGTAAATAAAGTTGATCTTTATATTATTCTTATTATTATTAGTATTATTCCGCTCATAGAAATGGTATCGTGAAGCAACGAGTTGGGTTTCAAGTACCGGATTTGGGGGCTTTTCTGAGGTTGGTATCGAGCTTAGGGTTAAAAACCTTAG